>VWZI01000022.1:128081-197686 GCA_013396835.1 Psilopogon haemacephalus
CCGAGGTGTGGGGGCAGATGGACTGGTGGAGCCAGACCGAGGTGTGGGGGCAGATGGACTGGTGGAGCCAGGCCGAGGTGTGAGGGCAGATGGACTGGTGGAGCCAGGCCGAGGTGTGAGGGCAGATGGACTGGTGGAGCCAGGCCGAGGTGAGGGCAGATGGACTGGTGGAGCCAGACTGTGTCCTCCCTGCCGCAGAAATGGGAGCAGCCAGGATACGGGGCCCTGGTATCCTGTCCCAGTCAGGTGCCAGCCAGAAGCCCAAACTGAAGGAGCCAGTGAAGGCAAACTGATGGCAGTGGCGGAGGGGCAGCTGCCTCCACGGCCGCCTCGCCTCCCCGGGAGCTTCTGAGCGGTGCGAGGCGGTGCTGAGAGCTGGCCTGGCCGATGGTAGGCAGCACATAGCGGAGGTCTTGGCAGAGTCAGATCAGCCCTCCTGCCGTACAACCACCTCTGCCACGGCGGGGAGAAGAGTGGGAGTTGCTGGAGACTCAGAAAGTTCTGCTTTCAGATTTTACATTGTGGTGCTTGTACAGCAGCTGGCTGGAGAGAAATGCAAATTTTCTGTCTGAAAAACGAAGGTTTTCCAGCTTCATTGCCTAACAGCTCTCTGCGTTGTATGTAAACTGAGTGTCTGCTCAGCAATTGGCTTGCTACAGGTGACTTCTGGGTTTTCTGGAAACCTGTGTCAACTAGCTTCAGTGGAAAGCTTGTAAGTAAACAAAGGTTTCAGCGAATTCTCGCAAATATTCTGGAAAGAAAGACATGTCAGGGCAATGATAAGGAATCTGCTTTCCTAGATGATGTTTCCGCTGAATCTGTCACTGCACATGCTGGATGTGGTGGCCAGTGCTGCTCAGGGATGGGCAGTGACAGGTGTGCTTCTCCATGCACACCTACTTTACTATTCTGTAATGAAAATAGTTTCTTGAATTTTTTTTTTTTCCCAAAGCATCCCTTGAAAAAAACCTTTAAACTTTGGTTGGTTCCACTTGAAAGTGTTACTTTATGTCGTGTTTTAATTCTTTCAATTACTTCAAAGTTTCCTTGTGATAGGATGAGAGTGAATGGATTGAAGTTTGAGGAGAGGACATGTAGGTTGGAGATTATGAAGAAATTCTTAATAGTAAGACACTGGAACAGGTTGCCCAGGCAGGCTGTGGAGGCTTTGAGAACCCTTTCAGTCAAATTTCTCCAACCTAATCCACCTGGGACAATTTGTGGCCTTTTCCTTTCATCCTATCACCTCTTACCAGAGAGGCTCTCAGGGAGCTGCAGAGAGCAATGAGCTCTGCCCTCAGCCTCCTCTGCTCCACACCAAACACCCCCAGGGCCCTCAGCTGCTCCTGCCCAGCCCTGTTCTCCAGACCCTTCCCCAGCTTCCTTGACCTTCACTGGACCTGCTCCAGCCTCTCAATGTCCTTGGAGTGAGGGCCCAAAACCTGAACCCTGCATTCAGGGTGTGGTCTTCCCAGTGCTGAGTGCAGAGGATAATCCCTGTCCTGCTCCTGCTGGCCACAGCAGTGCTGATCCAGGCCAGGCTGCTGGTGCCCTTCTTGGCCACCTGGGCACCCCCTAGCTCAGCACAGTAGGTCATTTAACATAGATGAGAAGAAAGGATTTTTGCAGTTCATAACCTTGTCTCAGGCAGCTGCAGCAGAGCTGTCTGCTCTGCTGGAAGAGCAAAGCATTCGCTATCTCCAGTGTCCATTTGGCTTGGTTAAGGGAGAGTGGCAACTTAAGGCCAGCATTACTGCCCATTGATGAAGTCGCAGCTCTGAGCCACTTACCAGACCAATATATGTGGTTAGGTGAGCAGAATCCAGTCCAGCCTGTGCCACCACCCCCTCCAGAGGCAGCTATTGGTGAATATGGAGCTAGAGCAGGAAACTTCTGCAATCAGATAAAGAAAACTCCACGGTCTTGGACTGCGGCTGGGTTGGGTCTGAATGTCTGTATGAAAAGTAATTCCTCAGGTTGAATAACAAAGAGCAGCTTGTGTTTGAACTTGGCTGTGGTGAATTCAAATGAATTCCCCAAGTCCCTCTGCTTATGGCAGCTTTCAATTTTGTAGTATTTTTCAACCTCTTTTGCTCCTTCAGGGTCACGAGTGATTAATTTTATTGACTTAATCTCAACCTGGTGTTTTTGCTGCAAATCCTTCCAATGTTCAGAGGATAATTATAGTTTAATGACTTAAATTTGTAAGTTCTCTTTCCCCAGAAATAAGGAATAAAAGTCCCCCTCCCAGAAATAATGGAGTGTATTTCACCTTTACATTTTAAAAGCTGTTTTTCTGTTTCTCTTACAAAATGAGCAAATAACATATAGGGAAATTGGGAAAGTTTGTTACTGACCTGTTAATAATTATTGTTCTTTGCTCTCAATTTATAGTTTTGTAATGAAGTCCACAAGCAATTTAATCTTATCCTTGAGGAGGGTGTGTAGTGAAAGAATCAATGACAGAGATGAAGTTTAATACAGGGAGCAAAGCTGTGATTGATGAGCTGTAGTATAGATCTGTGTTGTGCATTCTGCACACCCAGCCACTACTGATAGTAATGAAATTCCACTGTGTGTAAGGAGGGGGTACAGTGGAGACTTCCAGTACAGCCACAGGATCCACAGCATTGACTCTGCCCTGCATGCAAAGCTCTGAAAGACAAAAATAATTGAACTTGTAAGGTCTTGTCTGAAGCCACTTTTTCTGAGCAGAATTGAGGCTTCCAATGAACTCATGATGCTGATGGTAATGCACTAGAACAGAGTAGTTGTGGAGGCTCCCAGCTTGGAGCTGTTCAAGGCCAGGTTGGATGAGTCCTTGAGCAAGCTGGGCTAGTGGGAGGTGTCCCTGCCCATGGCAAGGGATTGGAACTGGATGATCTTGAAGGTCTATTCCAATGATTTTTAATATAATAAGTCGTAGCCTTTGTTGGCAGTGTACACAACTCCCCCAGGTTAAATACCATGGTGTAGAGGTGTATGGCACTGTGGAGTGTTCACCTGGGTGCTCTTCACCTCACTTCTTGTCACTGTACAGCTGGATTATAACAGTTCTTGAGACTTTTCAGAGGTTTTGCATATTGGAAGAAGCAAGGTCAGCTTCCCTCGAGGATATGCAGAAATACCTGTCTGAGGGGCACTTTTACACCCACCGCCTCCCATGTGCACATTCTGGTCAGCAAACATTTCACAGATTCTGTCTTTGGAGGGAGACTTTCAAGCCATATTTCAGCCTTCCTATATCCTCTTAAATACCTTGAACCTAGATTTCCCCCCCCCTAAATTGTGTCCTTATCCAAAGATTCAGGCTTGATAAGAGTTCTAATTTCTCAGTTTCCACATATAATTGCAGTCTTGTGCTTTCAAAACTGAACAGGCAACTACTTGAGAACCAGAGCTGGATGATGAATTGAAAGTGTTTCAACCTTTAGCCCCACATGTCTTGAAGTCCTGGCTGCTTGCATAAAACTGACAAAAGCACATTTTTTATGGTTTGTTTTCTGTGCAGCAGATCAAACCCAGCTTTTTAGAGGAGAAAGCAAGTGGAGCAGATTCTGCAGCAATCAGTGCCCAAGTCATGGGAGAATGTGGAATAGCACATTGTGTGCTATTGAAGGGAGCTTCAGAAAGAGAAAATGCCACACTTCTTGCAAACCTGGCCTGGACCTGCACTGGTGTGGCCAGCGGGAGCAGGACAGGGATTATCCTCTGCACTCAGCACTGGGAAGACCACACCCTGAATGCAGGGTTCAGGTTTTGGGCCCTCACTCCAAGAAGGACACTGAGAGGCTGGAGCAGGTCCAGTGAAGGTCAAGGAAGCTGGGGAAGGGTCTGGAGAACAGGGCTGGGCAGGAGCAGCTGAGGGCCCTGGGGGTGTTTGGTGTGGAGCAGAGGAGGCTGAGGGCAGAGCTCATTGCTCTCTGCAGCTCTCTGAGAGGAGGATGCAGCCAGCTGAGATTGTGCTCTGCTGCCTGGGAACAAAGGACAGGAGGAGAGAAAATGGCCTCAGGTTGTGCCAGGGGATGGTTAGGTTGAAGATGAGGAAAATTTTCTTTGCTGCCAGAGTGTTCAGGGATTGGCACAGGCTGCCCAGGGAGGTGGTGCAGTGCCCATGCCTGGAAGTTTTAAAGGAACTGTGGCTGTGGCACTGTGGGACATGGTTTAGTGGCCGTGGTGTGGCTGGGCTGATGGTTGGACTGGATGATCTTAGAGTTCTTTTCCAGTTTTAATAAATCTGTTGTTCTAGAAACCTGAGCTGTTGCACATCATTTCTGTGATAGAAAACCATTTCTGGATGCCTTTTTTTCACCTGACACCTTGGTCCTTTAATGTCCTAAGTGGCATTTGAACTGTGTACCGGAATGTAGAGGAACAAGGATGCCTTGACTGATAGCAGGTAGAGAAAGAACATTTGGCAGGAATGCTTACAAGTTACAATAAGCCACAGCTCAAGCTGTCTTCTGCAGCCTCTTCCTCTGCCCACTTGACAGACCCTGTCTGCTCTGCAGTTCCCTGTCAGCAGTTCCCCTCCTCTTTGAGAACAGCAGCTCACTAAATCTGGGGAGAAGATCTTCACACGGAAGAAATGCTGCAGCCACCCTCAGAGAAGGTTGGGGTCCGTCTTTGAAATCAAGGTTGCAAGCAGGGGTTTGTAAGTGTGTATTACAAAGAGGTTAAACTACGCTGGGGAGAGAGTGGCAGCAGCAGGCAAGCCATGAGGGGCGACGGTTGTTACTGCTCTGGAAAGAGGAGACAAGAAGTGTGTAAATCACTGCTCCTGCCACAGCTAAACAGGCCCCTTAGGAAGCTAGCAAAGAACTCTTCAACCTCAAAGGCTTCTTGCTGCTTTCATCTGCAGCTTCTTCTGTAATACCTGTTTTGTTCAAATTAAAACTTGACGCTCTTGTTGCCAATACAGGAATCCTTTCAAGCAGGCTGAAGGAAGCAGCTCCTGGGACCAAAAGTGGGGTAAAACATTCTGGGGAAATAGATTTTCCAAAGTGAATGTGTCATTTCTTTAACCTCAGCCCACAGACATGAACTAACAGGGGTTTTGATAAACATGTTTGTCTTCAGAGGAGTGCAAGAGCTGCATAAAATGTTTCTGGCTTTATTGATCAGAGGGAAGAGAGCTGTGGTGGAACTGCAGATGACAGAGCACATCTCTGCTGCCATACATGAGCTTGCCTAGCAGCTTTGAGAAGACTGCAAAATAAACATCTCTGCACTTCAGGATCTGTTTGAATAATGCTGTCATTTGTGAAGTTAGAATCATACATGTTGGAAGAGACCTTTAAAATCATTGAGTCCACTGTCAACCCTACCCCACCATGCCCACTAAATGTCCCAGAAGTGCCATGGACACACATTTCTTGAGCACCTCCAGTGATTGTGACTCCACCCTAAGTAAGAAGGAAAAAACAACAAACTGAAAATGATCCTAAAGTATGGAGGTTGTGATTTAGAGAGGGGCAAAAAGCATGACATTTGAAGATGATTCTCAGGAGTGGAATGTCAACAAATAATGATTTATCTGGAAGTTGCAGGAAGAGGGAAGAACCAGAGATGGATCCCACATTCCAGAAGTGTGCATAATTCTGCCACGGTGCAATCTGGCAGCAGCAATGTGTGAGGAAGTACTTTGGGTAGAGATAAAAAGGAGTAGCAGCCAAAAAGAGAAATAAAACCAACTATCTGTTACACATCAGAAGATCTGGAAAAGAGAGAGGAAAAAGAATTCCTGGAACTATTCTTTATGGCTGGGATGCTGTGCTCCTGAGGAATTTTTACAACTCATGCATTTGCTGGTTAGCAGTTGAAATCTCCACTTGAAATCTCTTCTCTTCCAGCTTGAATTCATTGCCCCTTGTCACTACAGGCCTTTGTCAAAAGTCCCTCTTGGCATCCCCCTTCAGATCCTGGAGGGCAGCTCCGAGGTCTCCCTGGAGCCTTCCATTCTGCAGGCTGAGCAGCCCCAGCTCTCTCAGCCTGTCCCCGTAGGGGGAGTGCTCATTCTTTGTAGGACACTTTCCCCGCCATGTTTTGGTCATAGGCACTGTTCTGAATTCCACCCGTTTGGATTCCTGCTCGAGTTTGGTGATATGCAAGTCAAGTTAGGAGGGACGTGTGGCATGAAGAGATAAACACTTATTAAGCCTTTGTTCTTGCCAAGGCAAGGCTTAACTGAACTGTTCTTTGAAAGCCCCAAATCACCAGAGCCTGTGAAACTTTACATGCTGATAAAGTTCAATGCAAATTTGGGCTTTGTTGGATCACCCTGGACATTTGACTGCCCTGAAGCGCGACACAGGAGGCAGGACACTGCACAGCTGGGAAGGTGAGCTGGCAAGAGAAGCAGTGAGTGTTGATTTTCCCAATATACCCTTGAAAGCACTGTTCTGCTTGAGCTCCAGAAAAGACTGAAACAGAGGTCTGAATTCTGTTTTTCAAAACAGAGATTACCGTGAGTTGCTTGAGATAAATTTCAAAGTTGCCAGAAACCTTAGTGCAGGAGGCAAAGTTCTCCGTTGCCTCAACTAAGCCTGCAAGTTGATTTGTGTGCTGGCAAGCTGGCATCAAGTGAACAGTGTGCACTGACAGCAAGAGAAACACAATTACTTCTGAGAGAAGTTAAGGTCAGAGCACAAAGGTATTCTTTTTGTTTGTTTGTTTTCAGAAAGCCCCAAGCCAGTCTGGTGAAGTTTTTCAATTTCCTGCCTGGAGAAATGTCAGTCCCACAAGGTGGGATATGGCTCCTGGGAACATGGTTTAGTGATCGTGGTGGTGTTGGGTTGACATTGGACTCTGTGAACTTAGAGGCCTTTTCCAGATGAAACAATTCTGTGATTCTGTGAATTTGGTGCTTGTGAGTGTGTGAGCCATGCCTTAACAAAAGGGAATGAGGGAGTCAGTTACAGACGAATGCCAGGGAAGAGTCTTGCCCAGTCTTTCACTGCTAACCACGCATTCAGGAGCATTCAAGAACATGCTGTCTGCAAAAAATGGTTTGCAGGAAGAAACTGCTGTGTGAAGAAACATACCTGACTGCAGTGACTGGTTCTGATGGTCATGAAACTCAGACTTAAGACGAATCTAATCTGCAACAGTAATATGATAGTATCTAAGAAAACTATGAAAGGACCCTGTGAGCACTGCAGCTGTTTCCAGGGTTTTCTGAAATACAAAATTCTGTCAGTAAAAGAAGGGATTTTTTCTAACCTAAATTCATACAGGTTTGAAATGAGAATTTTCCCAGTTAATTCATACTTCTCTCCAAATCATAACAAGCCCTTTTAAAAGACAGTGCATCCAAGGAGGAATTATTTCTGAGCCTGAGGTGTCTCTGAGGTTATTTATGTGGGAAGAAAGCTGTTCTGTGGCAGGTTAGGCTGTAGCCGCAGCTACAAGTGCTTTTCAGGAAGAGAAAGGTCAGGCCTGCTCTGACCTTGAAGAAATTGAAATGGGGGTTGGTCTGGGGGAAATGAAAGGCACATTGCATGGCCTGACCACTCTTTGTACCTTAGAAGGCAGCTGGTCAGAACCTTGGTGAGGCAGGATAGGGAATGGCTCTCCCAAAGCTGCAGGTAGCAAGAAGGATTGAGCCATGCTGGGCTCAGCTCTGCCTGTTGAGACAGGCAGCTTGAAAAGTTGTGGGGGGAGCAGAGATCAATGAGGAGCAGACAGTAGGTTATGAAAGCAGAGTGGTGGGCAGGGTTGTGCAGGAACACAAGGCTTGAAGAGCAGAATCCTGACTGCAGATCCTGGGTTTGGAGGTGCCCATGTGGTGGCCTGAGGGAGGCGGCAGCAGTGGTGGGCTGACGGGGAGCAGGATGCTTACATGTAAGCTATGTCACTTCTACAGAACCTCAAATCAACACCACTTCTGTGCAGAAATGGGAGGCCAAGCCTGGGCCCACAAAACCTTCCCAGCCAGCACTGGCTGAGAAAATCCTGTTGATACTTTTGTCTTGGATTTCCAGGATCTTGTGGAGGTTCCATAAAATTCTTTGAAGGAAATTGAGTGCTGTGGCACAAAATGGAATGCCTCAATAGCAGCTTTGGTGGTGGAAAAGGAAGCAAAAGGGCAGCTTGCTGGTTTCCCTCGTGGATGCAGCAGTGGAAGCCCAGAGAGATCATTGCTAAACTCTGTGCTTTCAGACACAGCTTCACAGATTGCATCAGCTTGGAAGGAACCCTCAAAGGTCATCTTATCCAAACTCCTGCAGTCAGCAGGGGCTCCTCCAACTAGGTCAGGCTGCCCAGGGCCACATTGAGTGTGATCTTGAATGTCTCCAGGGACAGGGCCTCAACCACATCCCTGGGCAACCTGTTCCTGTCTCTCACTACCCTCATTGTTCAGAACTTCTTCCTGATGTCCAGTTCCAGTTTAAAACACGTGTAGGTCTGGTTAAGGCAGTCAGCAAATGGAGGTGCCACAGCTTTTGCTAGGCAGAACTAGCAAAAGCAGAACAGTCTCTTTGGAGAGATCTTAAGGTGCTGACTGGATGGTAAGTTGGCAGATAGAACTGAATGTTGGAAAATGTAAGCTGAGGCACCTGGAATTGACAGTTGGAATAACGAGGAGAGGGATAGAAAGCAGAATAGAAATCATCAACACAGCACTTCCTAAGTCTGTGAGGTGGGCATGAAGAACCATGTTCTTCCAGCACCTGAAGAGGCTACAGGAGAGCTGGGGACAGACTTCTGACAAGAGCTTGCAGTGATAGGATGAGAGGGGATGGCTTTGAGCTGGAAGAGAGGAGATTGACACTGGAGATGAGGAGGAAAATCTTGATGGTGAGGGTGGGCAGACACCGGCACAGGCTGCCTGGGACAGCTGTGGCTGCCCCCTCCCTGGAGGTGTTCAAGGCCAGGCTGAGCAAGCTGTGCTGATGGTGTCCCTGCCCATGGCAGGAGGTTGTGGCTGGATGATCTTTAAGTTCCCTCCCAAGCGATTCTGTGAGTTCTCAGCAGGCCAGCTTGGATAAGTGTAGTCCTGCTCTGAATCCTAAAGTCAATAGCATAAAATTAAATATCATGAAAATATATCCATGGTGCCTGTATCATGAGAAGATCTGGATGAGCTTGTCTGGTATTTAGAGCTTTGGCCAGCAGAATTGTTCTTACCTACTGCAAGATTTTCATACTGGGCATGAAGCCTGCCAGAAAGGCTTCTGGAGCCTGCAGCCAGAAGTCTGCGTCACTGCAGGACCTGCTGGCACTTGGCCTGGCTTTATGGGGGCAAGTAAAGCCAGGAAACAGCACTTCCAGAATGTACCTGGTGCCTGCTGTTGCTGCTGGGACCTAGCTCCTGGGTTTTACTGAAACTGCTTCCAGTGTTTCAGGGTAATAGCACAAACCAGAATTTCTTTAGGGGACTTGGAAACATCTGCACAGAGAGATTCTGAGGGCAACAGCTGTAACCTAAAAAAGAAGAAGGACTGAAGTCCTGAATTTTGTGAAGAGTTTTCATTTTAGAAATGCTTGAGTGTTGCTTTTGGACACTTGCAAACTCACTTCTCTTCAGTGTTTAATAATGGACCAGCACGATAAAAGAAGGTTTTAAAATGAAAGGAAAAATCATTCCAGAGTAGCTTGATCCTCCTTTTCCAAACCTCTAAGAAGTCTCTTTTGATGGAAACTCAACTGACTGCATTTTATTTTTCTATTTCTGTAGTGATTGAACCAAGAAAACATTTTTTTCCCCTGCTGTCTAGCTCTGGTTTGGGTTACATTCTTAAAGTTCTACATGGTGATTCACACTGAAGTGAATGAACAAATCATGGCTGCATTTTCCAAGTGGAGTTAAAACTGGGGTTTTTCATCATTGTTTGCAAAGAATGGCTACTGCCCCACCAACACCAGCACAGGGGGGAAGGAGAAGTTCCAATCTGCACAGTTACTCAAGCTTCTGGTTCAAGTGCTTCCTGCTGATTGCAGCAGATGCTGTGTTTCCCCTTTCTTTTTCATGATCATTTTGACTTCCTCAGCGTGAGGAAAACATTCAGAAGAAATCAGTTTCCCTTCCACCTCCCCTTCTCTTCTCTTTTGGCTGGCTGTGGCTTCCCTTTGAGTCCTTTGGTGCCAATAAATCCTTTAAAACTTTTAATGGCTTCTTAAATGGAAGATTTGCTTTGCGCATTCCTTTGTCCTAAACCAAGGCAGTTTATTTTAGCAGAGGAGTAACTGACTTCTTGTCCACTCTTCCCCTACAGCCCACTGGACCTTGCAGCAGAAATGCTGTCTCTTGCCTCACTTGGCTGTACAGATGAAGCACAGAGTGGAGGGGTTGGAGGCCCCTCTGGAGATCATCTGGTCCAACCCCACTGCCAAGGCAGGGTCGCCTGGACAAGGTCACACAGGAACATGTGCAGGTGGGTTTGGAATGCCTTTAGAGATGGAGATGGAATGGTGCCTCTAGGACAGCTGGAGAGGCACTTATGACAAAGGCATAGAGTGACGGGACAAGGGGTGATGGCTTCCAGCTAGAAGGAGCTGTGTTGAGGGTAGGCTGGGACAAACTTTCCTCAAGGAATTTTACTGAGGATTTGACAGCCCTCAGGCATGTGCTTTGGAGCCTGTCAGTAGGTCTGCTGAATGCTACTGTTCCAGCTTCCTGACATTGCTTCTGCTGCACTACTCCCTGCAGGGCACTGCTACCTGAGCAAGATGAGAGCATGAGCACTTCTGGCAGAGGCCTTGAGAATGTTTCCCTGAATTCCTTGCTATGCCACTGACCTCAGAGATACACTGACAATGCCAGACCCAGGGTGCAGCAGCTGTGGGGATGCCTTCACTTTTCTATATATGTCTCCATGTGCTCTCCATATAGCAACATTGTCTCTAACACACAGAGAATGTTTATGGTGGAATTCATTGGCATCATCTATGGTGATAGTCACCATCCCTGGAGGTGTTCAAACCCTCCAAGACCATCCAGCCCAGCCATCAACCCAACCCCACCATGGCCACTAAAGCATGGTCCAGAGTGCCATGGTCACACATTCCTGGGGACTCCACCACTTCCCTGGGTAGGCTGTGCCAGTGCCTGACCAATGCCACAAAGAAATTCTTCCTAATTGCCAACCCATAACTCCCCTGGTGCAACTTGAGGCCATTTCCTCTTGTGCTGTCACTTGGTCCTAGGGAGAAGAGCCCAACACCCACCCACTAGGGATGCATATATGTGTATTGTGTGTCTGTCCAAGGTCTCTTCTAACTGTGAACTTCACTAAGCAGTAGAACTGTCTTTACCTTGATCCTCACACTATTTTACAGCACTTAGCAGTTGGAAAGCACCAGAGGAGTGAGGTATTGAGTGTATCTTAAAAAAGCTGTTGGCTTCCCTAGTGGCAAATGTTTCTTATTTTGGTTATACTGGAAAATATTTAAATCTTTCTTATCTCCATGCTGTTAGGAAAATATCTCTGCATGTTGCAGAGTTAAGAGTTTGTAGCTCTGTGACTCCAGTAACACAGGATGCTCTCAGGAGAAAATTCAAAAAGGCCTAATTTTCAGACATTTTTGCTGCCAAAGGTATTAAATCTTTGAAGAAGGAAACATTACTAAAGAAATCAAATAGTCTATGAAAAGCGAGTGTGTGAAAATTGGAGGCCAAAAGCCATTGGAGCCACATGGCACAGAGAGGTTCTTGTCTTAAGATGCAAACTTGCTCTGAACTTTTAACTCTTCAGTAGCAACACTGGGACCTTAAGCATGCTGGCTCTGCCCAGAGCAGGGGATTGGAACTAGATGATCTTTAAGGGTCCCTCCAACCCAACCTGTTCTGTAATTCTATGCTGTGTGACATGAGACTCTGCCATTAGTCCAGGCTGGACAACTCCAGAAAGTTCAGTAGTGAATTTATTGTGGTATACCAAAGAATCTAGTCCAGGGAACCAGCCCTGTGGATATTATGAAATCCTACACAAAAGGAGCTGCTTAAGCACAAGAATAGATTATTTGGTCTGTTGAGTCTGGAGAAGAGAAGGCTCCAGGGAGATCTTAGAGCAGCCTTCCAGTACCTGAAGGGGTTACAGGAATGCTGAGGAGGGACTTTTGACAAGGGCTTGCAGTGACAGGATGAGGAACAAAGGCTTTGACCTGGGAGAGGGCAGATTGAGACTAGAGATGAGGAAGAAATTCTTGCTAGTGAGGGTAGGCAGACACCGGCACAGGTTGCCCAGGGAGGCTGTGGGTGCCCCTCCCTGGAGGTGCTCACGGCCAGGCTGGATGAGGCCATGGGCAGGGGTTGGCACCGGATGATCTTTAGGGTTCCTCCCAACTCAAGGTGTTCTGCGGTTGTGAAATGTTGAGCACAAAGCTGGTCTGTGTCTCTGCAGGTTTTATCCAGGAGGTGGCATTGCCCCGTGCCTTTTGCAGGCAAAGCAGCCTGATTTTGAACAGGCACCCGCTCAGGCTTCTCTCTCTTTGCGGTTTCGGGGGGGCATTTGTTTATTTCACAGAGGTGATGAATCATCCTTTGTACATGTTTCATCCTCACCAGAAAATGTTTTCTGTTGGCAATTAGACAGTCATGTTACTGTTTTACTCTCCTGGTGTATTTCTAGCCAAAACCAATTTGAAGTATTTTAGCTGGAGTGCCGCCTGCACGTGCTTGGTCCTTTCAGATCACAGCTACGTTTGGCATAATTTATAATGATGCTGAAAGAAATTCCTTGAATCCTAGATTGGTTTGGAAGGGGCATTCAAGATCATCTAGTCCCAACTCCCCTGCCGTGGACAGGGACACCTCATACTGGACTTAATGGCTTGCTCAAGGCCCCAGCCAACCTGCCTTTGAACACTGCCAGCCCTGGAGCTTCCACAGCCTCCCTGGGCAACTTGCTGGTGTATTTTGGGGGAGGTTGTTTTTTTTTTGCTGGGTTTGGGTTTTTTCTTTTCCAGTCAGTAGCAGATGGCTGACCAGGCTGATTTCATCTGGCACTTTCTCAGCTCCTGCACCGCCTTCATTGACCACCCCATAGCCACAGTATGGGGCAGTTTCAGAGCTCTCTGATGCACAATTGTCACAGCTATTCAGAACCATAAAGAGGCAGTGACAACAGCCAAGTTATTTTAAGTTCTGGGCTTATTTCTATCCAAGGTTTTCTTCTCCATTCAATTTCCTCCTAAGCTGCGAACCATTCAAGCTGCACTTTTCATACAGCTGAAAGCAGATTTGATTAATATGATTTCTTTGTGAAAATCTGAGCAGATTAAGGAGCAGGGATGTGGAGAACACATGGCCTTTCTCAACATGACATTCTCCAACATTATACAGGGCCCTGCAGATCCTTCCACTCATTGTATTGTTCCCACTGGTGGTACCTAAATAGGGAAAACCTAGTACTGGGGAGAAGTTTCATTTTCTTCATATTAGAGTTCCAGTCTCACGTGCAGGGCAGCACATCTGCAGCTGGTTATTGATTTGATTCTGTCACCAGGCAGTCGAGGCCACATTTCAAGGGAGCATTTGCAGATTGGTTTTCCTGTCTTGCAGTGTCTTTTTGTGATAGTCCTTTAGAAAAGAATTAAGATTGGCCTGATGACTTCCATGCTCAGTGAAGCAAAATGCCAGATAAGTATATTTACAGGCACATCAGTTAGCAGTTCTTTCTGTCTATCCAAGAGTGTTGCTAACACTTCTCAAAATCAGTGGGGGAAAAGAAATCAGCCTGGTATTGATTGATTTCTCATCTGTCTTCTGACCTTTTCCGTCACATATAATTAGAAATGGAAAGGTCTCAGCTGCAAGCTCGCAGCACCCTCCAGAATACAGATGGGAGTTTTGGCTTAGTGCTGATGTGCATGGAAGGCAGCAGGCTCCATGAATTCTAGGGTATGGCAGTGCCAGCCTTTGGTCCTCCAGATGGAAAGTGCAGACCAGACCAGCACTCAAGCTGATGCAATAGGGTGTCAGGAGGACTTTCATCTGTACTCCTTCCAGGTCTGGAATGGGTTGCACATTGTAGAGGATGGGTATGGTTTGCAACACATTCAGTGTGCCCAGGTGGCCAAGAAGGCCACCAGCATCCTGGCCTTGATCAGCACTGGTGTGGCCAGCAGGAGCAGGGCAGGGTTGTGCCCTGCACCCAGCACTGGGGAGCCCACAGCTGCAGTGGTGGATTTAGTTTTGGGGCCCTCATTCCATGAAGGACACTGAAGGTCTGGAGCAGATCCAGAGAAGGGCAGGGAAGCTGGGGAAGGGTCTGGAAAACAGAGCTGGGGAGGAGCAGCTGGGGCCCTGGGGGCATTTAGTGTGGAGCAGAGGAGGCTGAGGGCAGAGCTTATTGCTCTCTGCAGCTCCCTGAGAGGAGGCTGCAGCCAGAGGGGTCTTGGGTCTTCTCCCTAGTAGCAGGTGATAGAGTGAGAGGAAGTAGCCTCAGATTGCCCCAGAGGAGGTTTAGGTTGGACATGAGAAGAAACTTCTTGACTGAAAGGATTCTCAGGCTGCCCAGGGAGGTGGCTGAATGCCCATCCCTGGAGGTGTTTCCCAGAGGCAGAGCTGCGGTGCTGAGTGCCATGGCTCAGCCCCAGCCTTGGCAGTTAGAGAATGGTTGGACTGGGTGAGCTTAGAGATGTTTTCTACCCAAAACGATTCTGTGATTGTGTGAAATTGTGGGAATCCTTGTTGCAGCCTTTGGATGTGAAGAAGAGGGGTTGCAGGAAGGAACACTCCTTTCCTCTCTGTTAAATTCATATACCAGACTGGTAGGCAGACAATCACCTTATCAGAAAGTTACCTGAGCGACAGAATGCTGATTCTGGCAATAGGACCTGAAGGGCCCTTCTGCATCACTTAAAACAGAGGTAACAGCATCTCCTTTGCAGGTGAATTTTGGGGAAAGAATGGGCAAAGAAGGAATTCATCTGATGGGAATCATTTTAAACTGGTGCCAGCAAAACAGGATATTCCTGAGGTCTTTCTGAACACATCTGCTTCTGTCTGGACTCTGCAGAAAATCTACTAATAGCAAAGGCATGACATTAGATTACAACCACAAAATTAGTCTTAGGACTGTAATGAAAATGGGTTAAGTCTCTGCCATTTCTTATTCATGCTGTAATCCCTGCCACAAGAATGGCCCTTCCTGGAATTATGGGAAGGGAATTCTCCCTTGCTTGTATGTGTCTTTCCTTTTCTGCCCTCATCGTGTTCGCAAAGGCAGCTGCAAGTGTTCAGCTGCCTGTTTGTCACCATGCTGCTGAGGGTGGCTGCTGGAAAAGGAGTCTGGCGTGGGCTGATGTGTTTGAAATCAGGAGAGTGTCAGCATGGACAGACACGTGGGAAAGTCAGGCAGCTGTAGGGCTTGCAGACACTCAGGATCAAGGTGTAGGAGCTCAGATTGCACCAGGTGAGATTTGGTTGGACATGACAAGAATTTTCTTGACAGAAAGGGTTCTTAGCCTGGTACAGGTTGCCCAGGGAGGTGTTAAAAAAATGTGTGGACGTGGCACTTCAGGAGATGGTTTAGTGGCCATGCTGGTGTTGGGTTGCTGGTTGGACCAGGTGATCTTAGAGGGCTTTTCCAACCCAAACACTTCTGTGCCTAAGAAGTTGGTTTTGATGAGTTGTAGGGGCTGCCTCTGACATTCTCAGACAGGAGGGGATAAAACTGAAGCCAGTGTAAGATTCTTGGACAACTTCAGAGCATGGAGCTGCTGTAATGGAGAGCCAAGTGCAGTCTGTTTAACATGGCAATCAGATGCAGGTCCATTCATGACTGCTCTCTCTCAGGGAGGTCTTCCTCCCAAGCAAATCTATGCAGGAAGTGCCTGGTGAGCAGAGGTCTGTTTGTAGCTGTTGTGTGTCTTCTGCCTGTCCTTTAAGGAGCTGGCATTAATCACTGCCAGGCGCAGAGGTCTGTGCTGACAGAGCCTTTGCTCTGACTCTGTGGTGTTCTGAAGCTATGCTTTTGGGTATCTCAGTTTCCATACCAGCTGTTGACATTGCAGGCTCGTGGGAAGTGTGTTGCTGCAGAGGTGGTTTGGAGGAGCTGAAGTCAACTTTACAGATCTGCCATGTTAGGCAGAGATTTGTGTCTCCTCATCCTGCTCTTCTTTCCTACCTACATTGTTGTTCACTGAATGGTAGGAATTGGAAGGAAACCTCTGGAGATAACCCAATCCAACCCCTCTGCTAATGCAGGATCACCTAGAGCAGGTTCCACACCAACATGCCTAGGTGGGTGTCCGCCCTGCCATGGACAGGGACACTTCCTGCTAGAGCAGGTTGCTCAAGGCCCCATCCATCCTACCTTCGAACCCTTGCGGGCTTGGAGCCTCCACAGCGCCTCTGGGCAAGCTGTTGCAGTGCCTTCCCACCCTAGTGGTGTGAATGATGTGTAGTGACTGCTGCCTCATCTGACATGCCTGCAGCAGCAACAGGTCATCAAGAGCTGGGAAGGGACAGCAGATGGATGTTGGCTGCTCCACAGATTGCTGAGCAAGGCTGCCATGGTCGAGACTGGAAGCATTCAGCACAGAAGGGCAAGCACCTTTGGTGGGAAAACATCTGCAGAATGTTCTTGATGATTCAAATTGCCCTTTGATTAGCTTTGTGGAGCAGGACAGTCCTGGTGTAGGTTCCTCACTGTCTAATTATCAGATGGAAACAGAGAGCAATCCTGTTTCTGACTCCTAATCTCCTTAAGTCATTATGGAGGCAGTCCTGAGAGAACAGCCAGATCCTGGCCTGCTCTTTGCATGCTTCCTTAGCTTCCGCTGTCCTAACTGCACACGACTGTTCCCAGCTCTGCTGTGGGTGTCATGGTGGATTTCCCACTGGAGTCAAAGAACTCTGAGTGCCTGAACAAATTCTCTCTGTCTTGGAAACCTTTGAAATGCCACTGTCTTGAGTGGAAATGCTGGAGACATTGACTGCATTTGCTTTAATTTTCTGCTATTTATTCAAGATAGTGCCTTGAAGACCTGGAGTTCTCTCATGTAATTTTAATATCTTGAGCTGAACTTAACAAATAGTGATAAAAATAATGCCTTTAGGGTTTGGGTGAAAAGCCTTTATGTGACAACCTGAAAGATTTCTCTTAGCATGTGCAAGCCTTTGACTGAGCTTTTAGTGGTCGTAGAGGAGAGCTAATTGAAAACTTCAAGCAACTAATAGGCTGCTTGAAAAATTGGCATTTTTTTCATGGATCTCTCAAAATGCAGTGCAAAATTTTTTGCAGTCTGGTCTGTGCAAAATACAGCCATTGAAAAATGGCATGGCATTTCATTTAGTTCTGGGCTCAGGCCACATTCTCTCTGAATTAAAGGAAAATAAGAGAAGAAGGGGAAGAAGGAAGCTCCTGGAGCAGTCAGGACTTCACTCTGAAAAAAATGAGAAAGTGAAGGAAATGACATTATTCCATCAGACTCTTCCTTCCCCTCTCTTTCTCTCTTCTCTCTGCCTTTTAATCTCTTTTTCTTTCATTCCTAAACAAATTGGTTTAAGGAAAACAGAGGTTTAAAGGAAAATCTTCAGGTGCTCTACTGCTACAGGCAGAGTCTGCAATTAGAATCACAGAATCTTAGAGTCATCAAGGTTGGAAAAACCCTCTGAGATCATCCAATCCCAGCAACCCAACCCCACCATGGCTACTAAACCATGGCCCTAGGTGCCATGGCCACATATTTCTGGAACACCTCCAGGCATGGGGACTTCACCACCTCCCTGGGCAGCCTGTGCCAGTGCCAGACCACTCCTGCAGCAAGGAAATTTTTCCTCATCTCCAGGCTAACCCTCCCCTGAGGCAACTTGAAGCCATTTTTTCTGTCACTAGTTACTTAAGAAAAGAGAGCATTGTCCAAGACAATGTGGCATGCAGGCAACAGAGAAGAGCAGTTGCAGTGTCTGGGGCACTCACCTGCCAAGGGATTTGTTTAGTTTTAGCTACATCAAGCTTAGATTTCTAGCCAAGGTGATAATTGAGGCTCCTTTCATAAGCAGGGTAAGGATTTAAGCCTTTCAGAAGAGGTTTGTCACATTTGTGTTGCTGTCTGCCCTACAAAGATTTGAGCTGCTGGGCATGTTCTTTCTTGCTGAAGAAGAAATGCCTGTGTCCTCTGCACACTGTTCCTAGTCCCCATGCAAACAGGAATCTATTTCCTGGCTTCCACCCACCCTAGGGTTTTTTTGAACTCTGCTTTGATTTTGCATCTTATCTCCACACAGTCTTTGTTCACCTGGCTTTGGTGATGCTGTCACTTCAGGATTATTGACCCAGCCACGGGGGTGATAAGAAGGTGCCATGTTCATTGTCTTCCAAGCAAGGCACTGGCTGTGTCATTTGCATGCTAATAATTCTGCCATCCCTTTCAACAAATATCCCTCACCACAGCCACAGGACTGGAAATGTGAGCTTGTCACTGTGAGCTGGGTCACCATTCCTGGAGGGGTTCAAAAAACAGGTAGACATGGCACTCTGGGACATGGTTTGATGGCCATGGTGGCATTGGATTGCTGTTTAGACTTGATATTGGAGTTTTTTTCCAGCTGAAAGGATCCTGTGATTCCACCTTCAGCTCCAGTGAAGTTCAGACTGCCTTGCACTTGGGAATTAGATGGCATTAAGCAGCTGGTGAGGGTGCAGTAGCTGCTGCGGAACACATCCACCTGTGGGCTGCCCTAATCTCCCTTTGGGACCTCCAAAGGGACTTGCCTAGGCAGCTGAAGTAACAAGTTCTTGTGTCATGTCCTCGCTGTGCTACCTCTCTGGCCCAGAGTTGCAGGGCTTCTCACTGATGGATGGTTTGATAGTTGGACTTGGTGATCTTAGAGGTCTTTTCCAACCTTAGCAATTCCATGATCAGCTTTAGCCAAGCTGCCATTTTCCTCATCATTCCTTCTGTTTGTGTTCTTTCTCCTGGCCAATTCCATATCTCTGAGCATGCTTTGTCTTTTACTGCATGATCTCTTAGCTTCCTCTGCAGCCCCTTGGGAGGCACTTTGTCAAAGGTTGTTCAGAAATTGAACTAGTTCCATCATCCTGCTCCCTTATCGGCCCTGGTTTTGACAAACTCTTCAACTGGCTTGGGATGGGGGAGCTGCACTGATGGTACCATGGAGCATCTCTAGAGCAGTATTTTTCATAGTGCTTATTAAATGCCAGGGTTTGTATTTACTTCATTAGCAATGGAGGAATCGTTTCTGTCTTTGCCAGCTTTGTGTCCCAGTGGCAATCTTGCTTTGACACGTTTCTTGAATGGGTCAAAAATGAGTGAATTAAAATGAAAGCAGGAGAGCTTTCAGAGGCACCATTCACCAGCTTTTCTTTCTCAGCAGAATCCACTGACATCTTTATAGCCAAGTACACTTTTCCCATTTTCTGCTTTGTCTTTAAAAAAAAAAAAAGCTGTCTTTTTTATGGTTGAAGCCTGTAAATGGGGAGGAGATAATGGTTTACAATCAATGCCCAGACAGTTAATCTGAACTTAACTAAAAGTCAATATTTAGCTCTACCTTATCAATGGAGAAATGTCAAGCACTGAGGCAGACATGAACACATTTCTGACTGATTTATTTTTTTTATGCCTCGGTGTTCAAAGCCTCGTGGAAGAGTTTCAACATCAGATAAGACAAAATTGCCTTTAAGGGAAAACCCACCTAATAAATGGCAAACTCCTGTCTGCAGAGATGAGTTCAGGAAAGGAAAACACACGTCAGAAACTCATTCTAATCTCTCCCTGCACATTCCATTGGTCACCTTCCAGTCTGTGATGCAAGCAGTTGATAGTTAAACACTGCAGGCAGTCTTTAAGAGATAGCAGCAGGAAATATTTTCTTGCTGAGAGAAGTCCTAATTTGTTGCCACCCAAACCAAAACTGACATAAATCACTTGGAGTTTGACAGTAACTCTGGATCTTAATACATGTGTGAGGTGCCGGCTGGGAATGGTGCTGGTGTGCAGGAACAAATCTCACAGCAAACTGTTTTGGCAATTAAAGTTTGTTATCAGCTCACAATGAGTATTGCCTTTGTAGAACTTGAAACTCATTCTGATATCTTAATTTCTGTACAGGAACAGCCACTGGGATTACACCAGTAAAGAATGTAACCCTTAGCTGGAAATGGGAACTGCTTAGTTTGTGCCCGTTGCCACTCACTTCATAGGTGATCTCTTGATTGGAAGATGTGAACTGAGATACCCTCAAGGATCTGCTTGAGGGTAGGAAGACTCTGCAAGGGGACAGGCTGGATCGATGGAGCAAGGTCAGTTGTGTGTATATCTGCCTGATAGAAATGATACAAGTTCTATGTGAGACCGCTTGTTTTGCCTAAGCTACGGAGTTGGTCATTTGATGTGAGCCAGAGATAAACGAAAGTTGCTGCTGGTAACTGATTGCACTCCTGGTAAACCATAGAGTCATGATTTGGGTTGAAAGGGACCTTAAAGATCTACTTCCACCTCATCCCGTCATGGTGAGGGACAGTTTAGAATTGTAGAATGGCCTGGGTTGGAAGTGACCTGTAGAGGTCATCCAGTCCAAGCCCACTGCAGTCAATGGGGATATCCTCAACTAAATCAGGTCTTCCAGAGCCCCATCAAGCCTCACCTTGAAGATCTCCAGGGATGGGGCCTCAACCATTAACATTAACTAAGGAGTAGCTGAACATTTTCTGCAGTAGAGGAAGGGACAGTTCTGTAGCTGTGGTCCAGCCCTGTAGCTGCATGATCAGCAGCTCTGTTTTCCCTGCTGCCCTGATCTGCACATTTTGGGTCAATTTACTGTATCGCAAGTGCAGTTCTGCTGGGGGCTCCAGTGCTGCCCTCCTCCTGCACTGCCCACAGGTTGCTGAGTGGGGATGGAACTCTTGGCACCAAGCTGTGGCACACGTTGTGGGAGTAAGAAGCTGAAGGCCCAGCCAAAACAGAGGTTGGGGCAGACAAAGGTAGCAGAGCAGTGATGGTTTGCTGGCATATTACAACTTTTGTTAATCAGTGCTGACAGTAAAACCCTTCCCAATAAGTCACTCGAGTGTGGGATGATTTCTTTTTGAAGAAAAAGTCAGTTACACCTTTTATTAGCAGCATTAAGGGTCCCTGCATATAAATGCTCAGGCTGTAGGTCAGGCACAAGCAGTTTGATGATTCAGATGGTAGCTGAGCTACTAGAGGGCTAGAAAATTCTTCAGCCTGGCAGCAACAGCTCCTGTTCCTGTCAGGCCATAGTAGCAGCAAGCTCCAGTTCCGCTCCTTGCTTGCTGGAGATGGTTCTGATTCACAGCAAAATTGAAATTGCACAGGAAATCAAAATGTTCCAATGCAAAGGCATGTGGCAGAGAGGCCCTTTTACCCCTCCAAGCCTATTTTATCATTCTGGAGGAATTTTGCAGTGTTTCACATGTGAGAAAAAAAAAGTGAGGTGGGGGGAGCAACCAAAAAAGACCCTTAACCTTCACTTGGCCAAATTGCAATGCTAATAGTCTAAGGAGAGGTGACTGCAGAGACATTGCCTCTTGTCTCAGACACTGCTCTAGGTGTCTCAGTGTGGGAAAGAAGGCAGGAAAAGAGGAGCAGTGTTGGACAGAAACATCACTCATCAGTAAGTCCTTACTGAAGCTCTGATGGGGAATTTTTTACATAGAAATGAGGTTAAATCCCTAAGCAGCTGCTAATCCTCTGCTTAGAGTTGTACAGTATGCATGAGGCTGAGGAGAGCCTTTGCATGTGTGTGTGTTATGTCCAGAACAAACCTGGGTTTGGATGGCAGAATGCAGGATTCCCTGGATCCCTGGTGATATTCATATTCACCTCTATTTAGAGGAGCTGATGGCTTTGGCTAGCAGAGCTGCCACGCTGACAGTGACTAAACCAGCCGGGTTCACCATCTACTTATCTTCTGCTTGGTTTGCTGATGGGGTTGGCAAACTACACCAACACACCACCCTCTCCTTTCCTCTGAAGGAGATGGGAAAGCTTAAAGATGTTCAGTGTTTGTTGTGCTGACTACAGATACCACTGAGGCTGATAAAAGCTTCAGCAGCAAGGAGAAAAGAATGAGCTGGCAGAAATAGAGTGGCCTTTGTGCTCTTTCAGCTGCACTTTTGGGCTGGTGTGATTACAAGGGAATTATATTCTAATATGTGTAAAATACATATTCTATAGATCTATTTCTATAGATATATTTCTTCTATGTATAAAATGTACATTCTATTATCTTGGTATATAATATATAAATACATTATCATCTTCTCTGTATCAGTATCTGTCATCTTCTCTCTATAATGCAGGGGTTTATCTCTAGAGAAATGAAGACTTCTTAAACCCACAGGCTGCCCAGGGAGGTGGCTGAATGCCCATCCCTGGAGGCGTTTCCAAGAGGCAGAGCTGTGATGCTGAGGGACATGTTTAACCCCAGCCTTGGCAGAATTAGAGAAGGGCTGGACTCAATCTTAAAGGTCTTTTCCAACTCAAATAATTTGATGACTCTCTCTCTGCATATTAAGACAGAACACCTCTTGACACTGCGCCTGAGCCTGGTAAAGAATCACAGAATGACAGGAACCTCTGGAGATCATCAAGTCCAAACCCTCTACTAAGGCAAGGTGACCTAGAGTAGGTTGCACAGAAACATGTCTGGGCAGGGTTTGAAGGTCATGAGAGATGGATACTCCACCACCTCTCTGGGTGGCTTGCTCCAGGGCTCCAGCAAACTTAAATTACAGAAGTTCCTCCTCATGTTCAGATGTTCCAGTTTGTGTCCCTTGTCCTGTCCCTGGGCGTCACTGAACAAAGCCGGGTCCCATCCTCCTGCCACCCACCCTTGAAGTATTGATCAGCATTGAAGAGATCCCCCCTCAGGCTGCTCTTATCCAGGCTAAAAAGCCCCAAGTTCCTCAGCCTTTCTTCTTAAGAGTGATGTTCCAGTCCCCTCAGCATCTTCCTACTCCTAAAGACCATATTCTCCTTTTGGAGCTGTTCTCAAACTCCCTAATTAATTCCACAACTCATATCTCTAATTAGCATTATCATCTTCTTCTGAATAATGAGTTTGAATTCCAGAGAAACCTGGCTGCTTCTGCACCCTCTGTCTCCACACAGAAAAGCTGTTGAATAAGCACAATCTCCTCATCTGTCAGGAGCTCAGGCTAAGCAGCTAAGCTGAACAATTTTATTCTTCTTGTTCATTAAAATTCAAATAATTATCAGGTCGGAGATGTTAACTTTTGGGTTATTACAATACAGCTGGCAAACAGAGACTGCTGCACCAACTGGGAGATGTAAAACCTCATCTTTGGTGGCCAGGTAATTTCATTGAGCAGCTGAGCAGGAGTTTGAGTCAATGCTTCTGAGCAACCCTTGCCCAAAGCTGTTACCCTGGGTGATTGCTTTAGATGTGCCTTGCACCACCTCCTGTCCTGCACATGGCATCCATGCAGGGGGGGTTCAGGTGCCTGGGACTGTTGCTGCCTTTCTTCACATCTTAGGTGGAGTTCAGCGTAGAGAGGAGTAGCTGAACCTGCATGGACATCATGATCCTGGGCAACCTGTGTTGGCTGACTGCTTCAGCAGGGAGGTCCCTTCAAACCCTACCATCCTGTGGCAGGGATTTACCAGTCGTGAGATGAATGTCCCTTGGGAACAGGCCATGAACTTTAGCCACACTGCTGTTCACTGACTGCTTCATTATCTTCTGCCAAAGGCAAGTTGGGTATAGCCTTGAGCAAGATGGTCTAGAAGAAGGTGTCCCTGCCTGTCAGAATTGTCCAGGGGTTGGAAATAGATGATCTTTAAGGTCCCGTCCAACCCAAAGCATTCTGTGGTGTGTCAGAGAATGAATTCAGCTCCTGCGAGATGCAGGATGATTGGAAGGAACAATACCAAGTACCCAGAATGTGGCCAGCCTGCTCCCATTGCTCAGCCAGATTCTGACTGCCAGCCTGCTTTGCCTGGGCACCCTGTCACCTTCGTGCCAAGAAGCTCTAGAGCTTTGCCTGGGCACCCTGTCACCTTCGTGCCAAGAAGCTCTAGAGCTTTGCCTGGGCACCCTGTCACCTTTGTGCCAAGAAGCTCTAGAGCTTTGCCTGGGCACCCTGTCACCTTCGTGCCAAGAAGCTCTAGAGCTTTGCCTGAGCACCCTGTCACCTTCGTGCCAAGAAGCTCTAGAGCTTTGCCTGGGCACCCTGTCACCTACGTGCCACACAGATGTGGCCCACTGCTGCCCAGCCTGCCTGTGGGTGCAGTAGTCTGGATGATCACAGAACCATTAAAAGCCAAACTCAATGTCTGGAAGGTGAACAAGTTTCACTTGGTTCTGCTCAGTGCACTCCTCCTCCTTTATATCAAATCATCCTGCTTGGGCTGAACCGTGTCACAGGCTCATGTATTCACTAGGGCTGGAAAAGATCTCTGAGGTCGAGTCCAGCCATTAGTGCAGCACCACCACGACTGCTAATGGTGTGGAGTTGTTGGGTTGATAGCTGCACTTGATGATCTTGGGTCTTTTCCAACCAATTCTATGATTTCTGTGACATTCCCACTGGCACCTCTGCAGCCCTTGCAAGCAGACAGCTCTCCCCAGCCCTTCACTTGAAGCGATTAGAAAGAGTTAAATGAGTGTGATTGCCATGGAAATGTTCAGGCATTCATGTTTGCTGCTCCTCCTGCATCGAATGCCCTTGTGATGGAAGAGAGAGAGCAAACATCAAAAGTACCTTTTAACTTCACAATTCTTTCTAAATTTCTTTAAACTTACAGGCTATACTGCTGGCTTTCAGACTTCAAAGCATGCGGGAAGATCAGGGTCACCCAGAAAATTATTTCTTACAGTTTAATAAAATATGCATGGGAATTGTGTGACCTGCCAGGGAAATTATTTGTGTGTTAGTGTAACGCTGGAGCAGTAATTACACACTTTAATTTCTTCCCTTAGCAGTAAGAACAGTACTGGATCTAAATCAGGTTGGAAACATCTGCTGTGTCACCAAAGCTGCAATCATTTCCAGAGTGAATTCCTTCTGCACTTCCACAGGATAAGTAGAGAGGAGGTTTTTTAGTATTTGGGGACAAGGAAGCAAGTGAGATCTCTGCCTTGCAGCTCAAGAGGATCCGTGATGGCCCATGGCCAGCCTGGCTCTTCACAGTGTTGGAGTTTCCAGATACTGCTTGATGGTTGAGGAAATATCTACTGCACATTGCTTTGGTGAAGGAATCACACAGCTGTCATTTATGGCCACCACTGTGAAGTGCTAAATCCCACAGGATTGGTCTCCTTTGGATTTCTTTCCTTTGGGGATTTCCTCTCTCTTTTTCTAATGTGTTGATGCCACTGGCACAGGCAGCCCAGGGAGGTAGTGGAGACCCCATGCCTGGAGGTGTTCCAGAAAGGTGTGGCCATGGCACTTGGAGCCATGGCTTGGTGGCTATGGTGAGGCTGGGTTGCTGGTTGGTCTCAGTGATGTCAGAGGGCTTTTCCAACCTTAATGATTCTATGATTGTGTGCTAGCACAAGGATCTATACTCAGCTTTATCTTCTGACTCGGAACCCCATCCAAAACCGCGTTGGATGAGGCCTTTAGCAAGCTGGTCTAGCAGGAGGTGTCCCTGCACATGGCAGAGGGTTGGAACTAGATGTTCTTGAAGGTCCTTTCCAACCCAGACTTGGTGATCCTGAGGGTCTTTTCCAGCCTGGATGTTTCTGTGATTCTGTGATTTCTGTGATTTCCTATTCATAGAAGGCTCTTACTAGATACAGAAAAGCTCTGTCATTTCAGCCCTGTCTGCCCACGGCGGTGGTGGAGTCACCATCCCTGGAGGTAGTAAAAAACCCTGTAGACATGGCACTTTGGGACTGTGCTTAGAGGGCATGGTGGTGTTGGGCAGATGTTTGGACTCCTCAATCTTAGATCCTTTCCAGCCTTAATGGTCCTCTGCTCTATGATTCAGTGTTAAACCTGTCCATGTGGCCCGGTACATGTTAACAACAGATTTGTACTTAGATACCTGCAGCAGTGGACTATTGCCTGCAGATCTGCTCTGCTTCCCACTTGGAATCAAAGTCAGACCAGTGCTGCTATCCTGTGCCTTCCTCTTTCCATCAGCCCCTTCACTGAGAGGCCAGGCTGGCTATATTCGCACCCAAAGCTTTTTCTGCTCCTCAGCATACACACATAATGATTTTTGCATTCCATTCCCAGAGGCGATTGACAGCAGGGAGAGGCACCAGAGCTCCTGTTCTGCCTCCAGCAAGTGCTCTGAGAAGTCTCTGGCTTTAGTGAGGACCTTGTTTCCTTGGTTACATCTAGCGAATTTGCATGCCAGCATGGTGCTGTTCATCATCAGAGACACCGGAGGCTTGGCCGTGGAGAGAGCCTTGGGGAAGTGAGTAGCCTTTGCACTTTCAGGTTCTGCTTTGGAATGTTTCAACGAGGGGAAATGAGTTGTCAACATCTGCACAGCAGGAGAGAGGCAGGGTGAGATGCTGAGTCCCGGAAACCTTTGGGAATGGAATCAAGAGTGAGCAAAGTGTCTGAGTGCCAGAACAGGTCATGTGCCTGGCTCTGGTGCTGCTTGTGGGTCACAGAATCACAGACTGCTTTGGGTGGGAAGGGACCTTGAAGGGTCATCTAGTCCAACACCGCTGAGGTGAGCAGGGACATCTCCAACTAGACCAGATTGCTCAGAGCCCTGTCAAGCCTAACCTTGAATGTCCTCAGGGATGGGGTCCTCCACCAGCTCCCTGGGCATCCCATTGCAGCGTTCCACCACCCTTGTAGCAAAGATGATCTTGCTGGGGACTTGTGTCCTGGCCACTCTTTCAGGTCATGCATATCGGTGGACTCTGCTGTTGCCTGCTCACCCAGTATTGCCTTCAGCGTCAGGTTCAAAGGGAGATTTTTTTCCCAGAGTGTGTGAAAGCAATGGATGAAGCTGACCTGACTGGAGAGGCCAGACTAGTGAAGGCAAACCAGGAGAGGCTATTGTGGAAAGTAAAGGTCTTCATGTCAGACAGCACATGGAGAGAACATCATCTGCCTTCTTGAAGGCAGAAAGGGATCCGCTTTGCCCTAGCAGGAAGAACTTCTCCTGGGTCTTCCAGACACAGTGGACAGATGGTGTCTGTCCCTGCAGTAAGCTCTGGAGCTGGGGTTCTCCTCTGAGGGAGCTGTGTCCCTGTATGTGAATTCTGCAGCAGGTCCAGTGAACAATCCAAAGCCAAGATAAAGCATCAATTAAATTTCTCTTGTCAGAACATTTGTGTCCAAAAATGCTTCTGCCTTGTTCCTGGTTTCCAGATGCTCTTTGTGAGTTTGGGAGCTGTTATATTTAGAAATGAAAGTAGAATCCATGGTGTGGTCTCCAGCTGCCAGAGGAGAAGGTTGTGTCTGCTGCGGGGACGTTCTGATGACATCGGGACAGTGGGCAGCTGGGTGTGTGGCTCCTGCCAAAGCTCCCCCTGCTAGATCCTCTGATCCCTACAGTATGTTCTCCTTTGGAATATCTCTGCTCAGGTTTGCACAGATGTAAATTCCACACCAAGGAGATTAAAGAAGCTTGGTCATGTTTCTTGGGGTTGAGCAACGCTTGTGGCTCTTGCTCTAAGAAAAGGTCATGCCAGAGCTGAATGGCCCCTAGATACCTTACCATGGGCTGGGGTTGGAGGCTGTGAATCCAGGCCCTGTGCTTCCCGCTTCAGAACAAGAAGAGGAAAAGGAAAACTCGAGGGATTCCAGAAAATATCCTCGACTGAAAGAGAATCCTGCAGAATCCTCCCTCTCCTCTGCTTTCAGGCACCAAGAAGTCGTGTGTCACAATAAACGTTCAGTGCCTCCTCATTCTGGCTCCAGTTCAGGCGAGGGTGGACTATGGCCCAGCACACTGAAGTGTGACTTACTGGTGGAATCCTGCAGGCAAACAGGACTTATGGAATGGGGACAGAGCTTTCTGCCGTTGCTAACCATTGTTGTTTTAATCATGGAATTGTTTCAGCTGGAAAAGTGCTCTAAGATCATCGAGTCCACCTGCCACCCTAGGACTACCACATCCCCAAGTGCCATGTGCATGAGTTTCCTGAACATGTCCGGGGGTGTGACTCCTGGGCAGCCTGCTCCCTTCCAACCCAATCCAGCCTGTGATTCTGTGCAAACCTGTGGATTTAGCACATTTTCTTTATGCGTGAGCAAGAGAAGGTGAGGGAGAGCCAAGCAGTACTTCCATGAGAGCACCAAAAGCCCTGACGATCTGCCAAGTGCCTGGCAGGGGAAGCACTGTGACAGAGCCGTCCCAGTGCAAGGTACAAGGGCTGGCTCTGGCTGGCAGTGCTGCACAGCAGCCTACCAGCACCTCTGAAAACAGAAAGGAAAATGCTGTGGGTTTGCTGCAAGACAAATCTTGCTGCTTTCCGCATGCTATAAAAGACATCCCCTTCTGGATAAATGAGCCAGGTCTAACAAAACTGGCTGGTTTTACACTCCCTAAATCTGTCTTTTTTTTAATGACCTCCATGCCACAGACCCTGCCACCCAGCAGTAATTAACCACTCTGCAAGTCACCACAAGCCAAAAATGAATTACACATTAAAAAAGGAAGAATGAATCTGCAGCATCAGTACAGTGTAAGGCTCAGTAACCAGCTCAGGCCTGCTCCCCTCTTGTGTTTTCCAGTACAGATGTTATACAATTTCCAGTAGCTGCCAGTAGCTGTCAGTGACCTGCATAACAATGGTGGTTGAAAGGAGCTGCGAAGAGATGAAGCCTGAGAAGCAGAGCTGTCCTTGAACACACCTTAAAGCACTCCATGTTTATTACCCAGCCAAGGAGATGCCTGCTTTGTGGAACTTTTTTTTTTTTTTTTTTGCCTCAGCTTCTTGCATAAAATGTTGGGAAAATATGCAAATAAGATTAAGCATCTTGCACTGCATTTGATCATATCTTGCAACATCTTAGGGGTGGAGAAAAAAAACAGGCATGCCTCAATTCAGTGTTCCCTCAGGTTTTCAGTTAACCAGCAGAATGTCTACATGGAGAGCTTGATTCTGCCACTTAGGCTGGCACCAGCTGGGAGTAAATCTATTCAAGTCAACAAAAGCTCCCTCAGGCATACAATACTCGGAGAATTGAAGGCTGCACATCCATCAGCTTACAGCTGCAAATCTTGCCCTGACTTTGGAGGAGATCTCTTTGCTCCTGAGAGATGACCTGCTTTGACTGAGGAACCCTCAGAAGCAGCTTCTCTGCCTCTGCTGTACAGCACTCCTTAAGCAGCAGCTTTTCTCCTGCTTTGCCAAACAACTTCACAGTATCCACAGCTGAATTAGTTTCCTGGCATGGTGGTTCGTGTGCAGATTGAACTGAAGAGCCCAAATTTATGCAGGTTCCTAATCAGGGTTTCTTTCAGGTTTAGCTTGTAATGCAGTGTACATCACACCTGGTGATCAGAGAGTCGCAGAATTGTTTGGGACGGAAAATCCTTCAACATTATCAAGTCCAACCAGTAGCCTGACCCCACCATGGCCACTAAACCATGTCCCACAGTGCCATGGCCACACCTTTCTAGAACACCTTCAGGCATGGGGACTCCACCACCTCCCTGGGCAGTCTGTGCCAGTCCCTGACCACTCTGGCAGCAGATTAATCTTTTCTCATCTCCAGCCTAAACCTTGAGGCCATTTCCTCTCCTCCTGTCACTTGGTACTTGAGGGTGCAGACTTCTGTAAATAAGTCTTCTGAAGCAGCATGATGGAAATGTTTTCTCTACATCTAAGTACACATTGCAGAGGCTGAGAACAAAGACCAACTTTGAATTTGCTATGCCCAAATCCTTTAAACCTGTAGGAAATAGATTAGTCAGAATAAACCTTTTAATCTATTGGAAATTAATTAAGTAATCCTTACTGGAGAGAGAACACAAAACCTGAGACACAAATTGGCTTTGAAGATCAGAGGAATGAATTAAAAATTATTTTTATGGCCATCACAACTTAACATTGCAGTCAACATTTTAGACTGCTGTGTTTATCCAGGCCGGAAAGATTTATGGGTGAGGAAGGACACTCTTGCTGCTTGCCTTCATGTCTGGGCTTGTGGAGAAGTGGTACCACCAGCAGCCATGGGGTCTACCTCCAGGCACCAACCTCTTCCCTCTAGCAGAAGTGGCAGGGAGAGCCAGCAAACAAGCTCCATCCCTTTCATGAGCTGAGCTGGCACTTCCTCCGAGAAACAGAACCCATGGATGGGGACAGAGAGATCTCAAGTTCTACCCATTGCACCTGATGTGGAGCAGAATCAGGGCCAGGAGCTCACCTGATGATTCTGTCAGGATGGAGAAGCAGGCTACAGAGGGACTCTGCTTAGGTTGAACCTTCTTAGTGTGGGTCTTGGGGACCATTTATGCTTTTTTCTTGTGTGGTTAGGCTGACAGCTCAAGTGTTTGACATCTGCATAAAGCATCTCGGGGGAAAAAAAAGCAAAACCAAACAGCAAACAATTTATTTGCAGCGTGTGCCTTAGCCCAGCAAGGTGGCCTGGCCTGCTGGGATGAGGGAATTCTGAGCAGGTTCCAGTGGCATGCAGAGCTGTGTGGACGACAGAGGGAGCATTGCTTGCAAGGCTGACACCATCCAATGCCTTTTATTTGTGTTTCTGTGTTCATAAATACTGCAGCAAGAATTCTTGAACTCATTTTTTTTTGAGAAATCAGGAGCATGGCAGTGCTGGGTGAGGAGCAGCTCCCCATGAGCCAGCAACGGGAGCTGGCAGCCCAAAAACCAGCCCTGTGCTGGGCTGCATCCAAAGCAGGGAGGGGATTCTGCCCCTCTGCTCTGCTCTGCTGGGACCCCCCCACCCCGCTGCAGTGCGGGGGCCAGCTCTGGAGCCCCAGCACAAGAAGGACCTGGAACTGTGAGAGTGGGGCCAAAGGAGGTCACTAAGATGACCAGAGAGGTCATCTTGCTGTGCTGGGTCTGCACCCAAGCGTAGGCAGCACTGTTTTGGTCTTGTTCTCAGTTCTGAAATGCTGTTCCTGTATTTCAGCTGCCAGGCCATGGTGAATTCCTCCTGCAAAGCACAGATTTGTGCCTTCAGATACTATGGGTAATTAATTCTATTAATTTATCATGGAAGCAGTGAATTAAATTTCCTGACTTCCTCTATGTGTTTGTGCAGCTGTGAACCAGGCAGGAGTACAACGAGGGGGTTACAGACCTTGTGGTTTAAAAATGAATACACAGTTGAAATACTGAGCTGTAAGTTTAGGGGTAAACTCTAATCTCATTTGAGGAGTTAAAAACTTTTATGCCTGAGAAGAGCAACCCCAGAGGGGATCTCTTCAATGCTCAGCAGGAGCTAAAGGGTGGAGGTCAAGAGGCTGAGGCTGGGCTCTTGTCAGCGGTGCCCACAACAGGACAAGGGGCAATGGCACAGACTGGAACCCAGCATGTTCCACTTAAGGAGAAACTTGTTTGGTGTGAAAGTGCTGGAGCCTGGAGCAGGCTGCCCAGAGAGGCTGTGGAGTCTCCTTCTCTGGAGACTTTCACAACCTGCTTGGACATGTTCCTGTGCAACATTATCTAGGTGGCCCTGCTTTAGCAGAGGGGTTGGACTGGCTGATCTCCAGAGGTCCCTTACAACCATTCTGTGGCTGTGCGATTTTATGGAAGCACAGACAGTAAACTTAGACTGCACTTTCCCAAATAAGCAGACAGATTCACATAGATCTGGCAGATTGGAATATTTATGTGTGTCTTATAGTTTAGATTGAGACTGGAGATTAGGAAAAGATTCTTGACAGTGAGGTTGGGGAGACACTGGCACAGGCTGCCCAGGGAGGCTGTGGCTGCCCCCTCCCTGGAGGTGTTCAAGGGCAGGCTGGATGAGGCCCTAAGCAAGCTGTGTTTGCTCCAGGTGCTGGTGGGGGGTGTCCCTGCCCATGGCAGGGGTTGGAGCTGGACAGTCTTGAAGGCCCCTTCCAAGCCAAACCCTTCTGCGCTTCTATGTTTTTAACGTTTTTGCTTGTCAATCTTTCTTTATGCCAGGGAAACCTCTTAAGTCTGGTTCCAGCTTCCATTAGACCAAAGGTCAGATTTCCAGGAGACTGGTGACAGGACTCCACAGCTCAGAGACTCACATCCTCTGTTTTATGATTTTTAAAGCAGGCTGAAGAACTGGAGAGAAAGCCCTGCCCAAGCAGTGATCCTGGTGACTGCAGTGCACGTGGTGTTAGGACCCAGGACAATTAATGGTCTGGAGAGAAGATGCAGAACAGTCCCAAGGATGCCTCAATAGCTTCACTTCAAAGGCAGGCAGAATCCACATCTGGGAAGAGGCAAAGCCTTTGTCTGTGGCTCCCCTGAAGTGAGTGTTTAAATAGTTTTTTTTCTTCCTTAACATCTGGGGAAAAAACTCGAGGGACTTGCTGCGTTTGAAGCAAATCTCAAGGTGATCTCACTGAGTGCAGATAGTAAAGGCTGCTGTAAATAAAGGGAGGAGATCAAGGCAGCTTTTTCTGCGGGGGCAGGAGTAGTAACAAGGTTTCTGCAGCAGCAGTGCCTCACTGCAGTCTGCCAGGACTCCCTGAGGTGCATGAGACCTCCAACTGTACACCAAAGCAACTCTCCCTGCTCCAGCGCTCCTCTGCCAGGCCTGGAGGTGCTTCTGTGGTTTGGGTCTAGAATCATGGGATGGTGGGGGCTGGAAGGTCCCAGAATCAGGGATCACTGAGTCCAGCTGCCCTGCTAGAGCAGGATCACCCAGAGTGAGCCACACAGGAAAGTGTCCAGATGGGTTTGGAATGCCTCCAGAGAGACTTCACCACCTCTCTGGGCAGTCTGCTCCAGGGCTCTGCCACCCTCAAAGGGAAGAATTTTTTCCTTATGTTTAGGTGGAACTTCGTAGGCTCCAGTTTTTGTGCACTGCCACTTGTCCTGTCACTGGACATTGCTGAAAAGAGTCCAGCCCCATCCTCATGACCTCCACACGTTAGCTATTGATCAGCATTGAGCAGATCCTCTCTCAGGCTGTTCTTCTCCAGGTGCAACAGCCCCAGGGCTCTGAGCCTTCACTCAGTTCCCTCATCATCTTAGTGGCTTCCTGCTGGACTCTCTCCCGTAGTTCCTTGTCCCTCTTGAATTGGAAGGCCCAGAACTGGACACAGTACTCCAGATGTGGCCTCACCAGGGCAGAGTCAAGAGGAGGAGAACCTCCCTTGACCTGCTGGCCACACTTTTCTTGATGCACCCCAGTATACTGTTGGCCTTCAGAAAGAAAGCAGCTACAGGAGCCTGCTCAGGAATGGTGCTGCACTTCACAGAGCAGGCAGCCATGGCTCTCCTGCCTTTATGTCTCTCAAGAAGAAGAATTCAGCTGTGGCGTGAAAAAAGTTAATGTGCAAATAGAATACTTGTCTGACATTCCAAATCTGCTGGAACCCTTGTTAGAAAGAAAGAAATGGAGCCCCCTTCTAAGCACAGTAGGGCTGCAAGGTTGCTGGCTGCTAAATCATGGAAAAGAAGAAATGAGAAACTCTTTGGAGGCTAAAGCTGGTTAAGAAGGATTAAAATATATAAACTGATTCATTCTGTGGGGCATATCTGCCAGCTCTGCATGTGCTCATTCTGCGGCTGCTAACTGCTTCTGGTGTAAAAGATGCATGTGCTGTGCCCAGGCAGGGAGAGCAGGAGCTGCACTTCCTATGCCATGTGCTCTGCTCCTCTGCTTCCACCCGGCTGAACATAGAGACGCAGGCTTGGAAAAGACCCTGGAGGTCATCGAGTCCATTCATCACCCAAACACTCCATGGCCACTAAACCATGGCCCACAGTGCTATGGCAACAAGTTTCTTAAATGCCCCCAGGCATGGGGACTCCGCCACCTCCCTGGGCAGCCTGTGCCAATACCTAACCACTCTTGCAAAGAAATTCTTCCTTGTCTTCAACCTAATCCTCCCCTGGCACAACCTGAGGCCATTTCCTGTCCTCCTGTCCCTTGTTCCCAGAGAGCAGAGCCCAACCCCAGCTGGCTGCAGCCTCCTCTCAGGGAGCTGCAGAGAGCAATGAGCTCTGCCCTCAGCCTCCTCTGCTCCACATCAAACACCCCCAGGGCCCTCAGCTGCTCCTGCCCAGCCCTGTTCTCCAGACCCTTGCCCTTCTCTGGACCTGCTCCAGCCACTCAGTATCTTTCTTGGAGCATGGGCCCCAAACCTGACTCCAGCACCCCAGGCATGGCCTCCCCAGTGCTGGCACAGGGGCAGTGGGGAGTAGAAGCCTCTCCTCGTACCAGCACCATGTGTCTGGTCTGCACTGTAGGTGCTCTCCTGTGGCTTCAGGAAAGGAGGAGCACTCAGAGGGCAGCAGCTATCTGCTCAAAACCAATGCAATGCATCTCATTTCCAGCTTTTATTTCCTAGAGTGTGCTCCAACATCTTTTGTCTTCCTTGCAGTATGAGAAAACAAAGGACCCAGGCCAGTGGCTGCTGGAATGTGTATTCTGCTTGTCTGAAGCTGAGCTCACCCCCATCCCACTGTGGAGCCTTTCCCCACACAGGTAGAAAATGAGGTGGGGAGTTGCTCATCCTGAAGGAATCCAGCCAATTTCAGAAGTAATAAATTAGGCACATTCCCCCAGGGCCGGGGCACGTTATCAATGAGCAGGATTGATTTAGATCTCAGTATCTTCTGCTCTCCATAATCTTTGCTTCTGGTGCACGTCAGAGTGCCTTGCCCCACACGATCAGCCCAGACGCTATCGGTGTTCCTCTCACCTCTTGTTTCATTTTGCCAGTGCTTTAATTATGAAAAGAGTTTTTATCTGTGTATATATCTAAAGGTGATCCTCCCACTTTGAGCAGATGGTTATGTTCCCAGTTTTAAGAAAAAAAAAGAAATATAGAGTAGGATGAATCACTGGAAGATATTCCAGTACACTGGGGCTTCTCAGCATGGGTAGCTGGGTACAGAACAAATATTTCCTTCACAGAGCCAGAGAACAGCAGGGGTCAGAGGGACCTGTGGATATCATCCAGGCCAACCCCACTGCTAAAGCAGGGTCACCCACAGCAGCCTGCCTAGGATTGCCTCCAGGTGGGTTTGGAATCTCTCCACAGAAGGAGACTCCATGACCTCTCTGGGCAATCTGCTCCAGGGCTCTGCCAGCCTCCAAGTGAAGAATGTGTCCCATGTTTTCACTCTGGGTGCCTGTGCTCTAGCAGGGGCTTGGACATGATGATCCTTAAAGGTCTCTTCCAACCCAAAGCAGTCAAGGATTCCATGGAACATATGCTGGCTTGCTGATGGGTGTCTGGGAGTTTGCCATCCCTCAAGTAAGAGCTCTCTTCCCTTTTTAAATCCACAAGCTCCACTCATGCTTCAACAACAGGACCTTAATACCACAAATGGCTTTGTGTGGATAAGGGTCCACATGCAGGAGAGACTACTGTGGTGGCCACTCCTAGGCACTGCAAGCTTTTACTGCTGGCCGTGGTGGAAGGGAAGTTGAAGTCTCAGCAGTGTGGTTGCTTTTACAGGAGTGTGTGGCTTCACATGCAGGACAAGTTTTAGCTCACATCTCTTTGTAAACAGACGCAGGCAGTGTAGGACATCCTGGCCCTGTTGTGCTGCTCTGCAGCTGTCTTCTCATGCTATTTAGAAGTCTCTTCCCCACTCTGCTTTCAAAATGTTATCAGAAATAGGATTAATAAAGATACACTGGGGAGCTTCTTATCTCTTAGAGGAATTATGTTTATCATAATAATAAAAAAATAAAAGCTTTATTCTTAAAAGAGCAATGGAGAGGGAGGGAAGCCAGAAAGAAGAGTGGTGTAGAAGAGGCAGCTAAGAGGTGAGACAGGGGTGCCTCTGTCTGGCCTGTCTGACACCAAACCCCCAAATCCAAATAGCTCTGAACTTTGAGAACATCTGAAGCCAGTCTTGATCTGGACCCCTACCTTGCTCTTCAAATTCAGGATGGATGAGCTGTTTCTGATACAAGATGATCCATCCTGAGACATTCTTAAACTCAGAGGAGCTCAGCTTACCTTTGACGGGAAGATTTCAGCAGCTTCCCTACTTTGTGCGTTCAGCCAGATGTGGAAATAACACATCATGAAAGATGTGCCACTTGGGGCCATGGTTCAGTGGCCTTGGTGGTGTTGGGTTGCTGGTTGGACTGGGTGATCTTAGAGGGCTTTTCGAACCCAAAGCACTCAGTGATTCTCTGAAGAAACCTGCAGCTGCCTCCACTGGTTACAAAGAGCAGGAAGCCAGTGGGGCTGCAGGAATGTGCTAATGAAGGAATGCTCTTGGAATGTAAACTCAGGTAGGTTTCCAGCAGGCTGTGGGGAGAGAAAACCTGATCCTAGCTAGGGAGGAGGGAGTCATACTTCACATCAATCTTAAAGTTACATTCCCAAAAGGTACAGTGAAAAGAAGGCAGGAGAAGTGGATAGAAAATGCCACCTGAAGTGTCTCATTGATGTTGGCACCCCTGGAGTGGTAGTGAGGTTCTCCATGTCTGCCTTTCTTTCCTTTTCTCCAGTCTTCTGTTCAGGTGTAAACTGGCTCTGTAAAGTGCTATTAGAGAGACAAAGAGCTACTTAGCCTCTGCCTGAGCTGTGCCAGCTGACTGCAGCCTCAGAGAATCAGTCATCCAGGTTGGAAAAGCCCTCTAAGATCATGTCCAACCATCAGCCCAACCCCACCATGGCCATAAAACCGTGGTCCCAAGTGCCATGGCCACACATTTCTTGAACACCTCCATCATGGTGACTCCACCACTCCCCTGGGCAGCCTGTGCCAATGTTTGATCATTGTTTCAGTGAAGAATTTTTTCCTGATAGACAACCTAAACCTCTCCTGGTGCAGTTCCAGTGCCTCACCACCCTCATGGGATGAGTTGCTTCCAGCATCTCATCTAAATCCAGCTTCTTGCAGTACGAAGCCATCACCCCTCATCCTGTCACACCTTTGTCAAAAGTCCCTCTTCAGCTCTCCTGTAGGACCTTTCAAATCCTGTCAGGCTGCTCTAAGGTCTGTCTGGAGGCTTCTCTCTAGGCTGAACAGTCCCAACTCTCTCAGCCTGTCTCCATAGCAGAGGATCTCCAGCCCTCTGATCATCTTTGTGGCCTCATCTGGACCTTTGATGTCCCTTCTAACCCAACCCATTCTGTGATGCCATGATTGAATAACCTGGGGTGGGGTCTGGAGCTTTACCATTGCAGAGCAAGCTTTAAGTATCACACAGAGAATAATATGAGAGGAACCAGTTCTGCCCCTCACATTAGAGAGAAATAAAACAGAAAACTGAGAAGATTGGAGCCCTAAGAAGGGTTTGCAGACCCTGCTGCAGGCTGCCAGCACTGACCTGCAGCTGGGAGGCGTTTGCTGAATCGCTGAATTCTCTTCTGACTCCACTTCTCTGTTTTTCTTGTTTCCCAGGTGATTGCTTCTGGTGTTTTTTAAGCTGTCTGCTGTATCCTGAACATTTTCCATGCATCAGTGACTGGGAATATTTTAAGTTGGCGTCAAAGGCAGCGTCTGTGGGGAAGTCTGCACACAAAGAATCCTTCTTCATTGTTCTGGCTCAGCAGCAATCGTGCCTTTTGCCAGCTGCTTCCCCTGCTGCAGCAGTGGAGCAAACTAAAAATAATCAATCAGATCATGATTTTAGGTGGTTTTCCCCAATCCATATTCTCATTTCCAGAGCCAAAGCACTACTGGATGACAGAAAATGCTCAACTCCATTAGCAGCAGCCATCCAGCAGAGCCCAGCTTGGCAGGCCTGGGCTAATGGCTGTGTAAGGAAGCACAGGAGAGGCCACACAGGAAGATGATACAAATAGGAACCACAGTTGTAGATGAGGAGTGAAACACAATGAAATGGGCTGGAGAACACTGGGTGTCCTTTGGCATAAGGAACCAACCTCGTCTCTGTGAGCTTTGTGCAGGAAAAATGCCCTGACAGAATCCCAGCATGGCAGGAATTGGAAGGGACCTCTGGAGATCATCAAGGCCACTCCCTGCCAAAGCAGGATTACCCAGGGCAACTCACACAGAAACACATCCAGATGGGCCTTGAAAATCTCCAGAGCAGGAGACTCCACAAGCTCTCTGGGCAGCCTACTCCAGGGCTCCAGCACCCTCACATTTTCCTCATGTTGAGGTGGAACTTCACAGAGTTCCCACCTGGGCACCCTCTGGCTCACCTCCAGCCGCTGCCACCCAGCACCCCCAAGGCTTTCTCTGCAGGGCACTTCCCAGCCACTCTGCCCCCAGCCTGCAGCCTGCATGGGGTTGTGATCCAAGTGCAGCCCTTGGCGTTGTTGAACCTCATCCCATTGACCTCATCCCACTGATCCAGCCTGGCCCAATTTCTCTGTAGCCTTCCTCAGCACTCCCTTCCAGCTCAGTGTCATCTGCAGTCTGGCTGAGGGTACCTCAATGCCCTCATCCAGATCGTTGATAAAGACATTAAAGGGAACTGGCCCCAGCACTGATCCCTGGGGAACACTACCAGTGACTGTCCTCCAACTAGAAGCTGCGAGGTCTAGAAGTGGTGCAAAAGAAGGAAGGTACTCCTGAAGAAAAGGTGAGGGAAGGAGGGAGAAGTCCAGAGGGAAGATGATGTTTAGTGAAAAGCTGTCTAGGAAACAGCTCTCTTGGGAAGAGTTACTGGCTGCATTCAGGAGCCTGTAACTGTCTCTAGGACATCTCATAGCTGCCACCTCTTGGACTGCAGATGGGTACATTCCATGTACTGGCCATGTAGGCAAACTGAGGTGTGGAACCCCAGGAATTCATGTGGCAGCCAGGCCTTGGGCAGGTCAAGAGTGCACCTGCACATGGAAAGGTCAATGTGGGTGGCTTTCTGGAGAAAGACGGAGTGCAGCTTTCAGGCTTTCAAGCAAAGGCCAGGGAATTTCAGCAAAGTTAACAGCTGGGTGCTGAAGCCATTAGAGCCCAACAGGGATCAGATCTTTTGGAAATAGCTTCTTCTGCAATGGAAAAAAGGTTCTGTCCTGAGGGTCATGTCTGTCCTCTGAACATCTCTTCCTGAAACAGCCTCTGCTGCTTGTGTCTGTAGGGCCTTGGCACCAGCTGCACCTGCTTGTCCTCACATTTGAATTCTGAGCTGCAAATCTTGTTTACCATGTTACCACTTGCTTTGGTAAAGAGTTTCAACTCCTTACTAATGGGACCCATGGGGCTCTGAGGTGAAGAAAAAGGTCTAATTTGAAGGACATAATTTCTCTGGCAAAGTCAGCCTCTTGCTCTGTGAGCATGGCAGCAGTGTGTATTCTGGAATGGCCTCACTGCTGCAGAGCATTCCCTGAGCAGGAGCTGGACACTCTGTGCTGCCACATTTGCCTTGACACGTGGGCTGCTGATGCATCTCTCCCAAGGCAAGGCTGCTCATGCTGTGGAGGCAGTCTCCTGCTGTGGTTGGTAGTTGTCCCCCTGTCCTGGAAGGTTGATCCATGTGATGACAAGGTGGTGGGAGGGGGCACTGAGGAGCAGGCTCTGCCAGGGCAAGCAGCCTTCTCTCAAGGGTGGTTTTCCCCGATTGCACAAAAGGAATTTCTGGACAGGTTGTTCAAGGGCAGGCTGGATGAGGCCTGAAGCAAGCTGGTCTAGTGGGAGGTGTCCGTGCCCATGGCAGGGGGCTGGAACTGGGTGATCTGTAAGGTTACTCCCAACCCAAGGCATTCTAGGATAGTATGAATCTGTGGAGAGTGAGGAAAAGCTTAGCCTGTGTCTTGAGTGCTGTGTCTGGTTCTGGGCCTCTGAGTTTAAGAAAGATACCAAGATGCTGAACATGCCCAGAGAAGGGCAGCAGGGCTGGTGAGGCAATGGGGCACAGCCCTGTGAGGACAGGCTGAAGGAGCTGGGGGTGTGCAGCCTGGAGAAGAGGAGGCTCAGGAGGGATCTTATTGCTGTCTACAACTATCTGAAAGGAGGTCGTAGCCAGGTGGGGTTGGGCTTTTCTTCCAGGCAATCAGTGACAGAAAGGGACAGAGTCTCAGGCTGTGCCAGGGAGGTTCAGGCTGGATGTTGGGAAGAAGCTCTTCACAGCAAGAGCAATTTGCATTGGGATGGGCTGCCCAGGGAGGTGGTGGAGTCCCCATCCCTGGCAGAGTTAAAGCTTCAACCAGAATCTTGGACCCGATGCTCTTAGAGGTCTTTTCCAACCTTAATGATTCCATGATCCTACTCTTGGGAGCTCACATACCTGGTGTGACTGCAGCTAAAGCAGCCAACTGTGTGTATAGCCCTGAAACATCATTCCTGAATGCACAGCCAAGCTGATTTTCAGTTGCTGTGTTCTCCCTGCTCTCAGAGGGTTCGCTTGAGCCCTGCAGCAGGCTGCCCAGAGAGGTTGTGGAGTCTCCTTCTCTGGAGACCTTCAAAACCCACCTGGACGCTTTTCCTGTGCAACCTGCTCTAGCTGAACCTGCTATAGTAGAGGGGTTGGACTGGATGGTCTCTGAAGTCCCTTCCACACCCTTGTGTGATTCCATGATTCTGTGAGAAAGTCTTCCAAAGAGAAGGAAAATCCTTGCCTCGCTGCAGGAAAAGGCAGGCAGGACTGCTAAGGGCAGTGGCTTTAGGAAAAAATGGCAGAAGGTTCCCTTGAGAGGCTTAACTTACAGGAGCTCCTGGAGAGGATGTGGTTGTGCCAAGGGAGCAGCCAAGCATGGCACAGCCTCATCAGCGGTGGACAGCAGCCACCTGGGCACAGGAGGAGGAGGTGTCTGCAGCACAAGTCGGGCTGGCTCGGGAGGGGAGCAGAAGCATGGGGCCCACATCCATCCTCTGTGGCACGCAGTTGGTTTACCCTCAGCAAATATTGTTCTAACAGAGCCAGCTGTCAGATCTGCATCTGCTGAGCAGCTACAAAACGCTGATCTCAGCGGGAGGCAGGGACCTGCTCTGCATAAACACTGCTGCGAATCCCAAACGGCTCTGCTGCGGCTTCAGGCGCTGCGGTGCCTTTGAACACCTCGCCCCGTGTGCCTGCCGTTGCCTCCCCACGAAGGGAAGCAGGGGGAATTTATGCCTGTTTGCTTTGAGCTTTGGAGCCAGAGATGTCTGGCACAAAGGTGTGCTTGGTGTTCAGCCTGTCCTGCACTGAAACACCTGTGGGCTCTGTTGGCCACGCCGCTGCTGGCCTCACCCTGAAAGATGCACCCAGGGCTCAGAGGAAGGCAAGGTGGCACCTTCAGGAGTGGCAACAGCAGACACGGGTTCGTGACGGCCCAGCAGGTCGTGTAGGAAGGACAGCAGCAATAGAATAGGCTCCAGGTATCCTCCTGTGCTTGAATGTCATGTAGAAAAGAGGGAGAAGACTGCTAGAGGTGCTGGTTGTGGTCGTTGGGCAAGGTGTCTGTTGAGATGCAGGCAGCAAAGCTGGCTGTAGGCCTGAATCTTTAACTTCTGTGTCTCAAAAAGCTCTCAGCCTTCCAGAAGAGCCTGTGCCCTGTGCTGAGGCCTCTGGTGAGCAGTATGGCAGCCTCACAGGGCATTCCTGGTGGGCAGTGGTTTAGGCTTGGCCAGCTGCTAAATGAGTGAGAGAGGCAGTTTCGCTCTGAGTTAGTCAGACAGCAAAGAGCTCTGCCCTCAGCCTGATCTTCTCCACACTAAACACCTTCCGGGTGCCTCAGCTGCTCCTCACCAGCCCTGTTCTCCAGACCCTTCCCCAGCTTCCCACACTCCACCACCCTCACAGTAGCTGGCAGCAGTCACCTGAGCTTAGGCACCTGAATGTCTTCTCTGATGCCTCCTTGTGTTTGCAGCATTTCCAGCTCACAACAGAAAGAAGCAACATCTGCTAGCATCTTCAGGCTTGTTCCAGCAGATCACATCCAAGAGCTCCACGAGCTGGGGGTCTTGCAGCTGGCACAGATTTCCCCAATTTTTGAGTGTTTTGGTTGGGAAGAAGTCAGAATTCTGTGCCTGAAATCAATTCAGCATTCCTGGGTTTGAGAGTTAAGTTCTATGAGAAGGAGCCTAGCTGCTCCACCTCACTGGCCACCATGCCCAGCGTGCCACACACTTTGAAGGAGCGTTGGTCTTGGCAGTGTGAATGGAAAGTTACAGGAATCCAGTCAAGCATCATAGAGCTCCAATCATAGCACATGGACTCACAGACCAGGGAGTCAGAGAACTGTGACCCTCAAAGCTCATCCAGTCCAACCCCCTGCAGTCAGCAGAGACATCTTCAGCTGGGTCATGTTGCTCAGAGCCCCAAGCATCCTGACCTGGAATGTTTCCAGAGATGGAGCTTTTCCCACCTCTCAGGACAAACCTGGGCCAGGGCCTCACCACCCTCATTTTAAAACAAAGTCTTCTTTGTATCTAGTTCGAATCTCCCTCTTCTAGTTTCAAACCATCAGCCCTTGTCTTGCCACAGCAGGTTCTGCTAGAAAGATTGTGCTCACCTTTCTTACCACCCCTTCAACTACTGCAAGACCCCAATAAGGTCTCAGAGCTTTCTCTTCAGGCTGAACAGCCCTGACTCTCTCAGCCTGTCTTCACAGGTATTCTGGACATCTTCAGGGCCTCCTCTGGATGCTCTCTAACAGTTCCATGTCTTTGGTGTGCTGAGGGCTGCAGAGGCTGCAGGCACACACTGCTGGTTCATGCCCAGCTTTTCATCTCCAACATCCTCCAGCCTTTCTCCTTGGGACTCTCAATCCCTGAACCTCTGAGCCTGTGTTGATACCAGAGATTGCCCTGGCCCAGGTGCAGCACTTTGCACTTGGCCTTGTCGGACCTCAGGAGGTTCTCACAGGCCCACATCTCAAGGCTGTGCAGGTTGCTCTGTAAGGCATCCTGTCCCTGAGGCACTCCGCAGGGACTGTTACACCCTGTGCCCCTGGGGGACAGCCAAGCTTTGTGGCCTGCTCTTCTCAAAGGTGTAGGATTAAAGTCTTGAGAACTGGCACCAACTGCCTGCTCCAGGATGCCTTGTGCTAGGTACAGAGCACAACCATCCCTGGTGTGGGGTTGTGAACAAACTGCCAATTTGAGTTCTAAGGGTAACCTGAAGCTGTTAGAGCAAGGGAAGGGTTGCAAAATCCTTCCTCAGAGCTTTCTGCAGGATGTTTGGGATGAGGTCCCAGCATAGCAGTGTATGCAACAGAGGTTCAGGTGGGTGTCCTGCTGCTCTGCAGCAGCTCTTTGTCACTGCAGTGTGTGTCTGGGTGCAGTTTTACTTGTTTATAGGTGATCAAAATCAAAGTTGATTTTGTGTTGCTGGCTCCCAGTGGAATTCTGACTGTGCCTGCACAGTGCCTGCTTGGGGAGTGTGACCCCTTGGTACAGGAGCAGTGGAAGGCAGCCTGTTTCCATGGCTCCTCTGGCTGCCATGGCTGAGTGCTGACTGTGGATTCACTTCCATCCTGATCTCTGAGGCTCTGCACACTCTTGCCTTGCATTTGAAAACATAATCAAGTGAGAAATCCCTCAGAGCAGTGGTTTCCAGACACTGTTGCTAGGTGATCCTCCAAAGCTGAATTAATTCTTAAACTCCTTGGGCTTCAGGCACCCAACTAATAACCAGCAGCCACGTGTTCAAGTGTGGAGCATCACTGCTTTTCTTGCACCCTTACACAGGCTAAGGTGGGCACCAGCTGCCCTGGCTTAAGCTTCTTCTCCCTTGGAAACTGGGCAAAGCATTTACAAATGCTGCTGAGATTGCATTAATTAGCTGGGTAGACAATCGACAGACTTAAAGCAGGTCATAGGACCACAGAGTCATGGAATCAGTTCAGCTGGACTCCTGCTCTGCCAAGGCTGGGGCTAAGCCATGGCCCTCAGCCCCACATCTCTGCCTCTTGGGAACACCTCCAGGGATGGGCATTCAGGCACCTCCCTGGGCAGCCTGTGCCCGGCTTCGAGAACCCTTTCAGCCAAGAGGAGTAGCTGAGGGTGCTGGGGGTATTTAGCCTGGAGAAGAGGAGGCTGAGGGGAGACCTCCATTGCTCTTTACAGCCCCCTGAGAGGATGCTGGAGCCAGGTGGGGGCTGGGCTCTGCTCCCTAGGAACAAGTGACAGGAGGAGAGGAAATGGCCTCAAGTGTCACCAGGGGAGGGTTAGGTTGAACATGAGAAGAAATTTCTTGACTGAAAGGGTTCTCAAAGCCTGGCACAGGCTGCCCAGGAAGGTGGCTGAATGCCCACCCCTCCAGACATTTAGACATGGGATTTTAGAACATGGTTTAGTGGCTGTGGTGGTGTTGGGTTGATGGTTGGACTTGATGATCTTAGAGGTATTTTCCAACTTTAATATTCTGTCACTGGACAAGTCTCCAGCTAAATCTATATGTGTATGAAATACACACCAAGAATGAAATGATTGTTCTGCTCCCCAGTCAAACAAACTGTGCCCTCTTCCTGCCTTGCACATGGAAAGCAGGCAAAGGGGAACTTGCTGGCAGTCTGAGGCCAGGAGGGTGGTACCACAAGTGCCACCCCTGCTCCTGCAGAAGGCAGGAAGCCTGGCAGTGAAGCTGGGTGCGTTTCAGGAGGACCTGCTGTGCTGTGCATAGGGAGCTGCCTGCTGCCCGGGGCTGGGCCCTCCTTTGGTCCTTAGAGGAGGAGGTGAGACAGGACAAGGATTCACCTCACCTCTCCACTTGCAGGTGTATGGAATGAGTGATCATGGCTGTCCGCAGGGTGTAGGCAGCAGCAGACCCCCCACTGGGAGCAGTGTCACTTCAGGCACGCTCTGTAGGGTTCAGGTTCCTCCAGCATGCCCATCAGCACGGATGAGCCCATTTCAGAGCAAACCCAGCACCAACACATGAAATGTCTCCTTCATCTCCTCAACCATGGGATGTGCTCGCAGTAAATGCGGAGGGATTAGGAGCTGCCTCCTGGGACACGAGGACAAAGAAGAAAACACTGAATGGAAATTTGAAAGAGGCAGCAAAGCTGTTCAAGAGTACATTCCTATGTCTTGATGTAGGTGTGTAGGAATCTGTTTCCCTCATAGTGTCACAGAATTGTTTGAGTTGGAAAAGCCCTCTGAGATCATCCAGCCCAGCCAGCAGTCCATGGCCCCACCGTGGCCACCAAACCATGGCCCCAAGTGCCATGGCCACAGCTTTCTGGAACAGCTCCAGGCACAGGGACTCCACCACCTCCCAGAGCAGCCTGTACCAGTCCTTGACCGCTCTTGCAGCAGATTCTTCTGATCTCCAATCTGAACCTGCTCTGGCACAATTTCAGGCCATTTCCTCTTGTCCTATCATTTGTTACTTGGAAGGAGAGCCCAACCCCCACCTGGCTGCAGCCTCCTGTAGCTGTGCAGCTCAGGTTGTAGGATCCAGGGCTTGCCCTGCCCTGCAGCTCACGGCTCCTCTGCCCTTGGGGCTGCCCACGGTAACCAGAGCTCGACTCTCGGTGTGTTTTAACAGCTGCTCAGTATTAGCCAGCTCTCCCCCACCCCTACTGTCAGGCACCTTCCTGCAGAATGTGGCTTTAATTAAGGCTCTGTTCACAGCTTCTCACAGGCTGTTGGAGAATTCATGTGCTGTGAGAGAAGTGATGATGCAGGAGATGCTGCTGGGGCAGAGAGCAGCACTATGAGATGGGCTTCGAGCCCTGTGAACCCATGGCACTGGAGAACTGATGTGGGTCCCAAAGGAAAGATGGGATCCATTTAACAGCTGCAGGAAAATAAAGGATATGAAGTATGGAAGTAGTGATGCCAGTGAAGTTGTCCTCACGGTGGTGCGGAGCTGTAGTCAGCTGCAGAGCACTGCAGCACTGACCAGATCTCCATCTGCTTGGCCAGAAGAAAGCTGCTGGAAGTGCTGGGCCACTGAACTGTGTCCCCACACATTTCTTGGACACCTTCAGGGATGGGGACTCCACCACCTCCCTGGACAGCCTGTTCTAATCCCTGATCTCTTGCAGCAAAGATTTTTTTTCCTGCTATTCAACCTAAACCTCCTCTGGTACAACCTGAAGCCATTTCACAAGGGGTATTGGAATTCCAACTCCTCTGTAACAGGACACTGCTGGAGACACAACTCTTTCCAGGTGCCCCAAATAATTCCTTGGTAACTGATTAAATAAAAAAAAAAAAAGTTGTTATGTGCTGGGGAATTGCCTTCTGAGCAGAGTCCCTTTCCTCTGGAGCAGTTGTTCTGTGTCCTTAGCTCGGCTCCATGCAGCGAGCTAAGGACACTTAGACCATTACACATGGGCTGGCCTGAGGCTGTGCAGGCTCTGGAGCTGCAGACATTGCAGACATGGCAGCCTCTGCTCCTTGTTATTGTCCAGGATCAGATCCTGTCCTGCTGCTCTGCACATAAACATTTCAGTGCCCCAGCAGCAATGCTGAGCTGTGCTGCAGATAGCCTTGGCAGGCTCCTGGGTGCCCTCAGCCTTTCACCAGCCTCTTTCCCCTCCAGTGCTGTCCTGTGCAGGGAGCAGGGCAGCAGGGTGGAGCAGCACATGCAGGCCCTGCAGTACTCAGCCCTTTGGTGTGTGGGAAGGTGGGACCTCAGGTCAGGGCTCTGGCACAGTCTTTTGGGTTGGTTTGTTTTGGTGTTGTTCGTGTGGGATTTTTTCAGGCAGTCTCCCAATTTAATGTCTCTTTAGGAAATGAATGATCACAGAATCCTAGACCGGTTTGAACTGGAAGGGACCTTCAAGACCATGCAGCCCCAACCTCCTGCCATGGGCTGGGACACCTCTCACCAGCACAGCTTGCTCAGGGCCTCATCCAGCCTGGTCTTGAGCACTTCCAGGGAGGAGGCAGCCACAACCTCTCCGGGCAGCCTGTGCCAGTGTCTGCCACTCTCACTGTCAACAACTTTTTCCTAATCTCCAGTCCAGATTTGCCCTCCTCCAGCTCAAAGCCATTGCCTCTTGTTCTGTCACAACAAGGCCACTCATTCCTCTCCTTCTGTCACCTGCTACTAGGGAGAAGAGCCCAACCCCACCTGGCTCCAGCCTCCTTTTCCACCAAGCTGTGTACACTGTGCATCCCCTTCTAGGAGATGAATGCAGTCTTGGCAACGAGCCCATCCTGCTGGGTGGGAGATACCAGGCAGCTTTAGATGCCTAATAATTTATGTTCTGAACAGAGTTTTTATATCCGGGATTTCATGAACATTTTCAAACTCTTATCTTAGTTATTCCCAGCATAATCCTATGGTGCAAAGTTAAAGGAGCCTCCTAACACAGCTTGGGGTTCCTCCTGCTGGCAGCTACCAGCCTGTCTTTAATGTTCTCCTCAGGATATCCTTCTTTCCTTTCTTCTTCCAGAGTACTCACGAGGCAGCATTTCTACAGCAGTTGGTTTCAGTGCTTACAGAAAATCAGCTCTTCTGTGACGACACAAAGTGTGGAAGCTGAGCTTTGTCTGGAGTCAGGGGACACAGCCTAGGTGAGATGTTCAGCTGACTGCTGCAGGATTCACTGATCTTCATCTGAGGCCTCTGAGGTCAGATGTGTAGTCTCTGTGGCAAGGGTCAGGGCTAGGCTGGCTACTACATGAACCCCTCCGCTTCCCAAAGGGAAGAGAAAGGGAAGAAGAGAGAGAGACTGGTGGTGTGGGAAAGAAGCTAAACTACCTGGGATGGATGGAAGAACAGTAGAATCAGAAGAAATCTATAAATATACACAAAGCAAATCATCCTCCAAACACAGACATACCATGGCAAGGCTGGCAAGGCTGCCATCGCCTCTGCTGACACTTTGCCACAAGTCCCAGGCTGGGCCAAGCAGCAGGTGGGAACCAGATACAGGAGCTGGATTCAGGAATGCACAGACTGGGATGGAAGGCAGAAGGCAGAGTCCTTGGATGCTGGCCACTGAAGAAGAGATTTGACCCTGGTGGTGCCTCAGCTTTATACTGCATGTGGTTTAATGGCCATGGTGATCTTAGGTTGATGGTTGGACTTGGTGATCTCAGAGGGCTTTTCCAGCTGACACAACCCTGTGATTCTGTGATGGAATCCCTTGTTGGTCAGCTAGGGTCACCTAACTGTCTGCTCTTCCCTGCAGGTGCACTCCAACATCATACAGGAGATTTAGCAGTGGCCCTGGTCTCTGCAGGAGGAAGTACAAAGAGGAGCCTTTCTGCATCCCAGCCCTTGGTAGTAAGTACAAACACCACTTGTTATCCCTTCTAGAAGCAGCCACTCTCTGTGCAAACATGCCATGAACTTCAAAAGCTCTGGCACTGGGCAGAGACTGGGCTGAAGAGTAAAGTCCCTGAACAGGATTAGTTCTGTCCTAGCTCAGACCAGGACACTGCCAGTCAGCAGGGTCCCTTAGTAGTCAATAGGAAGAGACAGGCACCCCAGAGGGTCATTTATTCCACCCTACACCATGTGTTTAAGTTAAGGAAGATGAATTGCCCTGTGCAGGTCCTGTCTCTCCTCGATGGCTGGAGCAGTCTGAAGTCATTTGTTCCTAGGATCTGTACTACAGGACCACAAAGAGCTCTGTCATTAATGCCAGAATAAGGGAGTCATTAAAAAATGCTGTGGCTGGGGTGAGCAGAAAGTGTAGCCAGGCTTTTCAAATCATACACAAGGAAAACTGGAGCTGCAGTCAATGAGGAACTTCAGAAGACAGCAACTGGAATCTGATTCTGAGGGCAGACAATGGTGCAGAGAGCTGAGCACTAAGCTGACAGAAGTTGAGCCTTTGGCTGTCTCTCCTTTCTGAAGGCTCTAATTTGACACCTTATACCCTGAAGAGAGGCAGTTCATTTTGTACTCCCTTCAGCTGCAGCTCATTTAGGGAAACCTCCACGGAACTGCAGAAGCAGAGAATGCAGAAAGTGCTCTGCAGGACTGCAGCCCTCCCCTGTCCTCTGCACGCAGCAAAACGGCCACCTTGGAGCTGATGGTTCAAGAGAACCGCCCAGAGCAGCATGGAGCCAGGGGTGACTGCCAAGGCAGATGTACCCTTCTGTGCTCTCAGTACATGACCCAGCTCTTCATTTGTCTTTCTTGGAGCAAGGACCCCAAAACTGAGTCCAGGATCTGAGAAATACCAGGATCCTGCTTTTAAAGCTGGGGTGCTGTGGTTGAAACTCATGGTGTTGGTACCCAAGACAGCCTTGTGATGACAGTGGAGATCTGCAAACCCAAGGAGCAGGAATGAGTCAAATGCTGAAAACCATCCTCAAAAGTGTCTTTTGTAAGTCAGTACCCCTGGGGTTTAACCTCTGCCCATTTGCCAGTATGAGAACACCTCTTGATCTCCACAGGCACAGGAACAGCCCCTGCAGCAATCTCTGGATCCCAATGGAAACAGCCCTGAAGCAGATCAGCTTCAGGCCCAGTGCAAGGCCAGGGCAGGGCATCTGATAATAGCAGTTGTGTTTGCAGAGCCCCTTGATTTCCTGTGCTGCAGACCTTCCACTCTTGACAGCCCTGCTTCCTTGTTTCCCATTCTGGAAGTCTCCAAAGGAGGTTTTCTTCTGTTTTCCTTCTGGTCAGAAAGGAATTTCCTAAGTACATTCAAGTTTCTTTTCAGTGCTCCATGTGCAGATCGGAATCTGAAAGCACCCAGCTTGCTCCCGTTTGTGTTCCACAGAGTCCACAGCTGGGGCACAGGATCCCTGGAAGCCTTCAGGAGTGCTTAGCCAGCCCTAGTGCCAGCTGCTGCTGTGGCAGGGTGGGATGGAGTTAACCCCCACGGTGAGGGGACAGCTCTTAGAAACTCAGCACCTCCCCTTCAGAGCTCTGCAGCTGCCCCTCTGGGTTCCAGCTGCTGTCGGATTCAGTCCCATTCCTGTTCTCCTTTCCACTGGAGTCTGCAGACACATCTGAAACCTGTTTGCATCCCACCATGCCACAGGCTGCTGGTATTTGAGTCTGATCTGTGTATAAACCCTGGTGCGTGTGCAAGCCATCTGCTGCAACGTGAGAGGCTGGCTTGGCACCTCCTGCTACAGAACCCCAGGAGATGAGCTATGGTTGAAACCAAACTAGCAGGAAGGCTGCCTTTACAGGTTTCATTGCAGAGTTCAGACACATCTCAGGGCTGGATTTGGGCTTGGTACTAAGCTGCAGCACTGCCTTGTGTGTCACAGAATCACAGGATGGCAGGGCTTGGAAGGGACCTCTGGAGATCCAAGACTCTGCCAAGGCAGAGTCACCTAGATAAGGTCACACAGGAATGTGTCCAGGTGGATTTGGAGTGCCTCCAGAGATGGAGACTCCACCACCTCTCTGCTCCAGGGCTCCAGCAGCCTTACATTACAGAAGTTCAGATGAACTTCTGATGTGCCAGTTTGTGTCCCTCACCCCTTGTCCTGGACTGGGCACCACTGAACGAAGCCTGGTCCTGTCTTGCTGCCACCCACCCCAGTATTGATCAGCACCAATCAGCTCCCTCTCAGGCTGCTCTCCTCCAGGCTCAGCAGCCTCAGGGCTCTCACCTGTCCCTGTCACAGAGGTGCTCCAGGCCCCTCAGCAGCTTTGTAGCCCTTTGCTGTCCCTCTCCAGCAAGTCCTTGTCCATCCTGACCTGGGGAGCTGAGAACTGGACACAATACTGCAGATGTGGCCTCACCAGGGCAGAGCAGAGGGGGAGGAGAATCGATCTCAGTGTCCTTGCTGAAATCAGACATGATCTTGATAAATAAAGATCCTGGAAGAGAGGAGTCTTGATCTTGGTCAAGAAGTACCCTCGATGAGATCAACCTCCTCATAGCCTTGTTGGCTGCTAGAGCAGGGTGAGTTGGTTCCCCATGCACACATTTTTTTATACTCTTCCTTTCTCTTGCTCTTTGTGTGCCTAATGGTGCAAACACTTCTCTGGGGAACAGGAAGAACAGGAAGCAAACCCTCATAGCCTGCTCCCTACTGGGAGAAGACACACCATGGTGTCAGAGGTGCCTGCTTCCGAGCAGCTGGGGTGGGGCAGGGCTGCTGTCACTCTTTACTTATTTATCTGCTTCTTGCTAAGCTTTGTGTGTTCTGGTGCCCCTGACACTGGCTGCTCCTGCAGCAGACATGCTGCCAGGGTCGCTTCTTTTCTGCTTCTCTCCTTTTCTTTCCCTTTCCTTTGTGTGGAGGACGAGTCCTGGCTTTGTGCGGTGCCTGTAGCAGGCTGTGAATGATGCATGAAGGGGAGCGCCGCTGGCTGCACCCAGCAGGAGCAGAGCTGGCGCTGCGCTCTCCGCGCTCTCCGCTGCTGCCTCTCCAGACACGCCGCAGCTGTCTCGCCGTCCTTCCCACCAGACACCTTGGGGTGGCTGCTGCTCCACTGGCCTGCTCTGGAACACCTGGCAGAGAGGTTTGTTCCCTGGCTGTGCTCGGGGGGAACTGGGGTCTCCAGCTTTTGCCAGTACACCACAACTGCAGCTTCCCCCTCAGTTTTCTTCCAGGCAGACAGCAAACCTGGGGAGCATTCCTAGGATGTCTGCTCAGATGTAGGCTTCAACCCCAGAAACTGAGCTACAAACCTGAGCACATGCTCATGGTTTTCACTGGCACAAACCCTGCCTATTGCAGCAGGGGAGGTTTGAGGTCTGCTGCCAGAGTGGTCAGGCACTGGCACAAGCTGCCCAGGGAGGTGATGCAGTGCCCATGCCTGGAGGTCTTTCAGAAAGCTGTGGCCAAGGCACCTGGGGCCATGGTTTAGTGGCCATGGTGGGCTTAGGTTGATGGCTGGAGCTGGTGATCCTAGAGGGCTTTAATACCCCAAAGGATTCCTGGTTCTGTGATTCCATGGTTGTGTTCCCCACTTCCAACTTTGGTGGGCTCTTTGGGTGGCTTGGGGCATCCGGTGGAACTTAGCTAGTGGAAAGGACAAGGAACACCCAGGAGAGGATTTTCCCTTCTGGTTTACTGGCTAGAAGGTTCCTCCTGCTTATCAGACACCTCTTGCTAACTTCCATCTTTGCTTTTCCATGCTCCCAGCCCCAGTAGAGGCTGCTTTGCACTCATCCTGCAGGCTACTGAGGGGAGCCTGAATTGATTTGCCCCCATTATCCAGGGTGCCTGGCTGCTTGTGCCTCTGGCCACACAGCACACTTGTGGTTCCTGAAGCCCCTGACTGCAGATTTCATTTTTATGAGCATTGGCCAGGAGACTCCAAGCTAAATTTTAGCCCTTTCCTAAGTGTAGGTTCCTCATCAATGATGGATGTTGGAGTCAAAGCAAAGGCTCAGTTTATTAAAACCTGGAGAACCTGGGGATAAGCAGAAGTGACTAATCCAGGGAATTCCTGGAGAGAGTCCAGCAGAGGCCATGAAGCTGCTGAGGGGCCTGGAGCAGCTCTGTGAGGAGCAAAGGCTGAGAGCCCTGGGGCTGAGAGCCTGGAGCAGAGCAGCCCCAGAGGGCAGCTGAGCAATGCGCAGCAAGAGCCAGAGGCTGGGGCTGGGCTCTTCTCATTGGTGCCCGGGGACAGGACAAGGGTCAATGGACACAAACTGGAACCCAAGAGGTGTCCCTTGAGCTTAAGGAGAAGCTTCTTTGGTGTGAGGGTGCTGGAGCCTGAAGCATGCTGCCCAGAGAGGCTGTGGAGCCTCCTGCTCTGGAGGCTTTCAAAGCCTGCTTGGATGTAGCAGTGCTGGGCAAGGTGCATTGGCAGGGAGATTGGATGACCTCCAGAGGTTACTTCCAGCCCCACCATTCTATGAGGCTGTGATGGAATGAACAGGCTGCCCAGAGATGTCATGGAGGCCCCACCACTGGAGACATTCAAGGTCAAACTTAGAGGCCCTGAGTAACCTGATCTAGGCTGAGGTGTCCCTGCTGTCTGCAGGGGGATGAACAAGACCTTTGAAGGTCCCTTGAAGGTCTTGTGAGGAGTGCCTGAGGGAGCTGGGCTTGTTTGGCCTGGAGTAAAGGAGGCTGAGGAGAAGACTTTCTGGCTCTCTATAGCTGCCTGAAAGAAGCCTGGAGCCAGGTGGGATTTGGTCTCTTCTCCCTAGGAACAAGTGACAGGAGGAGAGGAAATGGCCTCAGCTTGGGAGGGTTTAGTGGCCATGGTCGGGTAGGGTTGCTGGTTGGGCTGGATGGTCTCAGAGGGCTTCTCCAGCCAGAACAGCTCTGTGATTCTATGAAAAGGGATTCTCTGAGGCCATGTCTGGGGTTGCTGTGGGCTATCTTGGGTCCAGTGGCAGCAGGATATTGTGTGAGCACAGAACCGATTAGCAGGGTCCTGAGGGTGAGCTGTGCCACCCAGGTCATGGAAAGATAGAATGGTTTGAGTTGGAAGGGACTTCAAGGTCCCATCCAGTTCCAACACCCTGCCGTGGGCAGGGACACCTCCCGCTTGTCCAGCTTGCTCCAGGACTCATCCAGCCCGATTTAAAACACTTCCAGGGATAAGGAAGTCTGCCTGGATGTCAGCAAGGCCTTTGGCACTGTCTGCCACAACAAACTCCTGGCCAAGCTGCAGCCCATGGCTGGGACAGGGGCACTCTGTGCTGGGTTAGGAACTGGCCAGAGGGCTGGGCACAGAGTGGTGGTGAATGGAGCCACATCCAGCTGGCAGCTGGCACCAGTGGTGTGCCCCAGGGACCAGTGCTGGGGACAGGCCTGTTTAACGTCTTCATTGATGATCTGGATGAGGGGCTTGAGTCCTCCATCTGTGAGTTTGCAGGCAACACCAAGTTGGGAGCATGTGTGGGTCTGTTGGAGGGCAGGAGGCTCTGCAGAGGGTCCTGGGCAGGCTGCACAGATGGGCACAGTCCAGTGCCAGGAGTCTGAACAAGTCCAAGTGCCAGATTCTGCACTTTGGCCACAACAACCCCAGGCAGTGCTACAGGCTGGGGACAGAGTGGCTGAGAGCAGGCAGGCAGAGAGGGACCTGGGGGTGCTGGGAGAGAGCAGCTGAACATGAGCCAGCAGTGTGCCCAGGTGGGCAGCAAAGCCAATGGCATCCTGGGCTGGAGCAGGAGCAGTGTGGCCAGCAGCAGCAGGGCAGTCCTTGTGCCCCTGTGCTCAGGCCACATCTTGAATGTCCAGTTCTGGGCCCCTCAATTTAAGAGAGATGTTGAGGTGCTGGAAGGTGTCCAGAGAAGGGCAGCAAGGCTGGGGAGGGGCCTGGAGCACAGCCCCAAGAGGAGAGGCTGAGGGAGCTGGGGGTGTGCAGCCTGCAGAAGAGGAGGCTCAGGGCAGAGCTCATTGCTCTCTGCAGCTACCTGAAGGGAGGTTGTGGCCAGCTGGGGTTGGGCTCTGCTGCCAGGCAGCCAGGGACAGAAGGAGGGGACAGAGGCTGAAGCTGTGGCAGGGCAGGTTCAGGCTGGATGCTAGGAGGAAGTTGTTGACAGAGAGAGTGATTGGCATTGGGATGGGCTGCCCGGGGAGGTGGTGGAGTCCCCATCCCTGGAGGTGTTCAAGAGGAGGCTGCATGAGGCACTCAGTGCCAGGGGTTAGTTAATGAGAAGGGTTAGCTGATAGCTTGGACTTGATGATCCTGGAGGTCTTTTCCAACCTGGTTAATTCTGTGATTTTGTGAAGGCCTCCACAACTTCTCTGGGCAACTGTTCCAGGGTTTCAGCACCCTCACAGTGAGGAACTTCTCTCTCATGTCTCATCTTAATGCTGTCCCTGCTGCTGCCTGCAGCAGGTGTCCCCCGCAGCGCCTCGCACCCCTCTCTGCAGTGATTGCTTGCAGATACTCCCTCGAGCACATGGCATGGAGGACATTCAAAGGAGTTGGGAAATCTCTCAGTTTTTCAACTTCTGAAGAGTTATTAACTTCAAAGTCTGGAGAAATGTCGGCCTGCTCTGCCTGGAAATGCCAGCAGCCTCTGCATACACCCACCACAGCACCACACAGCCCCCAGCAGAGAGGAGCACTCGCTGCCTGCGTGCTGCAAGGGTGGCTTTTGATCTGCTCACATACTGGAAATGACTTAAAGGTGAGCCATCTGCTAGCTGAGGAACAGGGCCAGATTACATCACACCCTGCCACACAGCCCCTCTTCCATCCTGGGTACCAAGGTTTTTAATAACTCTAAATTAAGGCAGCTAATAGGATTAGGGACACATTTTCCTGCTTCTTCCACTAACTATGCACAAGTTTTTTTTCCCTTTCTGGTAGAGATCTCTAAACTTCAGGCGTGTGCCACTTGTGACCAGAGTCCTTTGAAGGCAGAAACAGTTCAGATGGCAACTGGCCCCCAAAACCAGTAAGCAGTAGGAGAGCAGGTGGGGGCAGTGCAAGGAACGCAGCCCCTTTAGTTTTTGTTGGTAGAGCAGAGTCACAGAATGGATTGAGCTGGAAGGGACCTCTGGAGATCATCCAGTCCACCTCTCTGCCAAGGCAGGGACCCCAGAGGAACACGTGCAGGTGGATTTTGAAAGGAGACTCCACAACCTCTCTGGACAGCCTGCTCCAGGGCTCCAGCACCCTCATATTAAAGTTGCTCCATGCTTAGTGGCTTTTATGCTGCCCAGTAAGGGTTGTAAAGATGCTGAGGGATTGGAGAATCTCCCTGATGAGGAGAAGCCTGAAATTGTGCCAGGGGAGGTTTAGGTTGGAGATTAGGAAAAAACTTTTTAACTTGAAGAATGGTCAGGGGAGCTGATCAATGCTGATCTACACTGCAAGGGTGGGTGGCAGCAGGATGGGACCAAGCTTTGCTCAGTGGTTCCAGGATGAGGGGTCAGGGGCACAAACTGGCACATCAGAAGTTCATCTGAACTTCTGTAATGTAAGGCTGCTGGAGCCCCGGAGCAGCTGCCCAGAGATCTCTGGAGCCATTCCAAGCCCACCTGGATGTATTCCTGTGTGACCTTGTTTAGGTTGGACTCGATGCTTTCCAGAGGTCCCTTCCAACCTCTCCCATTCTGTGGTTCTGTGCTTCTGTGCTTCCTGCATTATTTGCCCCAGTCACCCCTGCAGGAGCAGTTCCTGTCTGGGTTCCAGCAGTGCTGTTAGCTGAGCGTCTCTGCAGCTCTCTCTAGTGACCAGAAGCTCACAGACAGTGTAGCTGTTACTCTGTACATAGTGCAGGCCACTTGCTTTTCTCCTGGGAGCCCTCCTCTTTCACATACCTACAGAGCTATGGCCAGAACACACTCCACTGCCTTGCACACTCAGTCCTTCCAGTGGTGCCACCAGAGGTGGGGACAGAAAGAAGCACTGCAAGGTCTGTGTCCCATCAGGAAATCCTGCATTGCCACAGCTCAGTTTGCCTTCTGCCACAAGCAATCACCCACAAGGTCTTCTCCAGAGTGATTGCAGCGCCTTCAACAGGGTGCAGGTACAGCCTGTGCTCCACAGCTCACTACAGGGTCTGTAGCCCACCCTGCAGGGCTCTAGTGCTGGAGGTGCAACCAGTCCTTGCAAGAGAAAAAGACTTCATGAAGTGGATTCTCACCTGGCCTGGAAGCTGCTGCTGTGGATTTAGCTTTATTCCCTCATGCCCTGACACATGTAGTAATGCAGCCTCGGAAGCTCTTAAGCAAAACTTAAACTACGTTGCAGAGCTGTTGGCTTCTTTTGGAGGGTGGCAAGCCCTGGAGCAGGCTGCCCAGGGAAGTGGTGGAGTCTTCTCTGGAAGCATTCTAACCCACCTGGTCGTGTTCCTGTGGGATTTACTGAGTGACCGTGCTCTGGCAGGGAGGTTGGACTGGATCATCTCCAGAGGTCACTTCCAACCCCCACCACTCTGTGATTCTGTCTTGCGTGTTCCTTTCACATCTGCTCATGCCAGCACTTCCAAGAGTCCCTTCAGAGGAGCCTGTGGCTCTGTGGTGGGTAGCTGACTGCATCCCCAGGCCATGGCCTCTGCACAGTCTTGCAGGGCTGTGGCCCTGCTGCCCCTTTTCAGATTCCTCTGCTGTAGGCTGCTTTGCTTTTTGTGCCTCAGTACAGCCCAGCGCAGGCTGCTGAAGCTCCCATGCCTGCTGAGCTTGCCAGGCTTTGCCAGAGCATCTCCACACAGTGCCCACAAGCATGGCAGGAGGCTGGGCTCAGTGGAGCAGAAGCTTGGTGCAGTCCCGGGTGGCAGCAGCAGGGGCTAAGGAGATGTGACAGACATTTCCATATCAAAACCAGCAAACCCTTTCTTTCTCCTCCTCACCACCACCACATCCCAAAAGGCAAGAATGGCCTTCAGCTAACACAGATCAATTTTCTTTCAGCTTCAGTCACCAGTTAATTACTGTTGACTTCTTTAACCTTTTTCTCTTCCTTTATGGATTAGATTCCTTTATACTCAATTGCCATTTGCTTTCTCTCTGACATAACCAAACTTCCATGGTATCACAACATTCCACAATTTTTCTTCCTATTCTTTATGTTGAATTCACTTTAAAAAAAAAAAAAACACCAAAAAAAACAACCCCCCTAAATTTTTTCTTGAGGCGAAAAAGCACTTTAATGAACTGACTTTTAACCTGATCTTCCTGCAGTACCCAGGCCTCGTTTGCTTGGAGCAAAGAATTGCTCAGAAGCCTGATGGCAGGCTGATCCTTCTGCTGGATCAGATCCATGTAGGTGGGCATGGCGGAGCGTGAACTGGTGTAGAATCACAGGATCATAGACTCAGGCATAGCATCATTTTAGGTGGAAAAGCCCTCTTAAGATCTCAGGTCCAACCATCAGCCCAACCCCACCATGGCCCCAGCTTTCTGGAACACCTCCAGGCATGGGGACTGCACCACTTCCCTGGGCAGCCTGTGCCAGTCCCTAACCAGTGGGGTTTTTGTTGCAGATCAAATGTGCCATGTTCAACCAATGGGGTTGGTATCTGTACATGGATGGAGATAGGGAAGATGTGTGAAGGATCTGGTGAGCAGGGCTGGGAGGAGCAGCTGAGGCCCTGGTGGTGTTTGGAGTGGAACAGAGCAGGCTGAGGGCAGAGCTCATTGCTCTCTGCAGCGCCCTGAGAGAAGGCTGCAGCCAGCTGGGGTTGGGCTCTGCTGCCTGGGAACAAGGGACAGGAGGAGAGGAAATGGCCTCAGGATGTGCCAGGGCAGGTTTAGTTTGGAGATGAGAGGAAACTTCTTGCCTGAAAGGGCTCTCAGAGCCTGTCCCAGGCTGCGCAGGGAGGTGGCTGAATGCCCACCCCTGGAGGTGTTTCCAGAGGCAGAGCTGTGGTGCTGAGGGCCATGGCTCAGCCCCAGCCTTGGCAGAGTTAGAGAATGGCTGGGCTGGGGGAGTTTGAAGGATGTTTCCACCCCAACCCATCCCATGGTTTCATGACTGTGTGACAATGCTAGGGCATGGTAGCAGCCTCCCTGGTCAGGGACAGAAGGGTTACTCTGGTTGAGGTCAGGATTCGTTGCCTGCCCTGAGACAGGGAGCTGCAGAGAGCAATGAGGTCTCCTCTCAGCCTCCTCCAGGTTAAACACCCCTAGTTCCCTCAGCTGCTCCTCACCAGATCTGTTCCAAGTTTCAATGACTCAAGCCCTCTCTTTTACTTCATTAAATATTTTAACCCCTCTCCATACGGCCCTCAGTGTGATGCACAAAAGCAATTAATGAATTATTCAACTCAATCCCATGACTTTATGCATTAATACTTGGAGCCCCTGACCCCTACAACAGGAATGTTTTAGTGATTAAAGAGGAATTCTGGCAGAAATAGGTCAAATGCAGAACTCTGGAGCTTCCTCCACCATCTGAATCTGATCTGGTCTCTCCTTAATTATAACATCCCAGGAACTGAGGCAAAGAGAAGCCTGGAAGCCTATAAATAACACATAGCAAAGCCTGGCTTCTGGGGGGTTTCTCAGGTGTTGTCATGTTCTGAACCATGAAGCCAGCATCCCTCATGCATTAATAATCAAGAGGAGAGACATTAAAGAGGAGGAAGTGTGTGAATAATCCAAGAGACAAGGGAGGCTAATGAAAGCAGCTGTCCTTCAGCTGGCATTGGGCAACAGCACTCTGCCCCCTGCACACCTGGTGTTGGCTCCAGCTTTGGCAGGGGGGAAGGGAGATGCTACTGAAGGCAGATAAAGGCAGCTGTGCTTCCAGAGAGCTGAAATTCTCCTGCCCAGAGTCCTGCAGAATGAGGTCCTTGAAGATTACAGATAACCCTTCGAGGGCCTCTTGGCTGCCCTGTGTCCGTGGGGTCCCTGGCATTCCTGGACCTTTGGAAATTATGCAGTAAATTGGGAGGCAGAGTTGGGCTGCTGCAGGGCAGAGAGGCTCTGCAAAGGGACCTGGACAGCCTGGCTCAACAGGATGAGATTCAACAAGTGCTGGGTCCTGCCCTTGGGTCACAGCAACCCCATGAACTCTGGGACGTGGTTTGGACGAGAGGAAATGGCCTCAAGTTGCACCAGGGGAGGAGAAGAAAACTCTTCACTGAAAGGGTTCTCAGCCATTAGAGCAGGCTGCCCTGGGAGGTGGTGGAGGACTTTTCCACAGGCGTTTCCTCACTGTTTGGACCCAGGTGGCCACCTGGGGAACAATTTGTTCGTTTTTAGCTGATAGAGAAGATCAGAGCAGCTGAGAGAGTGCAGTCATTGCCCAGGGCCTGGCCATTTCCCTGCCTCTAGCAAATGCAAAGGGTATTTTCTTATGGGCTACCTGTAGTCCTGAAATAATTCCATTTTGTGTTTATTAAGGAAACAGAAACTTCACTTTTGACTGGCTTGGAGCTCCCTAAAGCCAGGTGTTTGGGAAATGTGGTTGTTGTCACCTCCTCCTCTTAGGTACTGCTCTGAGCAAATGCCAGTGCATGGGAAAGGTCTCTCCAGGGCTGTGGCTGCTGCCAGACCTCTTTAAACTGCAGAAACTCAGCCTGCTGGAGCTGTACAAATGGTGTCAGGGTGTCTGGATTATCAAAGTACAGGCAACAGGGAAGCCCCCTCTCTGCTCTGCCCTGCTCAAACCACACCTGAGTAACTGGTCTGTACTTACAGAACTAGTTTGTACTTAGAAAAATCCAGGCAAATAGAAAACTGAGTGAACACTGGACAGAGCCTGGCCCCTGCTGCTTGCCCCCCAGGCCTCAGCTATTTAGGGACACTGATCAGCTCTCCTCTGGGGCTGTTTCTCTGCAGGCTCTCAGCCCCAGGGCTCTCAGCCTCTGCTCCTCACACAGATGTTCCAGGCCCTTCAGCATCCTCAGCCTCTCTTGGACCCTCTCCAGTAGATCTATGTCCCTGTTGAACTGGGAGCCAAACAGCTCCAGTAAGAGTGCTGGGCTCTCAGAGGGGCAGCCACTGGGGTCTTGCCCTAACACAGTGAGGTGCAGGCTGATGGGTTCAGCCTCAGCTCTGATCCAGTTTAGATGTAAACCTCTGAGTCACACCTAGAACCTTTTGTTTCTTTGATTTCCCCTAAAAACAAGTGACTGCCTCGTATGAACCAGGCCCATTTCTGTCCCGCCAAGGTGAGAGGTGTGCCATGATGAGTGACGAGACGTAAGGAGAGCTCAAAGTGGCTCTGTGCAGAGAGGTGCTGCAGCCAGTGTGAGACAGCTCAGGTTGACCAATTCAGTCCACTCAAGAATCTGTAAACATTGATATTGGCCCAGATTCATCTGACTCTTACTGGCAGTGAAGGTTTGGAAAGGCATCAGTGTGTTACTGGAAATCTCTTGGAAAGCATTCCAGTGCTCCTGACTCAAGCCCTAACCAGGAAGTACAGAAGGAACAGGGTAAAATATGAATATACAAAGGTGGTTTTAATTGCCATTAAGGCATCTGCAACACCAGCTCTGCTGCTGCTGAACAGGGAAGAACCAAGGGTGTCTCTGGGGGGAGTGAGAGGATGGCTGAACTGACACAAGAGCACCACATTTTTCTCCTCCTGCTTTTCTTTCCCTTCGGCTTGCCGGGGCTCAGCATCAGAGCTCTTGACAATAATCCATGATCCATGAGTTGACAGCTCGGGCTGGTGCAGATAGCAGTGAACAGACTTAGGCTGTGCTAGAGGACGTTTAGGCTGGACATTAAGAAAGATTTCTTTGCAGAGAGTGGTCAGAGGCTGCCCAGGGAGCTGGGGGAGTCCCTGGAGGTGTTCCAGAAAGGTGTGGCCATGTCCCACGGGGCCCTGGTTCAGTAGCTATGGTGGGGTTGGGTTGATGGTTGGGCTGGATGACCTTAGAGGACTTGAAAACCCCAAACAATTCTATGATTCTAAGAAATCCCCTATGGGTATTTAATTTGATCTTATCCTGAATATCCTTGTCTTGGTATTCCAGGTTTCACGCTCAGTTTATTTCTAGGGGAAGAAAAATCTGTCAAAGCTATTTTTTCTAAAGGTTTTGTTACAGCTGGACTAGATGGCCTTGAGAGGTGCTCCCCAACCACAACAATTCTCTGGTGCTGTGTTTCATAGCTGGCTTGGTAGCCAGTGAACAGCTGTCACTGTCAGCTGGAACAAAGGCAGAGGACCTACAGCTCAGCACTCCCCACATCTGATGACAGCCTGGCTGAGAGAAAGGGCACATCCTCATAGCTCAGAGCTTCCTCTCCACATCAGGCTCCTCATGATAAAATCCTTAGAATCCACCTGCTAAAGCCTTTGGTCTAAGGATCATGCTTATAAAAGCCTCTGACTTTGAGGTCTGCTTTCTGGGTCTAAATCATATTATTTAATCCTCTGAAGGCAAGCTGACATCAGTGGAACTCGGTAGTGCATTAGAGGACAGCGTTCGACCCACTGACTTAAGGAGGAAAAAATAAAAGAGACTTGGAGGTTCAAGCCCATGTTAGTGCCTGACAGCCAGACAGGAGCGAAGCCATTGTAGGAGAATCAGGCTGAGAACCTCCTGCCTGCAAGAACTGTAGATCCACGTCCATGAGTGTGTGCTTCACATGGAGGACTTGGGAGCAGCACAGGAGTCAGTCAGCACCTGGCAGCTTGGACAGGTCAGGACAGAGGTGTCCTCTCCGACTTGTGAGCCACAGCAGCAGAACTCACTTAAGTACTGAAGAAAACCATGCTGCGTGTCTGGCTCTGGCTGATCTGCTAGGAGAAACTTTCAGCAAAACATGAATTCTTTTGGCTCCAAGAAAGAGCTTAGAGGGGGAGCAGTGTTTTGTCCATGTGAGCCCAGGAGGAACTAGTTCAGGTGGAGACTGGGAGGTTCAGCAATGCAAACTGCTCCAGTTGCCAGCTCTCCAACTTTAAAACCCAGCATGTGAGAGCAGACTGGGTAAAGAAGTCCTCCCCATGACTCCAGCTGCTGGTTGTATCACTTCTAACTAATGAGAGGCAGAAGCTGAAGAGGAAGAAGAGAAGTGGTAGGGGATGGCAGCAAAGGTGCCATAGATCAGTGGGGTGAAAGATGAAAAAGGAGAACTAGTCCATAAGTCACTTCCATCAGCACAGGACTTGAGACCTGAGCCTGGCTGGTCTGCTGCCAGCAGACAGCTGTGAAAGCAGTGATGAAACCAGCAGGGCAGCCCTGGCAGCAGAGGGCTCAAACTGCTTCAGGTCAGCCACTAGTACCAGCCTAGAGAGTTTGTCCCTCTTGAGATGGCCAGGAAAATAAGCTGGACGTTTTCAGCTTTGCATTTCTCAAGAAGGGAGGCAATTGAGTTGGGATCCTATTAAACCACCAAGACTGCAAAGTCAAGCACTGAAAAGTTGGGAAATGGCAAATCAGGCTGCTGCTGCACCTGCCTTTGGGTTCCTGGCACCAGTGTCGAGGACAGGGCTCCTAAAGGAGCGATCACACATCTCTTACCCTTCCCACTCACACTAAAGGCCTGGTGGCTGCACTTTAAAGCTGCCTTCACCTGAATCCACTGACAGAGGTTTGTGTGCCAGTGTTTGCCGTGAGCAAGCAGCAGTGTGTGCAGGTAGATGCCAATAAGATAGACCTTGACTCTCTACAGCCCATCAAAGAAAACTGCCATTGCTCTGCACCAGCTGTGCCCAGCACTTGCTCTTCAGCACACTGCATTTAATGAGATCTTATCTTCCTGCTCCCTTCCTCTGTTTCTCTGAAACAAACGAAAAAAAAAAAAAAAAATCTTTGCAATCAGGGAATTATGTAAATAGAGAAGCAGACCTTGATGAAGCAGAAATTATGCACCTCAGCAGCTGTGGGTGGCTGTTCAGGACAGAGGATTAACTAGCAGATTGTTTGCATATTTGGTGTGTGGAGCATTTGGTGGTTTAATGATGAGCTATGAAGGTTTAGCCAGAAGTCATTAAACTGCTTAGACTGGTAGAGACCCCAGCTGCTGCTGGTTGAGCCAACGTAAAAACCATCAGCATGCAAGAGCTGCCTAAAAGGAAAGGACTACATCCATGAAGGACTGTCCATGAAGACCTGTCCATAAAGGACTACATCCTCAGCAGGATGTGCCTGCAGCTTGGTGCTGAGGGCCATGGCTTAGCCCCGGCCTTGGGCTGGATGAGCTTGAAGTACTTTGCCAACCCAAACCATTCTGTGATTCTCTGACTGAGTAGTTACCATCCTGGGCTCAGGATGGTAATCCTAACCCACCTGCTCAGTGGTTAGCTGGTTAGCTAATCCACCTGCTCAGTGGTTAGCTGGGTCTCAGAAAACCCAAGTTCTAGGCTTTTCTCCTGTTTGAGGGTGATCTGAGCCCTAACAGCTGTGCCACCACCACTACCTTACCACAGAATCATAGAATTGTTCTGGTTGGAAAAGCCTCAGGTGAGACAATTCTGTGACTCTGTTGCTGAGGCAAAATGGAGAACAGCTGCAGATGAGGTGCAGCCTTGGTGGAGTTCAGCCCTCTCCAGAGCTTTCTGCAGCAGGTGAGATGTGCTGCAGTGGTACTGGGAGTTGGAAAGCACAGTGAGACCTCCTGCCGTGGCACAGCACCTGAAATAGAAAGTGAGCCAGCTTCAGCCTTTCCCACATCCCCATTCTCCCATTGCAGAGCACAAGGTGATGGTGACTGCACCAGAAAAATACAGAAGGGAAATCTGCCTGGAGAGTTGCCATCCTAAGTTAAGCAGGATAAAGAGGTGAGCTGAATTTGTTTGCTTGTCTTTAAACAACTCATGAAATCTTAAAGACAACTTTTGACTGCAAACTATGACTCTGCCTATTTAATGCAGCTTAAAATAATTCTCCTGCCTCCTTCCACCTCTAGATGATGGGGAGGTTTCCCAGGGAATCCAGCAGACTCTGAGCTTGCAGTGGCTTAAATGGAATCATGGAATTGTTTAGGTTGGAAGGAACCTCAAAAATCATCCTGTTCCAACTCCCTGCCATGGGCAGGCACAGCTTGCTCAGGGCCTCATCCAGCCTGGCCTTGAGCACCTCCAGGGAGGGAACAGCCACAGCCTCCCTGAGTAACTTTTGCCAGTGTCTCCCCACCCTCACTGGCAAGAATCTCTTCCTCATCTCCACTCTCAATCTCCCCTCTCCCAGCTCAAATCCTTTGTTCTTCATCCTGGCACTCCCAGCCCTTGTCAAAAGTCCCTCCCCAGCTCTCCTGCAGCCCCTTCAGGTCCCCGTTGTCCCCATTGGGGAAATGCTTCAAGCCCTCTCATCACCTTCATGGCCTTCTCTGGACCTGCTCTGTTTGATGTTTCAAATAGCCAGTCTGTAGCCTTGAAAAACAAGCAAGCAAGCAGACAACTAACAAAAAAAACAACAACATAAAAGCATAAAGTGTTGCTGATGCATGAAGGCCATGAGAAAAGCTGCTGGTATCTAGGTGTCTCATGCCTATTTTGCCAGCTCCTTGGCTTCCACTGCTGGTCCCACTGCTTGCTGCATCTCTTATCCATGTGTATGGTGCTGCTTTGCCAGATCCTACAATCACTGGCCCTAAGGATGTTGTGAGCTGATTGACTACTTTCTTGCTTCAAAATGGTGTGGGTTTGATGCTTTTATTTTGCCTTCTGGCTTTGAGTTCCAGAGTCATGGCAGCAATTGCAGTCATGTAGTCCAGCATTTTCTGTCCCTAAGATGGGACAGGCTGCCATTAGTACCTGTTTTCCACAGGCTTCAAGAAGAGCATTTTCAGACTAACAGCAAACCCCTGAGAGCTGCCAATGTCATGTGCCACTGGCTCCCTTGATGGCCTCATCTCCTCCTGCCTTGAAAAGCTGATTCACTTCTGTCAGGTAAGACAGCCAGAACACATCAAATCCATTTCAAATCGAGCACAGAAACACATCTTGCAGCTCAGACCAAGCTCGTCTCACCATCTTTAGTAACACCTCCTTTTTTCCCTTAGGAATTTTTTTTTTTGCTGCCAGAGCGGTCAGGGATTGGCACAGGCTGCCCAGAGAGGTGGTGAAGGTGTTCCAGAAAGGTGTGGCCGTGGCACCTGGGGCCATGGTTTAGTGGCCATGGTGGGGCTGGATTTGATGGTTGGCCTGGATGATCTTGGAGGGCTTTTCCAAGTGAAGCTGAAGTTCTGTGATTTCATGGAAGTATCTAAATTTTCTGTGAAAGATCCTGCCTCTGGCACGGAGCAGTCAGGGTGCCATCACCCACACTTGCAACACCAAGAAGTGTTCCAGTTTTGTGTGCACATCTGCATCCCTGAGCCTGTTTGATTTGAAAATTAACAAAAGCAAACAAGCATTTTATTTTATGCTGTGATGGGAATGTCACACAAGTAAAAAATACGGCAGTAGAAGTCTGTTCCTGCTGTGGGATACACAGGCCTAGATGTCAGCTAAAGGAGAGAGAAATGAGTCAGGGTGATGAGGCCACATTAAAAAAAATCCAGAATTTAGCAGAAAAAACAGGAGCCTCAGCCTGCCACAAGAGCTTCTTTCAGGGTGATGTCATTCCAGTTAAATGCTTTGAAATGCTGTTATTGTCCAGCAGTGCACATGCCACAGAATCATAGAATCACAGAACTGTTTGGGTTGGAAAAGCTCTCTAAGGTAATCCAGCCCAGCCAGCAACCCAACCCCACCATGGCCACTAAACCATGGCCACAGTGCCATGGCCACACCTTTCTGGAACACCTCCAGACTGCCACCTCCCTGGGCAGCCTGTGCCAATTTCTGAGCACTCTTGCAGGAAAGAAATTCTTCCTAATCTCCAACCTGAACCTTCCCTATAGAAGAAATACTTGCATGGATGATGTTGTGTCATTTCCCCCAACAAGGAGAAATTTCCCGGAGTGATGCTGCTGCCTGAGAAAACTGTGACTGGTCCTGGTGGGTACCAGAGCTGTGGTTCTCGGGCTTTCAAAGAAGGCTCTCTGCAGCCCTCTTTTGCAGGCTGTCCTTCAGCACAGAAGGCAGCTCCCTCATTTTCACAATTAATATCGTGCCGACGTCACCAGAAAACTTTGAAAGGCTTGGGATCAACTTATGGCTCGACAAAGCTATAGCAGGATGGTAACCAATCCCCTGGCAATGGGAATTTGAAATTTAAAATCAGCTTTAACAAAGCCTTTGAACCTTCAAACACTTTATCCTTAAGAAATTAATGGGTCCCTGAAGAAGCCTTATTTCCCTCTCTGGCTCCCTTATCTATACTGCAATTACATTAACCAACAGCACGACAGAACCACTGAGCCAGACCAACCTCCTGGAGAAAAATCCTCCACTGGCCCTTCTGCCACTCCTTTCCCTTCTGGAATGAGAACTGCTCAGGCTTCAACTGAAAAATGGTGTTTTGAGGTGGGGGAGGGGAGGGGAGGGGACGGGAGGGAAGGGGAGGGAATTCCAGCTCCTGACCTATTCCCCTTTGCAGCGATTTGTGTTGACTGCAGCAACACCTCCAGATGAAAGCAGCTTTCTGTGAGAGGTTTGCTTCTGCTCAGCCAGGAACAGCACCGAGTCCTTCAAATGTTTCTCTTTTAAAGACAACTGAAACTTTATGGAACGTTTTCTTTTTGCCTCTTAGGAACAATTACCATTGTGGTCCCCAAGCTGCCATGCCAGCCTCTGCCTTTGGGCAAAAACGAATATATTTTTCAAGTTTCACTACATCAAAACCTCCTAGAAGTGACCTTCCTTGTTGCAGGTATAGATTGTGGCTTTCTTTATTGTGTCTAACTCTTAAATCCCATCATAGTTAGAGTTTCAGTCTAGCTCTGCTTCTCCCACACATTAGAAGTCAGGCTGTGTGAACTGGTGATGCTGTTTGCCCCTTTTGGTTCCTTTGCTCTCCTTAAAAAACAAGAGCCTGAAAAGAAATGTCTCCTGGCTCCAGCCTGCTCTCTGCTATCTCCTTTGCAAGGGGCTCAGATTGTGTTGAGCATCATTTATCATTTAGTCACTGGGGTGCATGAAGAAGAGTGTGGCCAGCAGGTCAAGGGAGGTTCTCCTCCCTTGGCTGCTCTGTCTGCTGAGGCCATATCTGGAGTATTGTGTCTAGTTCTGGGCTTCTTAGCTCAAGAGGGTCAGGGAACTGCTGAAGAGAGTCCAGTGGAAGGCCACGAGGAAGATGATGAGACCAGAAATCTCTTAGGAGTTGAGGCTGAAAGCCCTGAGGCTGTCGAGCCTGGAGCAGAGCAGCCCCAGAGCACAGCTGAGCAATGCTGAGCAAGAGATAAAGGGTGGAGGGCAAGAGGCTGGGGCTGGGCTCTTGTCAGTGATGTCCAGGGACAGTGCAAAGGGCATAGACTGCAACCCAGGAGGTTCCACCTAAACATGAGGAGAAACTTGTTTGGTGTGAGGGTGCTGGAGCCCTGGAGCAGGCTGCCCAGAGAGGCTGTGGAGTCTCCTCTGGAGACTTTCAAACCCCACCTGGACACATGTGCAACCTGATGTAGAAGACCCTACTTTAGCAGGGGGGTTGTCTCCAGAGGTCTCTTCCAGTCTCCACCATTCTGTGATTCCATGATCCTTGTCGTATTCAGCTGCTCCTTCTGCTTTCAGCACCTGGAATTAGCACTGCCTGGAAGCCACGAGTCTGAGTCTGTATGTGGGGGGTTGCATAACTCAGAGGTAAGAATTTACTGCTGGCTCAGTCATTCCCTCCCAGCCCAAAAGCAAGTCATTGTTAGATGTGACGTGCATCAAACCCATCCACTCTCACAGTTCCATTTGTAGCAGGGACCAGCTTTTGTATTTAGATCAGTTCATCCAGATCCCAGGTTGAGGGCTGTGGTGCTGCCAGAATAGCCACAGTGCTGGGTCAGAATTCTCTGGTCTAACGGAAGAGAACTCCACAGGTCATCTGGGCCAACTGCCCTGCAGTCTGCAGGGACACCCACAAATGGATCAGAGTCACAGAAGGCATCAGGTTAGAAGGGACCCTTGAAGGTCATCTGGCAGTCAGCAGGGACATCTCCAAGTAGATCAGGTTGCTCAGGGCTCCACCACTTGTCCTCATACATCTGCAGGGATGGGGCCTCAACCACATCTGGACAACTCCCCACCCTCACTGTGCAGGGCTTCCTTCTGCTGTCCAAGCTAACTCTGCCCTGCTCCAGCTCCAAACCATTGCCCTCAGCCTGTCCCCACAGGCCCTGCTGAGCAGTCCCTCCCCAGCCTATCTGCAGCTCCTCTGCAGACATTGAAATGCAGCTCTGAGGTGTCCCTGCAGCCTTCTCTCCTGCAGGCTGCGCAGCTCCAACTCTCCCAGCCTGTCCCCATAGCAGAGCTGCTCCAACCCCCTAAGCATCTTCCTGGCCTCCTCTCCTGTGTTGGGAGCCCCATAGCTGGACACAGCACTGAGGTGAGGTCTCCCCAGAGCAGAGCAGAGGGGCAGAATCCCCTCTCTCAAGTGCTCTGGATGCAGCCCAAGCTGCCATTTGTCTTCTGGACTGCAAGTCCACAGAATGATGAGTGAGGAAATGGAGCCCAGAAAGCCTTTGGGAAGAGGCTGGAGGAGGGAGAGCAGCACAGGCTGTTCTCTGCCTTGCAACAGAGAGAGGAGAACCCAGGGGAGAAGAAAAATCGCTGCACCTGTGTCCCTGTCTGGGCATTACCCTGTGCAGGAGGCGAGTTAGGGCAGCTGCAAAGCCCAAGGGGCTGCATACTGAGCACTGCAGGGGGATTGGCTGGACCTCACCACAGCTTCAGGGCTGGACTGGGACAGCTGCAGCTTCCTGGGACGTGCATGCAGTCACTTCCAGGACAGACTTCCAGAGCAGCCAGCGGAGCCATTCAGCCTCTCTCTTCTGCCTTGGCTGCCTGGCTGGTGTGGCAGGCAGCTCCCTTCTCCAGCCCGCCAGGGGCCCGAGCCCAGTTCTGTCTCTGTAAATCAAGGAAGAGATCAGAGGCAAACCTCTGTATGAAACAATCTGCTTTGAGAGCTCCAGCAGTAACAGGACCTATTAGGATGTTTAACCCCAAAACCTGGTGTACAGAGCACAGTAATATTGGGAGATACTGCTGTGGCAGCTCAGTTTTGAGGGTGACATCAAACCTAGCAGAGAAGTAATAGTCTTACCGGTGAGCAGAGTGGTGGTTTAAGCTGCTTTGGCAGCTTCTCAGTTTCCAGGTACGAAGCACTGGAACTGGTCAAAGGATGTGCCTCGACCTGCTTTCTTCTCTGTAAAATATTTGCTTTGTGAAAGGAACGAACCCTGCTCTGCCTTGCACCCCCGACATCTGCTCCCATCGACAGCGGCAGTGCCGCTGCTCAGCATTGCCCCTTCCTGCCTTGGCTTCTGCCGCCCGGCAAGCGCCCGGCGGGGCTGGGGCGAGAGCAGAGGGGCAGGGGCCGGGGGCAGCGGCCGGGGGCAGCAAGGCTGCGCTGTAGGTGTCCAGGGCTGGCTCCTGAGGGGACCTCTGCTCGTGTCCCGCACAGGACCCAAAGCAGCTGTGGAGGTGTCGAGCCCAGGGCCGCAGCAGCGCGAGGGGGGCGCGGGCCGGGCGGGAGCGGCTGAGGCCGCGGACAGCTGCGGGCCCACGGCA
>VWZI01000022.1:198253-279713 GCA_013396835.1 Psilopogon haemacephalus
CGGGAGCGGCCCCGCCGAGCCCCGCGGGCGAGCCGCGGCACTGCGCGGGGTCAGGCACACGGCGGCGATGGCTGCGAGCCGGGCAGGAGCTGTCAGCACTCGGCCAACGGCGCCACGGGAACAGGTAGGGGAGCAGAGCCTGCGGCGGCTGCGGAGACAGCCCTGGGCTGGGACAGGAACTGCTCGGGCTGCCCGCGGAGCTGGGACGGGAGCTCTGAAGGCCGACAGCAGTGGTTATGAAGAAATTCTTTACAGTGAGGGTGGGCAGACACTGTCAGTGGGAAGCTGTGGAGGCTCCAAGCCTGCAGTGCTCAAGGCCAGGCTGGGCGAGGCCTGGAGCCAGCTGTGCTGGTGGGAGGTGTCCCTGCCGGTGCCGAGCGCTTGGGGCTGGGCGAGCTGGAAGGCGCCTTCGAACGCAACCCACTCCACGAGCCTGTGATTCAGCGTTACATAATTTTGCACAGCAGAAGCCCAACTAAATCAGCTTTAAATAGCAACCGTTTCAAATGGTGCCTTCACAGAGCCTTTCCTCAGTGTTATTTTCATGGAAATCAGGTCTGCGTTCGTAATTACAGCAGCGAGTTCAAGGCTTCTGGAAAATGAGAGTGCAAAAGATAGAATACAAGATTGCATGTGGGGAAATGAGATTGAGCACTGAAATGCTAATATATTCTTTTATTAATCTGAATAATTTCCTCCTTCCTATCTCCGTCTGTAGAACAGGGAATTCTGTCTCCCCAATGGGCTGATTTGGTCAGGAAGAATCACCCATGCTGCTTTGTACAAAACACTGGAGCAGACAGAACCAATTTCCATTAGGCCCCACATTTTTTCCCCCAAAGCATCTACTTACCATTAATGTAACTGCTCAGTGCTGTCCTCTTATTGTCCTGGCCATGAATAAATCATCAGCCCTGTTTTATTAATGAGGCCCAGCTAAGAATATTCCCAAACTGGCTGTGCACTCCTATCCTGCAGTATCAGAGAGAGGTGCAGGCTGTACTTGATTATTCCTCTCCCAGGAAGGTCTGAAAGCTGCAGAGAGGTGATTAAAGAATCCTAGAATTGTTTGACTTGCATCATCAAGTCCAACCATCAACTCAACCCCACCATGGCCATGGTTGGCCTCCTTAGTTTCAGGTGATAGGAGGGGAGGAAATGGCCTCCTGTTGCACCAGAGAAGGTTTAGGTTGGAGATGAGGAAGAATGTCTTTGCTGCAAGAGAAGTCAGGCGCCCAGGAAGGTGGTGCAGTGCCCATACCTGGAGGGGGTCCAGAAAGGTGTGGCCATGGCACTTGGGGGTTGGTGGTTTGGTGGACATGGTGGTGGTGGGTTGGTGGTTGGTCTGGATGGTCTTAGGGGGCGTTTCCAGCCTGAATTTTTTGTGGTTGTACTCTTTGATTCAAAGGAGCCCCCCATTGTGTGAAGGGAAGCCAGAGAGGCAGGTCCCAATACTCCCAGCTTGCCTGCCTCCAGCTTCCAGGCACACCATTTCTTTCCCTCAGCATGATGAGCTTGGACTCAAGCATCTTTTGGAAGTCTTTTTCATGGAAGTCTTGATGATTCTTATTTCTTTCCAACTATTACTCTCAGCTCTTAGCAGATTTTTGTGTCACTTCTTGACCTGAGAACAAAGAGCTTCCAGGATGTATCTTCCGCCTTTTCACTGTGTTTTGGAGGTGATCCTTGCTGCTGTTTAGTCGAGCTGCAGTGGCACACTCGCAGGGGATCCTCCCTGCCTGTCTCTCGTTACCCACCTTATTCCCAGAACAAACAAACAGTCCCTCTTGCATTGCTCACTCCGCCACTGCATATCCTCTGGAGAAGGGAGCTGTGCAAATACCTAGGCAGATAAAGCAGACAGATATTGCTTTTTTCCCCCATGTGGGTGGGAAGGGATCTGGGGAGAACTCAGCAGCCTTGCTGTGCCTTCCCAAGGAAGTGTCTTTCTCCAGCAGGAGATGAGAGGTGTCTGATGCCCATGGACTCTGGAGCTGGCTTCCAACTCTGCAGTGCTATTGTTTGTGGTATTTGAAGTTGCAGTGCTGCCATGGAGCTAAGGAATTGCCTTTTCTGTTTAAATATTTCATGGCTTGTTGGAGTCCAAGGACAAGGATTTCTTTAGTGTGTTTGTGGCCCGCTCTGACTGAAAAGTTTTTCCTTAACCCTTGAATGTGTTAAAATTGCTCCTTATTGCAGGAGTTTGTTAAGCATAATTTGGTTTTTGGAGACCATGAAAGACTGGAAAGTTATTTTGTATAGCCTTATGTTAACCTTTTGAATATATTTTTTTATGTTGGAGAAAATCTTTCATACTAAACATTCTAGTTTAGTATTTTATAATGATGGCTTTCCAAAGCATCTGTTTCCTTTAAAAAATATTCCCTCACTGCAGACTTCACAACTGCCCAGTAACAGAAATAAAGCTTCATTGTGGGACCTGGCTCAGGCAGGTGTGGCACGGCAGGGCATGGTTTGGTGGCTGTGCTGGTGTTAGGAGACCTTCTGTATCTCTACAGCTCCCTGCAAGGAGGTGGGAGCCAGGTGGGGGCCTGCCTCTTCTCCCTGGGAACAAGGGACAGGAGGAGAGGAAATGGCCTGAAATTTTGCCAGGGGAAGGTTAGGTTGGAGATGAGGTAAAAAATGTCTTTGCTGCAGGAGTGATCAGGGACTGGTCCAGGATGCCCAGGGAGGTGGTGGAGTCCCCATGCCTAGACGTGTTCCACTGTGGCCATGGCACTGGGGCCATGGTTTGGTGGCCATGGTGGGGTTGGGCTGGTGGTTGGACTGGATGGTCTCAGAGGGCTCTTCCACCCTTAATGGTTCTATGATTCTGTTCTGTGATTTGAGACATAGTTTAATAAAAGCCATGGTGGCCTTAGGTTGGTGTTTGGACTGGATGATCTTAGAGGTGTTTCGCAACCTTAAAGATTCTCAGGAGACCTCCCTTGAGCAGGAAGAGGACTCCAGCTCACCAACAGAGGCTTAGCAGGCTGACCTTCCAGTGTGGGCCATCGTGTCCAGTGTCCTCTGCTGCCTGAAGGGACGTGAAGCAAGGCAACCTGGCCCACGTCTTAGCCTGGGAGCAGTCTGTTGGAAATTGCTCTTGCTGCTCCACTCTGCATGGAGAAATGGATTTACAAGTGGCCATGGTGGTCTTTGGTTGACAAACACAGGACCTCATGGACAGACTGGCTTCACCTCACAGAAAAATTGATTTCCAGCCCTGCAAACAAATCCCTTCAGCCCCTGTGAGCTGCATCTGCTGGGCATGAAGGGGATACTGGGTGCTCGAGCATATGCCAGAGCACAGGACCCCTCTGGGCATGGCAGGACCAGGTGAGCTCACCTGCTGCCTCTGATGAAGCTTGGTGAGGGCTTTGCCCAGTGTCTGCTATGACCAGGATCATGCTGTGGAGTTCACTTGATAGAAGTGAAGCTCCTCAGATAAAAAGGTGGGAGGTGAGAGGGAGGGGAAACTGCAAGAAGTGACATGAAATCATTTTACCTGGCAAAGCCCTCTAAGCTCACCCAGCCCAGCCATTCTCTGACTGCCAAAGCTGGGGCTGAGCCGTGGCCCTCAGCACCACAGCTCTGCCTCTGGGAAACACCTACAGGAATGGTCATGCAGCCCCCTCCCCGAGCAGCCTGTGCCAGGCTCTTGAGAACCTTTCAGTCAAGAAGTTTCCTCTGAGATCCAGGCCTTCCCTTCCCCAGGTGCAGCCCTAGGCCATTTCCTCTCCTGTCACTTGTTCCCAGAGAGAAGAGACCAAGGCACCCACCTTGTGGGGAGGAGCAAGCATTGAGGGGTTGTGGGTCTGGGACTGCATTAGGAACTAAATGCCCTAGAAAAAATGGTTTTAAGATGCACTCCTTGCTTCTGTTGCTTCCTGCCTCCTTGGGAGCTGCATGGGAGCCTGAGGCACTGCAGGCAGAGGGGCATGCACTGAGAGAGCATCCATAGGGGTACTGCTGTGAAATGGAGCAGGAGCTCTTTGCTTGCACCAGCTTACAAAGTCCCCAGTGCAAAAGGCTGTGCCTTGAATTTCAGATGATGCCAGAAAAGCATGAGGCAAACATACACATCTGAGAGTAAGAGTTGGCCTGTTGTGCTTTGATCCTTCAGTGAATATTGAATTTTGACTATTAAAAATAGATGAAAAGTATTCAACAGCAATCAGACATCACCTTCACCACAAAATAAACCTTCCCCACGTTTGTTGCTTTCTTCAAGCCATGAGTATGTCAGACCATGTGCTGAATTCCAACCTGCCCGAGAGCTGAAGTTCTGCTTTCTGCTAATCCTCCTCTGCACTGTAGAGACTACACAGCTGAGAGCACTTCAGCCAATCTCTGCAGCTCGAAGTCCAAAGGCATTTATCACAGAGAGAAATGGCTGAGGAGAGGGCCCTGGGGATGTTTGGTGTGGAGCAGATGAGGCTGAAGGCAGAGCTCATTGCTCTCAGCAGTTCCCTGAGAGGAGGCTGCAGCCAGCTGGGGTTGGGCTCTGCTGAAGGAGAGGACATCACAGAGTCATAGTGTGGCAGGAGTTGGAAGGGGCCTCTGGAGATCAAGTCCAACCTTGTCTGCCAAATCGGGATCACCTAGGGTAGGCCACACAGGAAAACATCCACTGGCCTGAGGTTGCCCCAAGAGAGGTTTAGGTTGGTCCTGAGAAGAAACTTCTTGACTGAAAGGGTTCTCAAAGCCTGTCCCAGGCTGCCCAGGGAGGTAGCTGAATGCCCACCCCTGGAGATGCTTCAAAGCCGTGTAGATGTGTTACTTTTTCTGGATGTACTTTAGTGCTGATCTGGCACTCCTTGGGTTAATGGTTTGCCTTGGTGATCTGAAAGGCCTCTTCCAATCAAAATGGTTCTATGGCTCTTACTAGTCTTTAGGTTAGCTTTTTAGGCAAACTTTCAGTCTACAAAGCAAGTAGCGGTGGCCAGTGGTGCAGCCTGGCACTGAGTGGCAAATGACACACAAATGAAAACTGAATGAAGTGACAGCAACCAAGTGCCAGCTGCCAGTGCCCACTGCAGCCCTTCTTTCCTGCCTGGCCTGTTTTGGTGATGGTAGCTGCCCAGCTCTGGCAGCAGGACTTCTGACGAGCCCAGTGTCACCTGTGGCAGACCTAAAGCGGCTCGCTTAGGCAGGACATGGTGAGTCCTGGCAGTTCCAGCTCCATCTGTCTTCTCTTGTTTCACTTGTGTTGAAGGACCCAGCTGTGCTCTTGGCCATCCCACACCAAAACAGTAGGACCACCGTGAGTGCTCCGTGGGAGGGGTTAAGCTGGAAGTGCAAGGAGCTGAGGCACAAATGGTAAGTAGCTGATGTGAAAATTGCTGCTTATGTAACTTGGGTTATTGCTGGATGGTTTGCTGGAGGAGTAACCTCTCTGCTCCCACAGCAGGGATTCCTTGTGGCAGTCCCTGAGGAGCACCAACTGATCAAATTAGAAACAAGGGGCAGTAGCCTGGGGCATTTTTACAGATGAGCTTGAATCATAGAATGGCTTGAGTGGGAAGAGACCTTCAAATCATCTAGTTTCAGCCCCCCTGCCATAGACAGGGACCACCCATTCCAGAGCCTCACCACCCTCTTCCTAACATCTAGCCTAGACCTGCCCTGCACTAGTCTCAGACCGTTGCTTCTTGTCACTTATGCTTTAGTCCATGTCTGATACCTCCACGGCAGAAAGGCAAACAAATTTAGTCTGTTCTGCAGTGATCTGGGATTAAATATTTTTAAGTATTCTGTTGCAGGATGAGATAAAAGTTTGAAACTGGAATTGTGCTGGGGCATCCTCCCATAGGGTTTGAATTCATAGAGTCATAGAATTGTTCGGGTTGGAGGAGCCCTCTGAGACCACCCAGCCCAGCCAGCAACCCAACCCCACCATGGCCACCAAACCATGGCCCCAAGTGCCATGACCACAGCTTTGTGGAACACCTCCAGGTATGTTCCTAGGCAGCCTGTGCCAATCCATGACCACTCTTGCAGCAAATAAATTTTTCCTCATCTCTAACCTGAAGCTCCTCATGCGCAGCCAGAGGCCAGAACATGCTTTTGTTCTCCACTAACAGCCAACTTCCTGTCTTCCCCTTGACCCCGTGCAGAGCTCTGTGCCTCCATTTCTAAATGACCATTTCTGCTGTTTCTCACCTACGGAGCCAAACGGTTTCCTAGAGAGGGACCTTTGCTTTGGCTAGACCAAGTCTTGGGCAAAATGAGATTTACTGCTAAATTTCTGTAACAGTGAAACAGGCAGAGCAGCAGAGGAGGTCTGTGACAGCCTGGCAAGCAGACCCTGCTGGGCTTGATGGGATTGGATTGCAGTGCAGTCTGAAAGAGCCTGTGGGTGGGAATTTATATTGAGGGACAAAGAGTGAAGTAGACCTTTAGCCACAGCACCTGCCAGGAATATCTAGCTTAAAAATCACAGTTTTACATCTGGAGGGAATAAAAAGGGCTGGGAAGCAGGCAGCAGGCTGAGACAGCCCACACAGATAGATCTTGGGTCATATTGGCTGAAAATCCTGGAGCTAGGACTCTGGAGGTCCAAGCTTGCTGCTGGTGGTGTCTGGGAGGAAAGAGTGTAGGGAGAAGCTGAGGTCTTACAACTAATGCACTGGCATAGTCACCACAGCCCTGCAGAGCTGCACCAAGGGAAAGCTTTTACCTCTGCCCCTCAGGGTTTTCAGTTGCCATGAAATCGCAGTCACAGAATGGTGTTGGAAGGGACCTCTGGAGGTCAGCCAGTCCAATCCCTCTGCTAAAGCAGGTTCCCCAAGATCAGGTTTTGAAAGTCTCCAGAGAAGGAGACTCCACAGCCTCTCTGGGCAGCCTGCTCCAGGGCTCCAGCACCCTCACACCAAACAAGTTTCTCCTCATGTTTTGGTGGAACCTCCTGGGTTGCAGTCTATGCTCATTGCACTGTCCCTGGACATCACTGACAAGAGCCCAGCCCCAGCCTCTTGCCCTCCACCCTTTATCTCTTGCTCAGCATTGCTCAGCTGTGCTCTGGGGCTGCTCTGCTCCAGGCTCGACAGCCTCAGGGCTTTCAGCCTCAATTCCTAAGGGCTTTCTGGTCTCATCATCCTCCTCGTGGCCTTCCACTGGACTCTCTCCTAAAGCCTTCCCTGTCATTCCTTGGTGAGCAGATTGCCCTCTGGTGCTGCTCCCTGAGCTTTCCCACTGTGGTGGTGAGGGAGTTTTCCCCCCACACTTGGAATCAGCGGGCTCCCTTAGACAGCTGGAGGTTAACATGCAGCACATATTTACAAGCAAATGTGCCCAATATTTGCAATTCCACACAACTGATAGACAAGTTAGAAGTAACAGAGATTCAGAAACCCCTCCCAAGCAGCGAGACTGCCCAGGAAGGCTCCCAGCCAGCTCTCTCCTTTTTCCCACCCCTCATGATCTCAGCAATAACCCAAAGCAGTGCTCTTTGGAAGCTCACATGAGTCATTCGCAGAGAAGCAGGGGTGAGATGCCAGAGCCCTAAGGGGTGAGGAGGAAATGATTAGATTGGGTTGCAGAGGTTTCATGCAGAGCAGTGAAGGCAAGATGCAGCCTGGCACACAGACTGGTGACAGACTTTGTTATTGCTGTGACTATCTGTGTCTCTCAGAAAAGCCAATGAGGGATACAGACATCACTGTTACTCTTTTCACAGCAAATGATCTAATTTCTGTCATTAAAATATTCCAATTAGCCTCAAACCAGCACACTCATTCTTCACCCAGGCTCCACCAAAGCAAACCAGCTGCTGCAAACCAGATGCCAGACAAAGCTTTGCCCAAACTCATTTGAGTGAAAGCTATCTCAGTATGGTTACTGTCCAAAGCAGGAGGTGATCCTCTGTTGGCGAGTACCCATAGGCATCTGCTAGCCTTGCCTTTGAGGGTTAGGAGCAGTGACTGAGGACGTACCAGGCTCTGCCATTCAGCACAGAGGTGCAGGCTGCCTCCATAACACAGCATAGTCAGTTCAGGATTAAAACCTAGGGAAGGTTACATGTCCTGCTGGGTGGAAGTCTAGAGGTCTGGGCATCAGGCTGTCCATACAGACAACCTGCAGCTCTTCCTTCTCTCCTCTCTGCATGAGACTCAGACCACTCTAAACTTGTGTCCCTGGGGACAGTGAGAGGTGTCTGTGCCTCTGGAGCAGAGGGGCTTGGGTAAAAAAGGAGCCTGCAATCAGAGTGATCCCTGCAGCTTCTTTCTGCAGAGTTAAAGCAGGATTAAATTTCCATAGTTTGGTTTGAAGCAGTTCAGTGCCACACCTGCCTTAATCATTCCAGCTGAGCTAAGCTTTGATGGCATAGGAGAGCCCTCATGACACACAAGTTCCTTCCACTTTATTCATTCCCTCCCAATTCTCCTCATGTTTTCCTCTGCATCTTCTTGCTTTCCAAACAATTCCTTGTCTTCAGCAGCATCTTTACTGCAGTACTCCCTCTCTTGCCATCCTGGGGCTCCATCACCATTTCATTTCTGCCTCTTCTTGACTTTATTGCAGCACGATCATAGACTCATAGAAGGGTTTGGGCTGGAAGGGACCATCCAGTTTCCTCCTCCTGTCATGGGCTGGGACACCTTCCACCAGAACAGCTTGTTCCAGGTCTCATCCAGCCTGGCCTTGAACACCTCCAGGGAGGGGACATCCATAGACTCCCTGGGCAACCTGTGCCAGTGTCTGCCCACCCTTACTACCAAGGATTTCTTCCTCATCTCTCTATCTCCCCTCTCCCAGCTCAAAGCCATGCTCATTCTGTTGCTCCCAGCCCTTGTGCATAGTCCTTCCCCAGCTCTCCTGGAGCCCACTTCTGATACTGGCAGGCTGCTCTGAGGAGCCTTTTCTCCAGGCTGAACAGTCCCAGCTCTCCCAGCCTGTCCCCATAGCAAAGCTACTCTAGCCCTCCCACCATCTTCGTGGCCTCCACTAGATCCTCTCCAACAGTTCCATGTCCTTCCTGTGTTGGGGGCCCCAGAGCTGTATGCTGTGCTTCAGCTGGGGCTATGATGCTGAGCAGCCCCCAAAACTCAGGGGATTTGCCCTTCATTTTAGAAGGACAGAGTGAGTGTTTCATATCCAGATCCTAATCTGGTTTCCTGTGTCTTTGGCCTTTCTCTTGATTCAGCTCTCCAGCCTTGGCACTCCCACACTGACCTCACCCGTCTGATCCCCAGCGTGTGGGAGTGCTGCTGGTGGGGTCAGACAACTGGGATTCTGGAGTCAGGAACTCACATTCCTCCAAGGGCCTCTTTCATGGCCCATCTGCCTAGCTGCTGCTTGTTTATGTAAGTGACGCTGACAGAGGGTGTTCTCTCATTTTGAATGCCAGCTGGAACCAGAGCTGATCCAGGTTTTGGAAGCTCTCTTTATCCAGTGGAGAAGCCAACAGCAATTTGAAGCTTCGAGAGCTGGAACAGCAGCTCTGTGCCTCTGTCTGACTGCAGTATAGCAGTGCCACAGCAGCTCTGGAAAATGAGCTGTTGGTACTCCCCACTTGTCCCAGCTCCCTAAACAAAAGGCATCTTTATAAGCCCACAGGATGGCTTTTGCTGCTTTCTCTTGCAGATCCATCTGCCTTCCCAACCTTCTTATCTTCCTGACATCCAGATGCTCTGTTCTTTCCATCACCAGGAGGGCTGACAAAGGTCACAGCCTGAGCTAGATTAGCTTTGCAAATCACTCTGGTTCTAAACCCTCTGGGCCTTAGAAAGCAGCAAAATGCTGCTAACTTGGTTAACAAGTTTGCCACCATTTTGTTATCATCTGCAGAACGCTGGTGTGTGTCCCAGAGTGGTTATCTCCCTTGTTAGTGCACTTCCCATGTCCTCCCAATGCTGCAAAGCACTGCATGCCACTTTCCAGTGGCCTGGGAGCTAGCCTGCATTAGGCACAGCATGTTCTCCACTTTGCTTCTTTTACTTTAGCAAAGAATTTGGTCACAATGATTTTCTTTGCTTCTAAGATGAGCTCTGGATTCAAACCACCAGGGGAGAGAAATGCTCAGATTCTTTCAGGCAGTGCTGGAATTTGGCCCTCAGAATGTACTGGGAAAGCAGAGATAATATTTATATTGCAGGCAATTTCTGTGCTGCAGATTGAGCCAAGCATCTGAGTTTTGCTCTCAGAAGCACCCAGAGATGTTCTTGCCATGTCTCACCATTAAACTAGGAGACAACATTGCTGGTTTTCTCCTGGGCTTGTATTTTTTTCCAAGCTTAGTTCACATTTTATTCCTACATCTGCTTTCTTAAGAGATCAAAGTCTTCCCAGGCTGGACCAGTGTAGGTTTCCACAACCATTGCTATTTTATTTTGGGGTTTTCAGTTTCAGAAGGCACATTACAAGATGTGAAGTCAGTGTTTGAGCTGAGCCAGCAGGAACAGAGGCACATATTTCTGCAGATTAATAATTCCCTTTACTGGAGACCTCATGAATTCTTCCCCTCCCTTTTCTTTCTCCCCTCAATAATTTCAAAGTCCACCCAGTGATGGCAGTGCTCAAGTCGCATTTATACAACTACACAATTATCTGCTTCAAAGATACTTTTAAGGAGAATATTTGACAAAACACAAAACAAGAACTGGACTGGCACCATGAGGAGTTTCTTCTTCACTGTAATCATGACCACAGCCAGTAGAGAAAAACTAAAATTACAGCATCCTCCTGATTTGAAGTGGAAAACATCTCCTGTAACTTGGTGGTAGGCAGCACCACTATTACCACCACCACAAAAAACAAGAGCAGGAACCAGAAGTGGTGCACAAATCTCCATCAGTCAGCTCCTCAAAAGAGGCTTCTCTGGAGAACAAAGCTGTTTTGGGTTTCCTGTCCCTAACTTTAGCATTCTGAAGGTTGTCTGCTTGCTGTGAATTAGTCATGCAGGCTTGCTCTCCTCTTCCTATCTGAAGAGATAAGGGTGGGTCACCCTCTGGAACTGGCTGTCTCTCTCCAGAGATTGTTGAGGCTGTGCTGCCTGGAGAAGAGAAGCTTGCAGGGAGACCTTAGAGCAGCCTTCCAGTACCCGAAGGGGCTGCAGCAGAGCTGCAGAGGGACTTTGGACAAGGGCTGGGGGTGACAGGATGAGGGAGAATGGCTTTGAGCTAGGAGAGGAGAGACTGAGAATGGAGATGAGGGAGAGATTCTTGCCAGTGAGGGTGGCAGACACTGGCAAAGGTTGCCCAGAGAAGCTGTGGCTGCCACCTCCCTGGAGATGTTGAAGGCCAGGCTGAAGGAGCAAGCTGTGCTGTGGTTTCAGAAGGTGCTACCTGACTGGCTTGGAACAGATGCCATCTTTTTGCTGGGCAGATAGAGTGAGATTGATCCCAGTCACCATGTCCTCGTAAGGATGGAGCTGCATTATTACCAGCTATGTACTGCACAGCTGTTTGTTCCTGGGATCACTCCACACCCATCCACACACAGAAAACTGCACAGAAAGAAAGAGTATTTGTGCATTTTCATACAGAACAAACAAATTCCACAGCAGAAGAGAAGTGATGCCCCACAGCGAGGACATCATGAAGTGGCAGATTTTCAGCAGGCTTTTTCCAGGTGGATGGCCTTGGTGGTCTTTCAGTAGGAGCTGAGGTCGTGAGTTTGTGTTACACTACCAGGACCTGCTGCATTGCCACTGAGAACCCCACAGCTGCAAAATTCAGAGTCTGGTTTTGCTCTGACGAAGCAAAATTCCAAGGGGGTCGTTTCACAAAAGCTTCCATTGCAAGTATATCTGAAATATCTTATTAAAAGAATTATTCTGCTATTATCATTTAATCCAGCCTGGTAGGAACATGACATTTGACAGCTTAGGGCTGAAAATCCCAGCTGCCTTTCTGGATTATGAGCATGCAGTTTTACAGCTGCATGTGGCAAGCCAAAGTAGGGTCAGCAAAAAAAAAAAAGAAAAAAAAAGCCAGAATTTTCCCTGCAGGTCACCAAAGCTGTGGCTGGGTTGTTGTTGGGAGTCCCAAGAGATCAGATGAGCTGAATTAGCCTCACTGCTGGACCCATCTCTCAGGGAAAAGGTCAAAAATAAGCCATGGCAGGGAGTACAGGCCAGGGCTGAGCATGCTTTGAAGTCTTCAGCCTTTGTGGAAGCCCAGAACACAGGTGTGAGGGCCTGACTGAAAGCTTATCACAGATCCTCAAGGGAGGTTCTCCTACCCCTCTGCTCTGCCCTGCTGAGGCCATGTCTGGAGCATTGTGCCCAGTTCGGTGCTCACCAGAGCAAGAGGGACAGGGAGCTGCTGGAGAGAGTCCAACAGACCATGAGGGTGCTGAAGGGTCTGGAACATCTGTGTGAGGAACAGAGGCTGAGAGCCCTGGGGCTGAGAGCCTGCAGAGGAGCAGCCCCAGGAGGGATCTGATCAGTGTCCCTAAATAGCTGAGGGCTGGGGGCAAGCAGCATGGGGCAGGCTCTGTCCAATGCTGTCCTGTGACAGGACAAGGGGCAGGGGACACAAACTGCAGCCCAAGAGGCTCCATCTAAACATGACGAGGAAATTCTTTACTTTGAGGGTGCTGGAGCCTGGAGCAGGCTGCCCAGAGAGGCTGTGGAGTCTCCTTCTCTAGAGACTTCCAAACCCACCTGGGTGTGTTGCTGTGTGACTTACCCTGGGTGCCCCTGCTCTGGCAGGAGGGTTGGGCTCAGTGATCTCTGGAGGTGTCTTCCATGATTCTGATTCCTGTTCCTCACATGAATCTTCTTCCCCATGTGAAGATACTTTCCATGTTCAGAAAAGCTGGGGCTTTTCAGCCTGGAGAAGAGAAGGCTGCCAGGAGACCTTATAGCAACCTTCCAGTATCTGAAGGAGGCCTACAGGAGGACTGGGGAGGGACTGTTCACAAGGTCTGTTAATGACAGGACGAGGGGGAATGGGTTTGAACTGGCAGAGGCGAGATTTGAATGGGATGTTAGGAAGAAGTTCTTCAGAGTGAGGGTGGTGAGACACTGGCACAGGTTGCCCAGGGAGGTTGTGGCTGCTTCTTCCCTGGAGGTGTTCAAGGCCAGGCTGGATGAGTCCTTGAGTGACCTGCTCTAGTGGGAGGTGTCCCTGCCTATGGCACAGGGGGTTTGGAACTGGCTGGAATGAGGGTGAGGGTTGTGCTCAGCAGCAAGTGATGGCTTCTCTGGAAATCAGTGACATGAAGGAAGGCAGAGCTGCATCAGAGACCTCTGGCTGCTGCCTAGATGTTGCTGCCCTCCACAGAAACAAGGAGCTGCAGTGGTACATCTTCTACCATCGAGGTCAAGACACAGCAGGGTGCCCAAAGCTTCTCTGTGCTAAGTCAGGGGAAAAACACAAGAGTGAGAAGGCCAGAGAAGGCTTAGCCTGGGGGCAGAGAAGCAGATTCACAACACTACCATTTGCTAGTGATAGCTCTGGGCTTCAAAGGCCTCAAGGTAGGGTGCAGGACCTCCCTGCGCTGTGTAAACCTCAAAGCAAGGAGCCACCAGTACCTGAGAGCTCTGCTGGGCAGCCTTCAGTCTAAGTTCTTCCTTCCCAGCACTCTGCACTGCAGTCTCAGGAAACCTGACTAGGAAGTCAGGAAGGATCTAGAAGGTGCCGAGCTGCCTCGGTTTGTTCCAAACGGGAACACATCTGGGGCAGCTCATGAGTAGGTGTGGCTGAGATGGGTCACAGAGGCAGGGGATGGTTCCCTCTTGTCTCTGTATTGTTTCCATGTCATTGTAGCAGATGTCCATGGATGTTCAACACCATCACTTGTCCAGGCAATATATTTGACACCGTCCAAGTAGTCAAAACTCTTGAGAATTTTGAGCTATCAAAATCACAGCTGGTGGTGGGGACCAAACCCCATCACCTGAGGAAGTGGAATTTTCCCTCAGCACCTGGACAGGCTGCTCACTGTGTTCAGTGGGGAAGGGAAGAGCCACTCTAGCCAGCTATGAGTTTATTACCCGAGAAGGTATTTTTGCAGCCTTCATAACTCCCAGAGCAGTGTAAAGGACACTGCAGTGATCACATCCATCAGGGAGATCTCCTGGGCTGCAGAACAAAGAGAGCCAAATCTGCAGTCTCAGAGCTAACTCCATAGGTCATGGTTTAATTCAGCTGTCACAAGCACTGGCTTAAAGAACCTGCTCTGCCATTCCTTTGCAGGTTTCAGGTAGCCCTGGTGTGCTGCCCCGCTGCCTGCAGCAAGGAGAAGGCTTCTGCTGGCCATCTGCACAGCTTCCTGGTTCTGCCTGTCATGCCCAGCCCCATTTAGCAGAGCAGTCTGGTCACTAGACACATCACTGCCTGTCCTGCTTTCCTGCCCTTCCTTGCACAGCCACCAATGCCTGTTGCTGAGGGCAGCTCAGAGTGGTGGCAAGAGCTGGTGGCTGTCCTGCTGTCCCCTTGTCACTCCAGAGCGTGGGCAGAGGCAGCGCAGAGGGGCAGGTTGAGCAGATGAAAGGATTCTCAGATATTCCAGGCAGAAAGGGAGTTGGATCATGGAATCAGAGTCACTGGGTTGGAAGGGACCTTTAAAGGTCTAGTCCAGCCCCTCTGCAGTGAGCAGAGACATCCCTAACGGATCAGGTTGCTCAGAGCCACATCAAGCCTGACCTTGAATGTCACCAGGGATAAAGCCTTGACCACCTCCCTGGGCAACCTGTTCTGGTGCTCCCCCCCGCTCATAGGAAAGAACTTTCTCCTAATGTCCAATCTGAATCTACCCTGCTCCAGTTTCAAGCCATTGCCCCTTGTATACAGGCACTAGCCAGCTCTCTCTGGGGAGTGACCAGAGGAGGAAGATGATCAGAGGGCTTCATCACCTCTCCTATGGGTACAGGCCAGGACAGTTGGGGCTCTGCAGCCTGGAGAAGAGAAGGCTGCAGGGAGACCTCACAGCAACCTGAAGGGGCCCCAGGAGAGCTGGGGAGGGACTTTGCACAAGGGCTGGAAGTGACAGGATTGGAACAATGGCTGTGAGCTGGGAGAGGGGAGACTGAGAGTGGAGATGAGGAAGAGATTCTTGGCAGTGAGGGTGGCAGACACTGGCACAGGCTGCCCAGGGAGGCTGTGGCTGTTCCCTCCCTGGAGGTGTTCAAGGCCAGGCTGGATGAGGCCCTGAGCAAGCTGTGCTGGTGGGAGGTGTACTGCTCCCCTTGTGCCCACCCTGCACTGCTCCCCTCGTCCCCACTCTCCCCCACATGTCATGTCACTGCATCGAGAAGGTGTCACCCATGCCCGAAATGCTTTTGTAGTCCCAACCCCAATCCCTGAGGAAACAGGGATGCAGATGGAGTCAGGACTCAATTGCTAGCCCCATTTCTAAACATAGGGTGGTAGGGGGATGAAAATCTGTGCCAGGGAAGCTGCGGTCAGGCTGAGGGCCTGCCCTAAGTGCAGCATAAAAGAGGGCACAGCAAAGATGCGTGGCAGAGGGCAAGGGCTGGATTCATCTGCACATCACAGTCATGTTCCATCTGCAGGTAGCTGAGGAGAGCTTGGGCTTAGCAGCAGCAGCCTCTCCTTTGTTCACTGCCTTTCTGACCTGGGGAAAAAAATGAACTGTCCTCCCTATGCAGAATTCTTGTTAAAATATTCCTCATGTGGACAGAACAGCAATCAAAACCGAGCTAGGATTAGAAGAACATTCCTTTCAAAAGGACCATTATGAGCCTCCCCCTCTTGGGTCTTTGAGAGCAGCATTCTCTGGTAATGCAGCAGAAGGCAGCAGCTGACCTGCTGCTGTGCTGGCCACAGGGCTGCCAGAGCCTTGCTTTGGCTCTGTCATCTGCAAACTGGGGCAGTGGAGATGTAAATGTCAGGCCTGAAGGAAAGATCATAGAATCTTGGAACGGGTTGGGTTGGAAAGGACCTTCAAAATCACCTGGTTCCAACCCCCCTGCCATGGAGGTCGCCTCCATTCCAGGATTCCATCATTCATGGGAGAGCTTAAACTATTTAGGTTTTTGGAGACTGTACACACAGAACTGCTCTGATTTTGTTGGGGTTTGGTGGGTTTTTTTCAGCTCTCCTGGGCTGTGCAGATCTGCAACCCAGAGACTGCCCCAGCCCAGCACGCAGAGCTCTGACCTCAAACCATGAGAGGTGGTTTTGGTGCCTTTCTGAGCTGTGGGAGCTTAACCTGGGCTAGAGCAGAACAGAGCCCATCTGACAGAGCTGTAACTGTGCTTCCTGTTAGAAATCCCTCTGGTAGGGTGTGGGGGAGAAAAAAACTGGCAACGCCACAAGTGCCCACATGTGCCTTCTGCAGGGCACACGATTGCCTCCTCGTTTGCATCCAGGAGGACATGAGGGAGCATAGCACTCACGACTGGGCAATGAGAAAGGCAAGCAAAGGCTCCAGATCCCTCCGACTGGCATCCCCTCAGGAGCAGGGAGTTTGTCCCTCTTGGGTCTTTGATTATGTGGGCACAGTCATCTCGAGTCTTAATGGTTATTACTGGGAGAGAATGGGCTCCAGATCTGCAGGGAAGGTATCTGGCACAGACACTGCTGGTGCAGGCTGGCAGGGAGTGTTTTCCCTGGGATCATTTTCATTCCAACCTGCTCTTTAGCTGAAGTCCCTTTGCCTACCAGTCATGAAACATGAAATATAGATTAGAGACAGAGGCTGGAAGTTCGCAGTCACCCGAGGTGCACACCCTGTGCGCTTGAGAGACAGCCCCAAATGTTGTCCAGATGTTGTAGCAACAAGGCTGAGGGTTTCCAAGCTGCGGTGCAGCCACAACAGAGGAGAAAGTGGATGCTTAGCATTCCAGCAGCCTCCTGTTCAGTCCCAGCAGCCTGGTAGCTGTAGCTGTTACCAAGTGAGCACTGGCCTGGAAGAAGCAGGAAACTTTGGAGCAATAAAGGGAATGATCCAAAGCATGGCACTGATGTGCCACACTTGCAGCCTGTGATGAGCTTCAGCCTCTGCAGCACCCACATGTGTGTGCACTTTGGGCACTGCTCCTCAGGGAACTGGAAAAACACCAGCTAGCAATATCCAGTGACCAACATGTCCTGGGCATGTTGGTGGCTGTTGAAGCACTTGCCAAAAATACATCATCTTCTGAATGGACTCGTGGTGGCAAGGACTGGGATTTGCTACTGCACATGTGTTTGTGATTAGTTACATCTCAGGAGGGACAGGACAGTAGAACAGAGAACCATGGAACCTACAGAACCATAGAATCATAAGTCATAGAACTGTTGAGGTTGGACCGTGTCTGTGGGGACAGGCTGGGAGAGTTGAGGCTGTTCAGCCTGGAAAAGACAAGGCTCCAGGGAGACCTCAGAGCAGCCTTCAGTACCTGAAGGGCCTTCAGGAGAGCTGGGGAAGGACTTTTGACAAGGACTGGGAGTAACAGGATGAGGGACAATGGCTTTGAGCTGGGAGAGGGGAGACTGAGAGTGGAGATGAGGAAGAGATTCTTGCCAGTGAGGGTGGGGAGACACTGGCAAAAGTTGCTCAGGGAGGCTGTGGCTGCCCCCTCCCTGGAGGTGCTCGAGGCCAGGCTGGATGAGGCCCTGAGCAAGCTGTGCTGGTGGGAGGTGTCCCTGCCCATGGCAGGGGCTTGTGGCTGGATGGTCTTGAAAGTCCCTTCTAACCCAACCCATTCTGTGGTTCCAGGCTCAACAAGCCCCAGCGCTCTCCTAGAGCTCACCAGGCTTTCCCAACAAGTTCTGGTCACTTATGTAATGTTCTGCTTTACCTCTTCCATTCTGCAGAGTGGTGGCAGAGCAAGGCTCTTGTCTTTGCTTACCCTTGCAGCACTTACATCTCCCAGTCATGCTGCTGCACCCCAGTCTTCACATTGGGTGCTGGGGTGCTCTTTGGAGTCCTCATGAACCTCCTGGATGATGTCCACCAGAGGAACTTGGAGCAGAACCATCCAAGCAGTTTCCAAATGCCAGGCCATGCACTCACTGAAAGATGCCTGGAGAAGGCTCAGGTGAACTCCTGCAGCTGTCACTGACAGATAGAGTTGGAGTTCAGAAGTAACATTTGGAGTTCTTTAACCTGCTCTTTTGCCTCAAACCAGCCACAGAATTGCATCAGAAATAGCTGCATCAAATGTAAGAATTTGAGGGTGTGCAGGAGCTTATCTTCTGGGGAGATAGCTCGTCTGGATTTAAAGACTCCAAGAACAGAGCTTGCAGTAGAGCCTTCAGAAGTTGCTCTAATTCAGCAGTTTTGCTGTTCACAGTCTGTGCTCCTCTCCATATGAACCATCTCAGAATTCCGCACTGGACTTCAGGAAGGGATCCAGGTTCTCCTGGCACCCAAGGAGACAAGACAGCACAGGGTGCAAGGGCCAAAGCAAGGAGCCAAGCCACAGGCAGTTGCTGCGGTGCTAGGACCCTGTGGTGCTGTTCCCACTCTGGCAGCCCTGGAGCAGGTGTGTGGGCACAGGCTGTAGGCCACAGTGGGCAGAGCGAGCCCTGAGCTGGAGCCTGGGGCTCCTGGTGCATCTCAGTGAGTGCTGTGAGCAGCACTGCAGGCCAGCATCTGCCAAAGAGCACCAATGTTTCCAGCAGCCAGAGCAGGCATGGGGGAGCAAGAAGCAGAGGCTCCTGTCCCCACATGTCATTTGCCATGATTGTCATGTGAGAGGACTTGCCAAAGCCAGAAGGAAACAGCTAGGAGGGCTTCCTGCTCACAGCCAGGAGCAGGGGGGGTGTTTGCAGCATGGGGGTGAGGAAACCATCTGCTGGCAAGGCTGATTGAGAGTCAGCCAGAGCAGTTCAGGGTGGTGGAGAACAAGCCCTGTTGGTCCCCCGGTTCAAGAGAGACACAGAACTACTGTAGGGAGTCTAACAGAGGCCACAAAGCTGCTGAGGGTCCTGGAGTGTCTGTGTGAGTAGCAAAGGCTGAGAGAGCCCTGGGGCTGTTGAGCCTGGAGCAGAGCAGCCCAGAGGGGATCTGATCAGTGCTCAGCAAGAGCTAAGGGGTGGGGGGCAAGAGGCTGGGCTCTTGTCAGTGGTGCCCAGTGACAATATAAGGGGTAAGGGGCACAAACTGGAGCCCAGGAGGTGTCACTTGAACTTAAGGAGAAACTTGTTTGGTGTAAGGCCTGGAGCAGGCTGCCCAGAGAGGCTATGGAGTCTCCTCTGGAGACTTTCCAAACTCACTTGGATGTGTTCCTGTGTGACCTGCCCTGGGTGACCCTGCACTAGCACAGGCATTGGACTGAGTGATTGCTGGAGGTCACTTCCAACCCCTCCATTCTGTGATTCTATATTCAATACACACCAAAGAACCCCAAACAAAGAGAGCCCTGACACTGCACCACTCAACAGGCAGCAGGTTTATTTTTACTGCTTCTAGCCTTTGTTTTGTTTTATTTTCCTGTAGTTGAAAGGGGGAAAAAAAGGCAAAGCTCCAGGAACTGTTTGTGCCTCCCTGCAAACACTGCTGATGTGGTTCTTTTGGACGTGGGGAGGCTAATGAGAAGAGGCTGAGGCCCTGCACGGCGAAGCTGCACTCTGCAATCTCTGGGAGCCAGGTCTGTGACTGGTGTGGCTGAGCCTTGGGACAGGTCTGATGGGTGCCAACGGCAAGTGACAGTGCCACAGCTGGGGTGGGCTGCACTCGGCCTGCTCCTGCTCTGCGGGCTGCAGGCATGGAGTCACAGGATGAGGGGTGATGGCTTCAGGCTGGAAGAAGCTGGACTGAGATGAGCCCAGGAGGGTGGGAAGGCACTAGGACAGGTTGTCCAGAAAAGCTGTGAAGGCTCCAAGCCTGGCAGTTTTCAAGGCCAGGTTGGCTGTGGCCTTGAGCAACCTGGGCTAGTGGGAGGTGTCGCTGCCCATGGCAGGGGGCTGGAAATGGATCTTGAAGATCCAATCTAGACCATTCTGTGCTTCTATTAGTGTAAGCTTCCAGTTTAGCTCAGGTCACTCACATCCAATGCTTCCACACTGCACCAAAGCCTTGGGATTCTTGCACCATAGCTTGTGGGGGTCTGAGCCCAGCAGCTTTTTCAGGTGAAGCTGAATGTGGGCCTTCATTAAGTGCTGTCTGTGTTGAAGACCAAAGTTTATTTATTCAGCCTCAAGATAAACAATGTTGCTGATTTGAATGCAAACAAGGGCAAGACCTCATACCTGGAGGACTCTGATGTGGTTACACTGGAAGTTTAGACTAAACACAAGTCGAAATCTGAAACAGAGTTGTCCCAGCCTACCAAATTAGTTTGCTTGAAGCATGTGGAGCTTGGAAAAGCATTGTCTGCAACCAGCCTTTGCAAAGTGGTGCTGCTTTCACCTGGAGAAGGCTGCACTTGCAGTGATGTGCTCCTTATTAAGGCCTGTTTTGCTAATTCACTGAAATGTCTCCTCTAGCACAGAAACATAGAATGGTTTGGTTGGCAAAGCCCTTTCAGCTCACCCAACCCAACCATTCTCTAACTCTGCCCAGGCTGGGGCTGAGCCATGGCCCTCAGCACCACAGCTCTGCCCCTGGCAAACACCTCCAGGAATGGGCCTTCAGCCACCTCCCTATGCCAGGCTCTGAGAGCCCTTTCGGTCACAAAGTTTCTTCTGTTTTCTCCAACCTAAACCTGCCCTGGGGCAACTTGAGGCCATTTCTTCTTCTCTCACCTGATCCTAAGTAGAAGAGCCCAAACCCTACTAGACTTCAGAGCCAGAAGGTCTCCTCTCAGCCTCATCTTCTCCACATTAAACTCCCTCAGCTGCTCCTCACCAGCCCTGTTCTCCAGATCCTTCACTGTGTTGCCCTTCTCTGGACCTGCTCCAGCACCTCTACATCCTTCTTGGAGTGAGGACAACCCTCAGTTGTCAGGCAGAAGAGAGCTGGGCTGTTTCTTGCTGTGATGGCACTTTCTGGTAGATGTGGTTCATCAGTTCCACAGAGGGTGTTGCAGGAGAGAGCCTCTCTAAATCCCCTGGAGCCAGGGCTTTGTTTTGAAGTGAGGTAAAATACAAAGTACCAGTGCTGCCAGAGAAGCTGAGACACCTTGGGACTTCCTTGGTAAGGGCTGAAACTCCTCTCTGTGCCAGGGAACGAACAGGCAGCAGCACGGCATGCAGGGAGACCGTGGTGAACCACTGCCCTGGGACAGTTCACGCAGCTCAGCCAACAGGACAGCGCTGGTGCTCTGTGAACAACCTTGCTTAGTGCTCTAATCGATCTGTTAAAGTAACCAAGGGTCACCATGGGGCTTCAGCTTTGCAATGTATGAAATATCCAGAGCCTGACAGGGGATCTGGATCTGTAGAGCAAGAGCTGCAGGTGTTCATGTTTTACTTCACCTGGAGACTTTAATTTTTCATCTCTGAGCCCTGCTATAGATACAAAGTCTGCATTACACCCAGATCTGTCCTCTGGTGCATAAATAACCCACACACGCTCAGCTGCAAGTAGACTGCTCCAAATGCCTCAGATACACTGACCAAAAATTCCAGCTGCAGCTGGTCTCAGCTTGGACTTGGGGGTGGTTAGCTCAGTGCTGAGCAGTGCGACTATAAGCCCTGAAATATCAAAAGAAAAAAGGGGAGAAAGGCTTGACAAAAATGTGCACAGTATCTGAGGAAGCAGGAACTGTGTTTATGTAAAATGAATTTTAAGATAAGGAAGAAAACCCTGCCCTCTGGTCCCACCTCGTTAGAGGGTTTTGTTAAGCTTCCCTTCCTCATCCTCGGCTGATAATGCGGCATGATGTGAGAAAAAGGAGTCAAAACTCCTTCAATCACCCTCGGGCCTGAAATGCTGTAGGAGCTTCTAAGACTGGGAATCAGCAATCAAGTCTCAGCATTAGCTAGGCTTTCCTAACAAAGCCTTCGGGAACAAGGAATTAGAAAAGGGAGAGGAGCCGGTGGAAGGTTTAAAACCAGAGTGCTGGCCACCAAGCTGGACCGCTTCCAGGAGCACCCCATCCGGGCTGACAGAACCCGCCAAGCGCCGGGGACTAACTGCTCCACTCATTAGCATCCTCCTCCCACAGTGCTGCAGCAGCGGCTGGGGCTGCCAGAAAATCCTTCGGTCTGCGTTAGAGTGGAAAAGGGAAAAGGCTGAAGCTGAGAGAACCCTTTACCAAAACAGGAGGGGCGAGAGGAAGAACAAACTCGTGAGCTGCCCTGCAGCAGACCTCTCTCTGGCATTCACAGCAGCGACCACAGCCCTGCCAGAGCCTGAGCAACTCACACTGCTCCTTTGGAAGGGTTAACCTGAATTGGGCCAGAGAACACCCCAAACTGCACAAAGAATCCCCCCACTCAACTCCAGCTTGGTGTGTGAATCAGCATACCGAAAAACAAGGACTGCCACATGTCTGGCGTGTTGTTGGAAGGATATGGAAAGGGACAAGGCAGCTTTTGTACAAAACCTCCATTTATTTCAGAGAAATTAAAAATATGGTATTTAATATATAGAAATTTCTATTCCTCTATAAATATAGATGATCTGGTCATAATGGACAGGAGTAAATGTATACCAAATTCAAATAATCCTGCAGTTCAGGCTACGGCAGCATAGATACCGTGTTTATGAACCTAAATACAGGCTTTGTAACAGAGGGGAAAAAAAAGTTTGAAACAATACAATCAAGAGAAGCGTTCTGCTGGTCTCCATGCAGAGGACTAAATATTCCAATGCATCTGTCGCAGAGTACAGGTCAGGTCTGGTACCAAGCAGCACAACCCCACACAGCAGGCACGCAGGGCAGTGGGTACACTGCATGCATGGCAGCTTCGCTTTGCAGGAGGCAAAGTTTTTACTGCACTGAAAAATAAAATAAGGGGTAGGACAGCAGAGGCTCTTTTAATGCCACCACAGTTTTTACAAATTCTGCTTTTGTTTTTACTATTGATAAAAATGATCACACCCTCATAACACGTCGTGAATTGAAACCCGATGAACTAAAATTCAGGGCAATGGCTCCAGTGCTACTTCGACAGAGGCAGCGCATAGATACAATTAAGAGAGGCAAAAAGAGAGCCTGCAAGCTGCAGTTCGTTCTGCTGAAGCTCCGCTCCCACCTCTCCACTGGAGAGTGAGCTTCAAAACACCACAGCGCGAAGGGGAATGCGGAAAATCTGCGTCCCCATCCACCTCCTAAGCCTAAGGACTGCTACAGATGCAGGCGGTGCTCACTCCTGCAACAGGCCAGCTCCTCTGGTACCTACGTGGTGCACTGGAAGTGATCTTGTGAGCCTGGCAGCGGGCAGCCGAACGCCCTCACGGCCCCGCCAAGGCCCCGCACGGGGGGCTCGGCGTGCCCCAGGCCTCTGCCGGTCCCTGCCGGCTGCCGGTCCGTCCTGCCCTGACAGGGACAGCGGGGGCTCCGTCCTCCCTGCACAGAGCCCCGGCGGCAAGCGGCTGCTCCTCCCCAGCCCCTCCTGCGCCCCGGTGCGGTTCGCCTGAGGAGGGGCCCCGGGCAGAGGTAGTGGCCACGCTCCGGGCCCTGCCGCTCCTGCGACTCCCAGCGCGAATGTTACAAAACCAGCGCTGTGCGGGGAGAAGAGAAGGGCTGGTTTTGGTTTCTCTTACCGGCAGTTTATTCCCATCCTTGCCCTACGAAATAAAAATCAAAGCCTCTTTTTTTTTTTTTTTTTAATTAAAAAAAGAAAAATAAAGACGGGGAGCAAGGAAGTCAAATCTGACACAGGGTTAAGTGTCCTAAATAATTAAGAAAAGTGAGTTGGCTTTTTTCTTTTGTAATTTAAATACAAATATACTTACAAAATCTTACAGAGGCTATTTACATCTCTCTCCCCCAAACCTGACAGTGCATTTCCAGTTCCTACGAGAGAAAGATCAAGAGGAGCTGGGAAGATTCGGGAGGTCAAAGCCGGGAGGATCCCAGAGGCAGCAGTCCCCACCTGGCTCGTCTTCTGCTCCCTGCAGTCTACAGAAGCCACTCGTGGTCCCCAAAGTTTGTCCAAGCTTGAATAGAAGAGCTGCTTCCCGAGGCAGCGCCCCAGTCCGCCAGCCGCCGGCCACCGCTCTGCCCCGGTGGGCAGGGGTCTCAGACCGTGGTCTCTCCCTGCTTGCTGTTGGTGAGTCTGGTGTAAAACTTCCTCCAAGAGTTCAGGGTTTTTCCAGACCAGATCCAGAAGCCCGAGGTGATGCCCACAATTAAGGTCATGAGATACTTGATCATGAAGACGGTGAAGTCGGGACTCATGGGCGGATGGTGGCTGCTGTGGCTGTTGGGGCAAGGAATGGCATAGCTCTTACAGCTCTGCGTGACCCAGCTCCTCTCCCACTGTTCCCTAAAAGCTTGCTCATAAAAATAGCAGGCAATGACGATGGTGGCCGGCACCGTGTAGAGGACACTGAAGATGCCTATCCTCACCATGAGCTTTTCCAGCTTTTCTGTCTTGGTGCCGTCGTGTTTCATGATGGTCCGGATCCTGAAGAGCGACACGAAGCCGGCCAGCAGGAAGGAGGTGCCGATGAACAGGTACACGAACAAGGGAGCCAGCACGAAGCCCCGCAGCGCATCCACGTTGTTGATGCCCACAAAGCAGACGCCGCTGAGGACGTCCCCGTCCACCTGCCCCAGGGCCAGGATGGTGATGGTTTTGATGGCCGGCACAGCCCAGGCGGCCAGGTGGAAGTACTGAGAGTTGGCCTCAATGGCCTCGTGGCCCCACTTCATGCCGGCGGCCAGGAACCAGGTGAGGGAAAGGATGACCCACCAGATGGAGCTGGCCATGCCGAAGAAGTAGAGCATCATAAAGAGGATGGTGCAGCCCTCCCGCTTCGTTCCCTGGGCCACGGTCCGGGAGCCGTCCTCGGCGAAGCGCTCGTTGCACACCACTCTCTCCTCCAGAAGGAAGCCGGCAATGTAGGCCACGGCCACCGCCGTATAGCAGCCCGAAAGGAAGATTATGGGGCGCTCCGGGTAGCTGAACCGCTTCATGTCCACCAGGTAGGTGAGGACGGTGAAGAGGGTGGAGGCGCAGCACAGCACCGACCAGATGCCGATCCAGGTCCGGGAGAAGCGCAGCTCCTCGGGCCCGAAGTACATGAGGCCGTAGAGGCGGCCGGGCTCGCAGGGGGCTCCGCAGTCCTTCTCCCCCAGGAAGCGGTAGTTCAGGTAGGATGGCACCTTCAGAGCCCGCGGGCAGGAGAAACGCCCGCGGGGCTCGCCGGGCCCGGAGCCCCCGGGGCCGCCGCTGCCTCCTCGGTGGGGGTTGCTAGTCCAGCTCTCGGGTCGCAGGGCGGGCGTGGGGGTGCCGCGCTCGGAGGCGTTTTGCCCCACGCAGAGCTCGCCGGCACCGTGCACCGGGAACTTCTCGCAGCGCAGCGTGTCGGGCCACTGGAAGCCGAACTTGTTCATGAGGGCCTCGCAGCCTTGGCGAGCCCGCTCGCAAAGGGAGCGGCAGGGCGGCAGGGCCTGCTCCAGCACCGTGCACACCGGCGCGTACATGGAGCAGAGGAAGAACTTGAGCTCGGCCGAGCACTGCACCTTCACTAGCGGGTAGAACTGGTGCACTTCCAGCCCAGCGTCCTCCTGGTTGGTGTGGCCCAGCAGGTTGGGCATGATGGTCTGGTTGTAGGCGATGTCGGTGCAGAGCGGGATGGAGATGGGCTGGCAGTAGCCGTGGTCCGGGATGGAGATGCCCCGTTCTCCGTTCGGAACCGAAGGCTGGCCGCCGGCAGGCAGCGCCGCCGCCCACAACAGCAGCAGCAGCGGCGGCGGCAGCCGCCGTTGACACCGGCCGCAGCCGCTCTCCCTCCGCCCGCCGCCAACTTCCCCTCCGCCGCCGTTCGTCGCCGGCCCGCGCCTCTCGGCCATGCTCAGTCGGTGCCGCCTGCCCAGCCGGGCTCACGTCGCCCCGCCGCTTTCCCCTCCTCCGCTGCTCCTCCCGGCCCGAACTTGCGACTCATGAAGGGATCGGCGGGCAGGGACGGGGTGGGCAGCAACCCCGGCGGCCACTTCGGGGGGGGCCGCGGCCGCACAGCTCCGGCCCCGCATAGGCGGCAGCGCCCGGCCGCGCCTCCCGAGACTCTGCCGCTACCCCCGCGGCCGCCGCCGCCGCCGCCTGACCATTTGTGCCGGCCCCTCGAGCCCGCGCCCCTCGCCTCGCCTCGCCGCGCTCCCTCGGACCGGTTTCCAGGCGCCCCGCAGTCTGCCTTTCACCGGCAGGGAGGAGCCTTGAAACCGACGCCGAAGTTTCCTTGCGTAAAGGGACCGGCTCCCAGCGCCCTCAGCCGGGGGCGGGCGCGGGGCGGGAGCGGGCAGCGGCGCTCTCCGCGCCCGCCACAAAGGGGCTGGGGCGCTGGCCAGGGGCGGGAGGCTTAGCCGTGGGGCTCGGTGCCGTGCCCCAGGCGGGGGGCCGGGCGGCTCGCAGGTGCCTGTTCGGTCGGCATTGCGGCAGTGCTGGGGGAGGCCGGGCTGGCTGGGCTGTGGGAGTTGCACCACGGGGCCGATCCAAGCCAAGCCCGGTGGTGCCGGGGGTGGTTTTGTTGGATTCCCGAGTGATGACGATAGCTGAGGGCATGGAGCTGGGCTCCAGGGCTCGGCAGGCTCAGTGTTTGCTCCGGCGGAAAGGCAGCTCTGCTAATCTGAGCTCCGTTCACAGCCCGGAGAGGGCGGCAGGGGGGTGAGGGATTGAGATCTGCTAAACTGCAAAGGGCAGGCTGGAGCAGGGGAGGGAGCCCGGGCTGGGGGCGAGGGCAGGGCTGTTGTCAGAAGGCTGCTGCAGGCAGTGGGGAACAATCCGGGAGCGTCTGTGCAGCGCAGAAACGCCGGAGATGGGAGAGCTATGACAAGTTTGGGGCAGCTGGCAGGCAGACAGCGAGGCGCGCCCCTCGCTCCGCACCCCGCGGCCGGCCCTCGGGCTCCTGCGGGAGACCTGCTGCACAGGAGCTTGAGATAGGAAAATCATCGCGTGGCTTTCCCATTCCCTTTCTGCCCTCTGCCCAGTGGGCAGCTGTTCCAGTTTAACTCGAGATTGGTGCTTGTGGCTTTCTGTCACATCTGGATGCTTTAGCTGGCCTGCAAAAGCACGTTGGACACAGAGTCGAGATGCTTGTGGATCTGCCACCTAGCACCCTTCTGCACAGAACGGGAATAAAAAGCCTTCACACTGAGAGCTGGAATCAAACATCCTGGCGCTGTGTGACAACCTGAGAGGTGTTTTCCAGCCTTAGCTATTGCTAGTTTTGTGTCAGCTGGCTCTTGCACATGAGGTAAAGACCCCAGGCTTGGAACAACAGTGGGGCTTAGAAGTTCTTTATAAGGTTCTTTAAATACTATATTCTGGGGAGGGGGTGAGTGTAGTGACCACCAATGGCCATTTCTGCAGATCCTGGTGTCTCTTCCAAAATCTGTAGTCTGGGAAATGAGGGAGGCCAAGTGGGGATTTACTGTACTCTCTGGAATTCAGTGAGAATAACAAACCATACTCCTGGAGAGGAGGAGAACCTGCACACTTAGTAACCAAGTCATGTATGTGAACATCCTCATATTTGTCCAGCAGTTAATGCTGCCATTCAGAACTGGAGCAGGGATGAAACTTCTCCCCCAGCTGTCTTCCTTCTCTGGAGCACGCTGCCATCCTTCCCGTGTTACCCGCTAATGAGCTGCAAAAACCCATTAGGAGTAAGGCAAGCCCAGCACTTGCTCCCAGCTGTCACGGGTGGCAAGGGCTAATAAAAGACATCCCAATTTCTAGGAGAGCTGCGACAGAATTTGGACCCTGCTATTTAGGCTGCTTGCTTTCTCCCAATAGTGCTGTCCCACATTCCCACTAATTAGCAGCAGGATCTGTGCTGTGTAACGACTGCGGGAGCAGGATGGAGTTTAGGAGTTGCACAGCCTCACATCTGTGGGTTGCTGGTGGCCTCATTTGCTGAGGTGCATGGAGTTTGTTAACTCAGAGGACTGCAGTTCAAAAGTGATCTGCACAATTTGCATCTTTCATTTGCTGGCAGTGTTTGGCTCCTTGCCTATCAAATCTACAGCTGCAAGCTGCAGATCTTGTCTCTCCAGATCTGCCCAGAACGACAGTTACCATTCCTTCCTGGCTCACACCCTGACTCCTGCTAGCCCTAAGCAACACTACTGTTCTCCTGCTCGTCCTAGAACACCTAACACTGTATCTTACATAGCAGCAGCTACCAGGGGTGCTCTGTCTCACAGAAAGTGAGTCAGCACTTGACTAGTCTGAGGAAGCCTCCGTGGTCTTCAGGTCCGAGGCTGCATCACATAGTCCAGGAAAGGACACCTGAGTCCATCACTCAGCTACAATTCTGCCCAGCTGTGCATGTGAAACATTTGGGAAATGGTTCTCAAGCTGAAAACCCTCTGAGGAGCTGGTGGTGTAAGCTGCCTTGTGCAAGAAGCCAGAAGGGTGTCTAGGAGAAGTATCTGTATTGAGGACAAGGTTTGTAGTGTAGCTGACAGCCTTATTCAGACCAACTGAAGGAGAAGTAGACAGATTTCTGTGTTAAAAACCTATCTTTATGGTCTGGAAGCAGTAACTGGCACAGAAGCATTTAATAGCCTGGAAGGGATCTTAAAGGTCCTCCAGTTCCAACCCCCTGCCGTGGTCCTAAGAGACCAACAACTTCACTGCCAGGCCAGGAGCCTCCAGAGCACCTCTGGGCAACCTGCCCCAGTGCCTTCTTGCCCCCCTGGGCAAGAATTGCTGCTTTATGGCTCATCTCAGTCCAGCTCCTTCCACTCTGAAGCCATCATCCCTTGTTGTGTCAATTCAAGCCTTTGACAAAAGTCCCTCTCCAGCTCTCCTAGAGGCCCTCTTCAAATCCTGGAAGGCTGCTCCAAGTAACTACCAAAGCTCAATGCAGCTTGAGTACAACTGCTTAGCCCTTAGGGCTGTATCAGTGAGAGCAGCTCAGAAAGACAAGGTGGAAATGGAGGGGGTGTTGTGGGGGGGAGGAATGAGGGCTGAGGGCTGGAAGACTCAGGGAAGTTCCTAGGAATCAGTGGCTTCAACTCTAATGATTTTCAGCCTAGCACAAAATCCTGTGTGGAAAGAGTTTTCCCAGAAACACTTGGCCTACATTTTAAGCAGCCCAGACCACAGAACTCATCATTAGAAGCCAGAGCAGGTTAAATTGTGCCTGAGCAAGAAATGTAAGATGATACTTTGGGCCATGGTGGCCTTAGGTTGGTGGTTGGACTCCATGATCTCAGAGGGCTTTTCCAACCCAAGCAATTATATGGTTCTATGTGTTGAAGCCTCCTCCCTAATGGAGTGACAGGACTAAGAGTGATGGCTTCAGACTGGAAGGAGCTGGATTGAGATGAGCTACGAAGATGCAATTCTTGCCCAGGAGGGTGGAGAGGCACTGGGGCAGGTTGCCCAGAGAAGCTGTGGAGGCTCCACAGTTAATTCTTGGGGGGGAAGACAAAGGAAGTATTTTGGGTAGCTGGGTAGAGAGGGAGGTTAGAGATGTATGGTGTCTCTCTGGAATCCACAAGGGCTCTTGAAGTGGCCTTGGTGTTTCCAGAGGAGCCACTGCAGGCCCACAGCTTGGGCTGGTCTCAATTGGCTCTGGCCCAGGAGTGTAAATGCTGTGAGCAGAAGGAGAGGCCATCACGGGGTGATCCAGCTCAGACTGCTAGATCAAAGAAGGCCTCACCTTACCTTGCCATGTAAAGCTGCCACATAGGCCTGTTGATAAGATCCTGGATCCAGACAGCAGGCATTCCCCTGGGGGCTGACACAGAATCCTGGAGAGAAGGTATCTGGACACCATGCCCAAGCAGCATGTACAGTTGCCTGGTACTAAGGTAGTTTTCACTTTGCAACATGCCCATGGCAAAGCCATTTGCCCCAGAGCCATGGACTGTAGCAGCTCATGGATGTAGTCCTTCCAGAAGAACAAAATCCTACCTTAGACAGTGACTATTTCTTGGAACATCCAGCAGACTCTTGGCAGCATGCCTGTGCTGACAGAAATAGCAAACACATGGAGTGACTGGCAAAGAAAATCAGCAGGAGCTGAACGTGAACCCAAGGTGATGGAACAGGCAGCAGCCAGATGCTAACTGCAGGGAAGAGTCTTGGTGACCTTCTGAGCCAAGTGCTCAGAAGGTCACCGTGGTGCAGAGGTGGTTGTTAGGTGTCTGATGCAATGCCAAGCAGCGCTCTTACCATCAAGTGGCCCAGGCCATCTTACCCTCAGACTCATGGTGGTTTTGTTTCCCTCTCCTGAGTTGTTCTGTGGTTCTCCATGGAGCCTGGGAGCAGCCTGCCTCTTGTTCCTCCAGCAGAGAGGCTGATGGCAGAGCCCTGCTGACTTCATGGCTGCAAGGGAAGCTGCAGAAGGCTGTGATGCACGGAGGAGGGAGGTGATGAGTTTCACTTCTGGCCTCAGGCTGCTTGTGCTAGGCTCCAAGTGAAAGGAATGAGTCCCCATGCCCCTGTTGTGAGCTCCAGAGGATCCTGCTTCCTGCCTGAGTGGTGTGAGACACGTTGTGGAAAGGGCAGTGTGTGAGATGCGGGGATAGAGAGCAGGAGCCAGGGGCTGTGTTGTGTCCTCGAGGTGTGCAGGTATTCTCTGAGGAGGTTATGGAGAGAGTGAACAGGGAGTCATCCCCAGCCTTCCTCTGCCTGTCCCTGTGCAATGCGGCTTGGCACATGCTAAAGGACAATCTCAACTTTACTTCAGAGAAACAATCACAGAAGTCATCTCTGGGGGCTTGCTTGACTTTGGAAAGACAGCTTTAAACATTTACCCAGAGTAAACAGAGGCAAACTGCCCAGCACACTGCAAGGAATGCACCACTTGATCTGCTCCTAAGCACTTCATTATTCTTGGGGTGGGACTCGATGATCTCCAGCAGGTCCCTCCAGCCCTTGTGGGCCTCTGGTTCATGCAGCTGTGTGCTGAAGAAAAATCTTTTCCGACATTGTGGACTGGTTCCATGCAAGGAATTGTCCTAAGCATAGACAGTAGCAGTGTTCTGGAGCTTTATCCAGGTCTGCAGCTGACTTCTCTCATTAAAATCACAGAATGCCTTGAGTTGGAAGAGACCTTAAAGGTCACTCAGTTTCAGTGCCCTGCCGTAGGCAGAGACACTTCCCACCAGCACAGCTTGCTCAAGGCCTCACCCAGCCTGGCCTTGACCACCACCAGGCTTGGAGCATCCTCAGCTTCTCTGGACAACCTCCCCCAGTGCCTCCCCACCCTCCTGGGCAAGAATTGTTTCCTCATGGCTCATCTCAATCCAGCCCCCTCCAGTTTGAGGCCACCACCCCTCATACCATCCCTACATGCCAGAGTCCCTCCCCAGCTCTCCTGTAGCCCAATTCTGATACCGGAAGGCTGTTCTGAGCTCTGCTTGGACACTTCTTTTCTCCAGGCTTAACAACCCCAGCTCTCCTAGCCTGTCTCAACAGCAGAGGTGGTCCAGCCTCTTCATGGCCTCCTCTGGACCAGCTTTGCCAGTTCCAGTTCCATGTTTCCTGGCTGTGAGCATGTGCTCAGAGCTGTGCTTTCTGTCACCTCTGTCATCTGCAGAGCTCTAAAGTCCTTTCAGTAAGCAGCAGATTGTGGTTGTTTAAACCAGCCTTCTAATGCAGGAGAGGTGATCTGGTGTCTGCCAGCTCCTGCCCCCTCTTCCCTGCTTTAGAATTGCAGCAGTTGGAGCCTTCATGTGGTGACTGCTCTGTTGTGCTTCTCACGGGAAGGGGATGATGTGCACAGTTGTTTAGTCCTACTAGTAGCGTTGAGAGCCTGACGCGGGGTACCCTGAACACTCCTCTAAAAGCAGTTAGTAAACTCCCAGTTTTGGCCTTAATGGCAACATTCAGAGAAGCTGCTCAAGATCTGCGGTGGGAACAGCTCAGTTTTTTCTCTGATGTGTTGTCAGGCAGCCTGTGAGCTAATAGAAGGGATCTGCTCTTGGCTAGGGAGAGGATGGGCTGTGAAGTGTTCCCTGCTGCAGTGCTTTTGCCCTCGGACATCAAAGCTTTGAGAGCTTCCACCCAGCAGAACGGAAACGGCACATGTTGGCACCTGGGCTGCTCTGCCTGCCTCTTGTTGCTCTGCCTGCCCAGCAGCTCCCCAGGGCAGCAGAAGCAGTTCAGATCAGAGGCCAGGAGCTGGGGCATGCTCCTGCCTACAGGCAGTAGATAGAGGCCGGGACCAAAGAGTTAAATAAATGAGAGCTGGGTTTGTGGGGAGCTTCCTAAAGGCAACGAACTGCAGCTGTGTGCAGCTCTGCCCTGGGCAGTTGAAAACCAAGCACCTGTGGGAGATGTTTCTTCACTTGATAAAGGCTCTGACCTTCAGGTCTGTCTTCCCCTCAACTTCAGGTCTCTCTTCTCAGCATGGCATGGACATATCCTGTAACTGTGTGGCAGTGCCAGTCTCTGTTATAAAGCTTCTCTTGTCAGAGGCAGGATCTTGAGGAGGTTTTGTGCCCTGTCTCTTGCAGACAGAGCAGGAAGGAATTAGCTGTTCATGTGGTGTCTGGGAGGAGGCAGCAGCAATGTCTTCTTCTCCCAGGTTCACCCATGGGGACACAGCCTCAAGGCTGTACCATCACAAAGGGTGAGGACAAAGAGCCTTTACAAGGAACAAGGATGAGAACATCTCTAAGTAAGGGCTTTAAGCTCCAAGCGAGGAGATTTGGTCTAGATAGAAGGAGGAACTTTGTGATGCTGAGGGTGGTGAGGCACTGGCCCAGGAAACATTCCAGATCAGGTTTGGATATTAGGAAGAATTTCTTTACTGAAAGAATGGGCAGGCACTGAACAGGCTGCCCAGGGAGGTGGGGCACTTTGAGACATGGTCTGGTGGTCACGGAGGTGTTGGGTGGAAGGTTGCACTTGATCTTAGAGGGCTCAATGATTCTATGATTCAGAGCTGGATAGGGCATTGAGCAACTTGATCTGGTTGAAGATGTCTCTGTCTACTGCAGGGTGGTTGGACTAAGTGACCTTTAAAGGTCCCTTCCAACCCCTTCCATTATGATTCAGTGATTCTCTGATTCCCCACTTTTGGCTGATAATTAAAATGCTCACATTTTCTATAGCCCTAAACTTTAGCTGCCTGGCTACAGGAAGGGTCAGAAACAAACAACAAAGTCAGGGTAGCTTCCCTGTGCTTGGACCAAGCAGACCTGCAGGCATCTGCACAGTGAGGAAGCAGAAGGGACAAGTCAGGGAAGCTGCAGAATGTGCCTGGTGAGGCCCAGCCACCAGCCCGCATGAGAGCCTGCTCCTGAGCCTGCTGCTGTTTGAATAATTGAGACAGCAGCTAATGGAAATGAACAGAGACAATGAAACGGGGCCTATGTGCTCACCTTCCTGACAAAAGCATCCACACAAAGGGACAACACTGAGATTGTCTAGGAAAACATCTTGTCCTAGAAACTCTGTGAGCTTTGTCTTCAAAGGACTGGGAAAACAAACTGCCTCTGTGTGCAGCCCTGCCCCTTGGGATTCGGCGTCAGAGAGGAAAAGAGAATTTCTAAGAAGCAGCAGCTTCTTTGGCTGGCACATTTTAACTTTGTTCTGGCTGGGAACAACTTCAGCTCAAAAGGTAAATTCCTTGAGTGTGGATATTGCTAAGTATGGGTTTATCAGAGAAAGCAGAAGGAAGGGGAGGATGCACCAAAACACGACAGCGCTTCCCAGGCCCTTTCTTCTTCCCCTTTGATAAGCACTTTCCAGGAGGCTACTCAGCAGAAGCTGCCAGTTCTAATCTTGTCCCATAGGTGCAGCTCCAGAGCATCAGGGGAAACCTGGGTAGCACATTAGGGTGAACTCTGTGGCCTGAATGTTAAATGAGAGGGCAAATTATGCAGGATTTGACTCAGGATTTCCCGCCCCTTATTTGTGATTGCTTTGGGGAGGGCATCTCTGTGGGACTGGCCTGGAGATACCATCATAATGGAATGGTTTGCATAATGGAAATAGCACTCACCTCGGATCTCCCTGGGCATGGCAAACCCTGATTAGAGAAATAATAGGATGGAGATGGAATTGGTGTTCACACAGCAGGCAGCAGAGCCAACCTCAGTCCACTGCAGAGCTGACAGAGGCAACTGCAAAACTGACCAGAGATGAGGAAGAGGTTCTTGTCAGTGAGGGTGGGAGACACTGACACAGGCTGCCCAGGGAGGCTGTGGCTGCCCCCTCCCTGGAAGTGTCCAAGGCCAGGCATGGAAGAAGCTGTGCTGGTGGGAGGTGTCCCTGCCCATGGCAAGGCCTGGCACTGGATGATCTCTGGGGTCCTTTCCAACCCTTTCCCTGGTTCTATAAATGCAAATCTCTTTAAATTTAGATTGGAAGTGGACTGGGAAACAAGCAGGAGCCATAGAAAAATATTCCTGTGGTGGGAAGTTCCTTTGCATGAGAAAAGGCTTCTCCCCAGCCCTCTTCTCCTGACCCTTCCCCAGCTTCCTTGCCCTTCTCTGCACCCGCTCCAGTCCCTCAATGTCCTTGCAGTGTGGCCCCAAAGCTGACCCCAGCACTCCAGCTGTGGCCTCCCCAGTGCTGAGCACCCTACTCTTGCTGCACACACCAGTGCTGATCCAGGCCAGGTTGCTGGTGCCCTTCTTGGCCACCTAGGCACCTGACTCACCTTCAGCTGGGTGTCCATGATAAAATCCTGCATTTCTAAGGAGTGAGCTTTTCAGACTGGCTATTGTACAGGTTTGTTCCCCCCACTCTGCTTTCTGTTACTGGGTTTCTGTCTCAGAGCTGCTCTTAGATCCCTCCTGACCAGAGTTTCTTTTGCACACACAAAAGCTCCTGTCAGAAAATGCTCTGAGATCAGGCCCTGAGCTCTCCCAAGGCTTGGGGAGTCCCAGCTCAGAGCAGCTGTGAGCAGTCCCCCAGATTGCTGCACACAGCCAAAGCCAAGCCCTGCAGTGACACCCCTGGGAATTGCAGCAGAGTTTGTGCTCTGCCCCACTTCCAGGGAACTGCTCCTGGTGCCTGTCAGCCAGCTCCAGGCCTGCTGTCTCTGTGGCCCATGAGCAGCACACAAACAGATCCCCTAAGGCAGGGCAGAAGCTGGATGAGCTGTTTGGGGTTCCTGTCACTGGGAAACCACTTCCTTAGTGTCCATCTGCTCAGCACATCTGGCTGCCTCTGGCTGCCAAGGCCCAGGTGATGGCATAGGATGAATGGCAAGGGGAAGATGAACCCAAGGCAGCCACTGAAGGCTCCCCAAGGGGTCCAGGGGAAATACCAGTTGGTGAGTCCACCCTGAGTGCACCATCTTCTGCTCTGCCTTTACAGACTACACTGGGCTGGAAGGGACCCTCTAAGCTCATCCTGTCGACCTGCAGTCAGCAGGGACACCTCCAACTGGATCGGGCTGCCCAGGGCACCACCAAGCCTGACTTTGGCTGTCTCCAGGGACAGGGCCTCCACCACATCCCTGGGCAGCCTGTCCCAGCATTCCACCACCTTCTTGGCCACACTGCTGGCTTCCAGCACATGGGGTGAGACTGCCCTTCCATGACAGCCAAAGGTGGCCTGCAGCCCCTGCCATCTCCTGGCTCTGTGCAGGAGAGGAGAGGCTCTGCTCGGCTTCATTTGATCTGAGGTGACAAGAACAGAGAGCTGAGGGAGCAGCTGGGAATGCCACATTTATTGCACTGCACTGCTGCTGTGCTGCTCCTCTGGAGCATGGACAGACACAGACACTTGTCACAGTAATGCCATGGCCATGGCCCAGCTGCCCTGGACCCAGGCAACACCCAATGAGAACAGCAAAGAGGACACTGCCTGGTGCCCCTCCAGGGGAAGCTGGCAAGCAGGGATTGTGGCTGCAGCACTGCACTGCAGGATGGTTTTGGGTGGAGATGGCAATTATTGGGGTGCCCTTTCAGTTTAGCATTGGTTTATTATTTTTTGCCTTTGTGAAAGGTGCAACCACTCCCCACCCCTGCCCCCCCATGGTGATGGCAGGGAGAGGGTTGATATGGTCAGTAATGCAATGTGCCTCTGGAAGGGGTGGTGTGGGACTGGGACATCTCTGAGACCTGGGGCTGAGAGACGTGGGAGAAGAGCAGCCTGAGGGGGATCTGGTCAGTGCTGATCAACATTGCAAGGGTGAGTGGCAGGAGGATGGGACCAGGCTTTGCTCAGTGGTGCCAGTGCCAGGCAAGGGGTCAGGGGCACAAACTGGCACAGCAGAAGGAGGAGGAGGAACTGCTGCAATGTTAAGGTTGCTGCAGCCTTGGAGCAGCTGCCCAGAGAGGTGCTGGAGTCTGCATCTCTGGAGCCATTCCAAAGCCTGAGATATTTTCTCTAACAAAGATTCCAACCCAAACAGCTGTGGATGATGGTTTAGCTGTGAGCACATTGGAGCACACTGGAGCAGTGACCACCCAGTGGGTTCTGAGAACTGGCACAGAGCACACGGGTGCAGGATCGCCACCAGCCCACAGGGAATTTGTTACCCTACCTATCCCCAGGAGTCTGCAGTGCAGGAGTTGATGGGAACCAAAGAGCAAAGAAAAGCTCCCTGTGCAGCTCTGCTGCAGGGTGATGTGCAGTGCTGCATCTGCTGAGCTACTTGCTTCAGAGATGGTGCTGGGAACAGTGACAATGGAAGGACCCAGGTGCTCCAGGATGCCGCACAAGAAGGCAGTGTCGGCGCTAATGCAGTGTCCTGCCTGTGGGGTGCCTGCTGGGTATGGATTAGGGCTGAGCTGAACCCAGCTGGAGAGGACTAAGCCATCTCCAGCTGGTTGACTTGTCAATCTCTGTGAACCTGATCTTGTAAGGAATGGAGTGAAACTTGAGCAGGACAGATTGAGACTGGAGATGAGGAAGAAATTCTTGACAGTGAGAGTGAGGAGACACTGCCAAAGGTTGCTCAGGGAGGCTGCCCGTGTCCCCTCCCTGGAGGTGTTCAAGACCAGGCTGGATGAGGCCTGGAGCAAGCTGGGGTAGTGGGAGGTGTCCCTGCCCATGACTGGGGGTTGGAACTGGATGGTCTTGAAGGTTCCTTCCAAGCCAACCCATTCCATGCCTCAGGCCATGCAGCCCATCTCTTCCCTCCCTGCTCACTTTGTATCAGGTCTCATCCAGAGCCAGCATTTGGCCTCCCACTTTGATCTGCTGCTGCCCTGTGGACGCTCTTCCCTCTTACAGCAAAGCCTCATCCTCTGGGGAGCATCAGCAGGGGCCTCCTGGGGCTTAGCCAAGTGGTAGGAAAATGAAGCTTCTGCTGCTGCCAGCTGTCAGCTCTACACGAGTCCCTCAGGCTCTCAGGGGTCATGCTCCAGACACCACTGGTCACTTGAGCCAACTTTTGACCGTTGGCAGCATGAAACATCAGGTCCCCAGCACCCTTCTCTTGGGGTACCTGAGCTTGAGGGTTCTTGGGCCAACTTGAGTCCAGTGGCAGTGGTGCAGAGGAGATAACCTCATGTGCAGGTGTGGGCACACAGGCCTTAGGCAAGAACTGCACAGGAGCCACTACAGGTAGCAAAGTGCTGGGGAATTACTCTGTGTGTTAGACCTTCAGCTGCTGAGTCGAGCAGCCACTGCTTGCCTCCCAGGTGAAGCTGCCAAGCAGCAGCAGCTACAGAGCTTCCATTTCTTAACTGAAACCTGTGGCACAGTGCTTAAAACCCTTCAGAGTTTTGCAGCAGGTTTTGTGGTTTTTCACTAAAAATAGCTAATTTTAGTCATCAAACTGCACACGATTTACGTAGCAAAGATAATGTATAAAAAGACTTCTTCTCATACAAAAAAGACCCAAGAAACCAGACAGAAACCCAAGCAAACCATGGGCAAGGTCATCCTCAGGGTGTGATCAGGCCCAGGCCACTGGTCACTTTCTCCCCCCACCTCCTACACTGGGGGAAAAATTACAGCAAGTTCTTGCCCAGAGAGGTGGTGGAGCCTCCTCCCTCTCTGGAGACTTTCAAACCCCACCTGGACCTGTTCCTGGGTGACCCTGCCCTGGCAGGGGTGGGGCTGGACTTGGTCATCTCCAGAAGTCTCTTCCAACCCCACCACTCTGACTATGATTCTATATATGGTGACTGAAGGTGGCTTTCAGATGGCTTTTGGCAGGATGTCAGTGGGGAAGAGGTCTTCTGATGGCTGTGCAAATATAGGGAAGGTTACCATGGTTCAGCACAGCCCCAGACCCTGGTGCACTCCAGGATCTGCCCTGCTGGGTGGCTGCTGCTGTGGCTGGAGCTCATTAAGATGGCAGTGGCACAAATCCTCTTCCCCTCCTTCCAGAGCTTCAGCACACTCACTTAGTGGCATTCCAGCCAAGGAGGTCCTATTTCTGCAGAGCTGTGTCCTGGCCAGGCAGGCCTGCAGCTCCTGGCAGGGCTCTGCACTGTGCACTGCCCTCTCAATGCAAGGCAGGGCACTTGCAGCCCCCCCCCACAACCCACACTGGTGCAGGAGCTTCCTTCTCTACCACCACACCACTGTGGTGTCGTGCAGAGCTGGGATGTGAATGGTTAACCCAGAGACATGGCAGCTCCCTGTGCCTCCCCATCAGCTCAGGAGTGCTGTGGAAGGCAACTAAGGAGGTGCTCTGGTGCAGAAGGCAAACAGCCCAGGATGAGGAAAGCTCTGCACTGGGCTTTGCGTGTGGCAGCCACACAGCCAGGTTTAATGCCAGGCTCAGCAGAAGGCTTTCTGTACCTTAAGGGCTGCCTTGAGTTAAGCTAAACAGTTTCATCACCTCAGGCTTGGGGTTATTTCAAGCAAACATTCCAGAGAGAAGATAGCAAGGACCCATCAAAGAGAGAAACCTTCCTGAAGGGAGTGAGAGCCCCGGAAAGAATCCCCTGTCTGTCTGGCAGCTGCAGACATCCCATCGTGCCTTTGCTACAGCTTCCTCTTTCGGCCTGCCCCACAGCCTAAGCAAGGAGCCAGGCCCACAGCTGCTGAGCTACCCAGGCAGTTATTGCCATGTCTGCAAGTGGCCATGAGCCTTCTGAGGAGATGGAGAAAGAGAACCTGACAGCACTCCAGAAGGGTGGCAAGGTGGAGTCCCTGCCAGCTGACTGGACAAGCTGGGCTTGCTCTGGCAGAAATCCTCTTCCCTCTGACTGCAGAAGGTGCCCATCTCTCCCAGAAAACACTAACTCTTTTCTGCCACCATTGGCTGGGGGTTTATGGTGGTTGTGCAGATGTGTGAGCACCAAGCGAGGTGTCTGAGCATGGCTGATGGGAGCATCAAAATCCTTGCAAAGGTGCAGTGCCACGGTGGGAAAAAACAAACCAAGCACCCCCAAAGCACAAAAGACTGTGAGAGTCCATGCCATGGATCAAGTAAGCAACAGCTTCATCTTCACACAGGTCTCTGACTTGACAAGGTATCCAAAACACGTGCAAGGTTGGATAGGAACTGCAGGGGGAAAAAAAAAAACAAACCCAAACAACCCAGGATCTTGCCAGCTTCAGTTGTGTTTTGAATGAAATCCACCTCGGAGAAAGAAAGGAACTGGGCCTGTGGTTCCTCCCTGCTCTTGGCCTCCTTGGCAGCTCTGTGGTTCCCTCCTCCAAACTGGTCAGCTTCGCCTGTAAGGTAACAACACAAGTCACAGAGAGCCTCACAGGTGGCACTTCAGAGTGCATCCTCACTGGGTAAAACGCAGGGGAACTGCAGGAATGGAGAGCTGTCCCCTCTGAGGGTGGGCCCTCTGGGTGCACAGGAACCTTGCCAAGTGCTGCCACAGCTTCAGGCCTTTACAGGCTCTTTTTGCCCTGTGTCTCATGGAGACCTTGGTAAGCACCTCCACAGCAATGCCTGCAACTGGTTTATGGAAAGGTTTGCTGCTCGAGTGATCTGGGGTACCTTGGAGCACATGATGATACTTCTGCAAACACGACCAGGTCGTGCTGTTTGGACATAGCCTGGAGAAGAGAAGGCTCCAGGGAGACCCTTAGAGCAGCCTGCCAGGACCTGAAGGGGGCTACAGAAGAGCTGGGTAGTGCTAGGATGTGAGAAATTATTTTGAGCTGGGAGAAGGTAGATTGAGACTGGAGATGAGAAAGAAATTCTTGGCAGTGAGGGTGGCAGACACTGGCACAGGTTGCCCAGGGAAGCTCTGGCTGTCCCCTCCCTGGACGTGTTGAAGACCAGGCTGGATGAGGCCCTGAGCAAGCTGTGCTGGTGGGAGGTGTCCCTGCCCACGGCAGGGGGTTAGAACTGGGTATCTTTGAGACCCCTTCCAACCCAATCCAGCCTGTGACACTGATTTTTGTAAGCTCTGCTTCTGAGGTGATGGGTTTAGAGTTGCTGTGGAACAGTCACCTCTGTCACTTGTTTTTCAAACATGAAATCATAGAATCATAGAATGGTTTCGGTTGGAAGAGACCTCAAAGATCATGCAGTTCCAACCCCCCTGTGCCACAGGCAGGAACACCTCCCACTAGATCAGGTTGCTCAAGATCTCATCCAGCCTGGCCTTGAACACATCCAGGGAGGGAGCAGATGCATAAAACCCTGAAGAATCAAGGCTTGATTCCTCTCCTCTGGGCCTCCCCCTCCCCAGAGGAGGCAGTTGGGAGCTTCCTTGGTTTGCTTCTTGCCAGTCAATGAGCTCATGGCTTGGGGGCAAGCCAGGTGTCAACACTGAGGCAGAGCTGCCATGGGCACCTGGGCAAGGAGTCCAGACTAGAGCCAAGGGGCCCAGCGTGACTGAGTGGGCCAGGAGGCCACTCTGCAGCCCAGGGCAGGCAAGAGCTGCCAGTGCTGGGGCTCCAGTGCTGGGGCTCCAGTGCAGCAGCTGCTCTGAGATGGAAATGGATTCTTACCCTCCAGGCCCAGTTGTCACCACACCAAGCCCAGCTGAAGCTGCCAACTAAAATGAGCAATTTCACATAGGCTTGGCAGGGGAACTGCCAGCTCTGAGCTTGTTTTCCACTGGTGCCACCCACTCTGCTAATCCCATTCTGCCTCCTGATTTGCTTTTCAAGCCTAATGAAGGCGGCAGATGGGAGGGGAGAATGTTCCCTGCAGTGCAGCCAGCAAGCAGGGGGGGCTCTTGGCTTTCACAGACCTTGTGCAGAATTGGCTGCAGCTGCAGTGCCAAGTGGTTAATGGTGGGTAAGGGAGAACTCCAGCCCTTGCCATCTCCTCGGGCAGCCCACCCCTGGCCAGGCCAGGCAGGCCAACAAAGCAGCCAGAAAGATGAGGTGTGGAAAGCACCAACAGCTGACTTTGCCAAGCAGAGGGAGGGAGGACTCCTCCCATCCTTGCAAACACCATTTGGGGGCTTGAGGAGTGGAGTAAAGGGGGTTAAGCAGCCCTCAAGTCAAACAACCAGGGAGAAAAGAGGCTGAGGGGAGACCTCATTGCTGTCCACAGCTCCCTGAAGGGAGGTTAGAGTGAGCCTGGGGTTGGTCTCTTCTCCCTAGGAACAAATGACAGGAGGAGAGGAAATGGCCTGAAATTGTGCCAGGGGAGGGTTAGGTTGGAGATGAGGAAAAATGTCTTTGCTGCAGGAGTGGTAAGGAACTGGCAGAAGCTGCCCAGGGAGGTGGTGGAGTCCCCATGCCTGGAGGTGTTTAAAAGCCACATGGATGTGGTTGAGTGGTGCTGGCTGAGCAGGGGTGGTGGCATTGTGAGTTGTTGGACTTGCTGATCTCCAAGGTCTCTGCTGCTCTCTCTGTCAGGAGCCCAGCACAAGCCTGCCAGGAATGGAATGAAGCGTGCCCAGAAGATGGAGCCAGGCTCTGCTGGGTGATGCCCAATGGCAGAACAAGGGCAATGGTGGAAGCTGAGGCATAGGAAGCCCTATGGAAACATGAGGAAAACTTTTTTTTCCCCCATGAGGGTAACAGAGCCCTGGAACAGGCTGCCCAGGAGGGCTATGGAGTCTCCCTCTCTGGAGATACTAAAAATCTGTCTGGATGTGTTCCTGTGTGATCTGCTCTGGCAGGGGAGTTGGAATGGATGAGCTTTCCAGGTCCCTTCCAGCCCCTGGCATTCTGTGAATTTCACTGCTGTGAGCATCTCCACAATCCCCACCACTGTGAGTGCTGAGCTCTGAGCTGAGCTCTGCAGAAAAGCCCCTTCTGGGAACAGAGCTGTATGAACACGGACACACAGGAACTTCCACCTCCAGGGCCTCTGGTGGGCACTGCCAAACCAGAGCTGCAGCACCAGGCCTGGCTGATTTTGTGGAGCACCCCATAAATCTCTGTTTGTCCTTTGAGCTTCAGCTTCCAGCCAAGACAAACAACATCCTTCACGGAATTAATGACAACAAGCTGCTCTCTGCCCGCGGGGAGACAAGGAGAGATTTTTCTTAATGACATTTTTTGCTTTGAATCACATCCTGTAGGTTGATTAAATCCCCTTAGAAGTCCACAAAAAATATGAAGCAGAGCTCTGCAGTGTGAAGCTCAGAGGTGGCATTTGCTTGGAGAGGATCAGCTGGGCTCTGGAAGCTGCTGTTCAAAGCAGACTAAGAGCAGCCCACAAGACAGTTTTTAGTATTTCCATAATGCCACTGCATAAATTTATGTCCAGGGCTCCAGGCTGCAGAGATACCTGAGCTGGGCAGTATGTGTTAGAAATAAATGGGCTGCAGGAAGGACTCAGGTAAAGCTGGAGCCCTGGAATTCTGCTGAAACCCTTGAGGCAGTAAATCATCCTTTCTAAAGCACTTAATACAAAGTGGGGTCAAAGACAAAATCTGAGACTTTGGAAGACAGGAAGTAGAGCAAAAGGTGACAGGAGATGGTGCTGCAGAAAAGGAGCCTGCTGCTGAGCAGGCATCCACAGACCTTCTCCTGTGCTCAGGCTGCAGCTGCTGCGTGCACTGAGGGAACTCCAACAGCAACCAAATCCACTCTGGAGCACTTCCTAGCACTGCAGCAGAACACTGCCCTGTGACAACCAACCCACAGACACGTGGGCACAGCTGTCACAGAACCACCTGCATGGGAAAGGCCTGAAGAGCACCAAGCCACTGGATCTCCGTGTACACAGCTCCTAGACTATGGTCCTGAGCTCCTCAGCAAAATATCTTTTAAACTCAGAAATAAACATGCCAGAGTCTGTACCCTCACCCTGTGCATGGCCCTCAGCACCACAGCTCTGCCTCTGGGAAACACCTCCAGGGGTGGGCATTCAGCCACCTCCCTGGGCAGCCTGGGACAGGCTCTGAGAGCCCTTCCAGTCAAGAAGTTCCTTCTCATGTTCAGCCTAAACCCACCCTGAGGCCATTTCCTCTCCCTCTGTCCCTTGTTCCTAGGCAGCAGAGCTCAAGCCCATCTGGCTGCAGCCTCCTCTCAGGGAGCTGCAGAGAGCAAAGAGATCTGCCCTCAGCCTCCTCTAGACTGAACAATCCTAAGTCTCTCAGCCTGTCCCTGCAGGGGTGGTGTTGGGTTGACAGCAGGAGTTGTTGATCTTAGAGGTCTTTGATGATGCCATGATCCTGCCTTGTCTCCTGAAGCCTTTGGTGCCCTACGATGGCATCTTTCCAGGTGCTTACATCTGCTTTCATTTAAGATGCTTCTCTGCCTGTGGTGGGGGTGCTCCACTCCTATCTCCCAGCTGTTGTCAGGGCTTGCCCACCTGAGAAAGCTTCAGGGCATTTTCTCACTTTTGTTATTTGGCATCTTGAGCGTCACAGAGAGAAGCTGAAAGAAACAGGCCAAGAAAAGGGCCCAGCTCTTCACCCACCAGGCCCCACTGCAAGGGCAGCTGCTGACTGAGCTGAGCTCACACAGCCCAAAGAGTGAGCTGGGAGGTGAGCTCCTTCGTGCAGACTGGCTGCTAGGTGGCATGCAGCTGTCACAATTCAGTGCCAACCCAGCTTTACAGAGCCAAGCACTTCCTTGGGAGCACATCTTGCCCCTCAAGGCCACCTTCATCACTATTTGTGTTCACAGCATCTGTGCCCTTGCTCCCCATGGGTCTGCGTGAGGCAATGACAGCATTGCTGACTCTCTGGGATTGACCTCTGAGGAGCAGCCTGTGTCACCCTGGAGCAGAAAGCAGTGGTAAAACATGTCTAGATGAAAGGCATCAAGCAGTTATCCTGCTCAGCAGAGGCAGTGCAGCTGGGCACCAGGACCACCACCTCTGCCCAGAAGGGGAAGGAGAGCAGTGCAGTGCTGTGTCAGCCAGACAAAGGATGGTGGTGGCCCAGCAGCACAACCCCAACAATGAGAGAGCTCTTGGCACTCTGTGACCATGTGCAGAGCCAGCCTGGCTTCCCCTCATCTCTGTCCCCATATCACACCTCCCTTTGGTCTGTAGCTCCATTTGAATCTCTTGCTTCTGGTCCAGTTTAATTCCTTACCCCCACTCACTAAAGCTCCTGGTGGCAGTGAGCACCCCATATGGGCAGAAGTCACGAGATGGACTCAGCCTTCCTGCCCTGGTAGCTGTGTTGGTCTGACTGCAGGGAGCTGCAACAGCAGGAACCAGAAGAACCTGATCAGCCTCCTCAGCCAGTCTGACCTGTGCTGGCAGGTTCACTAACTCCTTATGCAGGTATGAGGCTGGGGATGCTTCTCGCTGCCCAGCCTCAGCTCTTCTGCTTTTTCCCAAGGAGCCACTGTCACACATCCACTCCTCACCACAGCAGGAGGCCTTCAACATGCAGCTGCTGCTCTTTCCTCAGGGCCACTCAGAGAAGTTGTGGGCTTCAGTTTGTTTCCAAAGCAGCAGCACTCTTAGCCCTGTTTGTCTGGAGCTCTGTGCCTCAGGAGCAGAGACCAGGCTGAGCTCTCCACTCCACAGCAGCAGAGCAGGCAAGGAGCAGTGCAGCTGCTCACCAGCCCCCTGGGTGGAGCTGGGAGCAGGCCTGCAGCAGCCTGCAGGGCAAAGTGGCATCAGACTGGCTGGCTGCAGGAGGCAGGGCACTGCCCTCTGTGCTCACAGGCAATGAAGGGGATGCCCACGAGTGGAGCAGAGTTCAGCACAGCATTCCTTGCTGTCCTGTCCCACGGGTGGGCTGGCTGAACCCATGGTCTGGAGATGTGTTGGCTGCATGAGAAGCTGCTGCTGAAAGAACTGCATCTCCTGAACTCTTCAGGTCAGACATGAGCAAGGTTGATGTAAACTGAGCAGCAGAAAGGTGGCTCAGAGCAGGCAGATGCTGATGTGCTCTGAGCCCTGCACGCTGCCATCCTCTGTATAGGGCCTCACCCACACAGGGCAAGAGGCTCCCACAAAGTGCTGCTCCTCGTGAGCCACAGCATCACAGGACAGTAGGGCTGGGAGGGATCTCTAAAGATCATCCAGTCCAAGCCCACTACCAAAGCAGGGTCACCCACAGGAACAGGTCCAGGTGAGGTTTGAATGCCACCAGAGAAGGAGACTCCACAGCCCCTACTGCAAAACCACAGCGCAGAGCCTCTCTTTGTCTCATCAACTCCTCCTCACATTACTCAGGCTAGGGACCAGCTCCCTACAGCTGGTAGAGCACAGTGGGAGCTGAGAACACAGCCTCAAGTCCGTGGACCCAGCTGCCACCAGCATGGGAGCTTCCTTCTGTGGTGACTCTGCCTTCTGCTGCCTGGGCTGCAGCAGCTTCCCCTGGGCTAGGTCAGCTGCAGACAATCGATGGCAGAGCAGCAGGCCCAGAGTCAGCTGCAAGCAGGATAATTACATCCCAGACATGTAATTAACAGCATGCTCCACTTAACGAGCAGCCAGGCAGGGATCACAGCACAGCCCTCCACAAGGCTCCCGTTTGAGGCTACAGAGCTGGAAGGCTGAGAACCCTTCCACACAAAGGTCCTGCCTGAGATGCTGCTGCTCTGCTGGTGGCAACACTCCAGCTCTGTTAGCCCACACTAGAGGAGCAGGGCAGGCAGCAGCTTCCAGCACTCAGCTCATGGTGATTTCACTGCCAAGCACTTTTGCTGCCTTGCAGAAAGCTCTCTTGGTTTCTTTCCTAAAATCAGAGGCAGAATTGCTGATTGAGAAGCTCCACATCAACCCTGAACTGCTGCACTTGTTTATTTTCAAAATAAATGCAACTAAATTGTAAAGTGGTGCACACTGGCTTGGGTTGGAAAAGGCCCCCTCATCATCTTGGAACTGTAACTCCAAACAGAAGCTTGGAGCTGGTTGTTCCATGTTTGGTGACTGTTAAGTGAACTGTTCACAGATTGAGCAGTGCATGGCAGCATTCTCCTGGCAGACAGAAGGCCATGGAGCAGCAGCCTGAGCACTGCAGCTGTTGCAGTCCTGGGCTGTGCCTTGCATCCTGAACCTTTGCAATCAGGCTCTGCTTGAGCCGTTGGAAATGAGATGTGTTTGCTGCAACAAATGTTTCTGTGTTCCAGAAACCTGTGGACATGGCAGTCTGGCACAGGAGTGAGTGGCCATGGTGGCCGCAGGTGATGGTTAGAGGCCTTTCCCAACCCCAAGCCAAGTCTCTGATTCTGTGTTTTCCTGTGCTTAGGTTGAAGATTTATCCAAGACAATTTCTTATGTTCCTTCTTGAGTTCCTGCACCACCTAAGGATGTACTGAAAACCATCTCATAAATAACCTGTGAGCCAAAGCAAGGAGGCCTGAGCCAAGTCTGCTGTCACTCCCTGCCACAGCGCTGGGCACAGCTGAGCACCACACTCCTCTGGAGATGAGTCTCCTCCTGCTTGCCACTCCATGGCAAACGAGGCATGGCTGGTTGGTCCACATAGCTGCACACCCATTACTTCTCACCTCCTACACACCACCCAAGCTGCCTCCAAGGCTCCGAAAAAGGCAATCCTGTGAAGCATAGCTCCTTGGAGCACCAGCAGAGGACATTTCTAGAATCACAGAACCAGCAAATCATTCAGGGTGGAAAAGCCGTTCAAGATCACTCAGTGCAACCCTTCTCTAGCTCTGTCCAACCATTCCCTAACTCTGCCAATGCAGAAGTCCCACACTGTGGGTTTCACTCCCTCTGAGTCCAACAGGAGCAGGAAAGCTGTGCCATGCACTGCAGAGTTGCCTGGCAAAGGCTTTCTCTCCTTGCCCTCTGCCCTGCTCCTGACAGCAGACTCAGCAGAGCTGGCCACAGGAGATGGACAATGAACTCTTAGTGCAAGAGTGCAGCTGCCTGCTCTTACTCCTAGGGCTTGCCTCTCAAAGGGCAACAGGAGGAGAGCTCTAGGCTGTCCCACATCCTTGGGGGCAGCTCAAGCTCCCCAGAGCAATGCTGAAGGAGGCTGTAGGAAGCCCCCACCCCAACCTGTCCCCCAGGCTAGCTCCTGTGGTGGTGTTTCCATAGGAGCCTGCAGGGTATCTGTCAAGCACAGAGCAGCAAATGCAGATTGAGGCCTACAGGATGTGTAGATGGACACGTCCCAGCTGGCTTTCAGAACTGGCAAAGCCAGGAGGTAAGGAGGACCGAGGAGACTTTGGCACAGGACAGGTTTTATCCTGAGTAAACCAGGAGGATTTTAAGGTGGAATAACCCTGGGGATGCCTCTGAAAACTTAGCTTCTGTCCAGAGTCTTGCTCTCAGCTCTATCATTTTAAGCATTCCATAAAGGCACCTGGTGGGAATGAAGGGCAAGGCTGAGGCAAAGCCCAACCTTCACCACCAAATTAAATGGGACCAGCCCCTGCTCACAACAGATGGGAGCAACTTTTCCACCCCAGACACATGGAGAACAAACCAGGCAACCCACACATCAAAGCCATTTTTACTCTGCAGCTCTCTGAGGTGGAGAGCTTCCTCAGTGTTCTGTAAGTAGCTGCTGGTGGAGCAGGCAGCTGGGTACCTCTGCTTACGAGCTGCAGGTTCCTCAGCCTTCGGAGAGTGGCTAAAATAAACCCTCCCTGGCAGCCTTCCTCTCTGTGCTGACAGGAAGCCAGTACACTTCTGCCCCCTCTTAACCAACCCAGTGCACTTCTCCATAAATCTCACATTACTTCCTTCCTTTGCATTTCTTCTGCACCAGAAGGTTTATAGCAGAAGGGCTCTAAGGCAGTAGGAGGAAACCAGCAAAGCAGGGAGGAAGCTGCACAAGCAAAGTAAATCAAAAGTAATAAAATGATGGAGATCCAGCAAGCTTTGCTGGGGGGAAATGGCTTTGGAGCTGGAGAACCATGGCATGTGAGAGAACACCACTAAGGTCAGCCCTGCACCTAGCAGAGCGGATGGGTAATGAGGCAATGGTTTGGAACAGAGGTTTGCAGGTCTGCAGTGAGATGCACGAGGGAGTAACAACTGCTCGTGGCAGGCAGAGCAGTCTGCACAGAGCAGTCTGATGAAGAGGCAAACAATTTGCAGCACAGCATCCCAGAACACTGCCTAGCACTCTCCCACCTAACCAGGGCTGGCTGCAGCAGTGGGAGGCCTTCCAGTGTCCCATCAAAGCTTCAGCTTGACCTGAACAAATACCAGAAATGATGCAAATCTTTCCTGGCAGGTGTGTTAAAAGTTCTTCAAGTGACAAGAGTGCAGCACAAATGGAAATGTCCATGGTCAAAAGGGCTTCTGCTAGGCACAGGATCAGGGAATCAGAATCATAGAAGGGAGGAGTTGGAATGGACCTCCATAGATCATCCAGTCCAACCCCCTGCCAGAGCAGGGTGACCCAGGGCAGGGCACACAGCAACACATCCAGATAGGGCTGGAAATTCTCCGGAGCAGGAGACTCCACAAGCCTCTACAGGCAGCCTGCTCCAGGCTCCAACACTCACACCACAGAAATTTCTCCTCATGCTGAGCTGGAGCCTCCTGGGCTGCAGTTTGTGTCCCCTGCCCCTTGTCCTGTCACAGGACAGCATTGGACAGAGCCTGGCCCCTGCTGCTTGCCCCCAGCCCTCAGCTATTTAGGGACACTGATCAGATCCCCCTGGGACTGCTCCTCTGCAGGCTCTCAGCCCCAGGGCTCTCAGCCTTTGCTCCTTGCACAGATGTCCCAGGCCCCTGTTACAAGCTCTCCAGCCTGAGCTGTAAGAAGAAGCCAGCCCCAGTCTGGATCCAGGACACGCCAAAGCATTGAGAGAGCACAGCCTGCCCGCAGGGACCGAGAGCCTGCAGCAGCCCAGCTGCCCGCGCCGTGCCGAGGCACTCAAAGGGTTAAGGGCACGGCCGAGGGGCTGCTCCGCTGGCTGGGAAGCACAGGGCGTTGTAATCTGGGAGACTGGGGTCAGGCTGCAGCTTGCAGACGAGGACCTGTCCCTTACCTGCTGGGCACGGACAATCCCTGCGCCTGGAGCCCTGCAGCCCTCTAAGCCGCTTGCCCTGTACCCCTGGCAGCTGGCACCGACTCGGTTCTCGGTTCTTTTATTTGTATCTTTTTGTTTTGTCTTTGTAACGAAACAAAAACTCCAGAGCCCTGTGAGCCAACAACTGAGCATGAAACCGCCAGGCTGCCAGCCCCACCCTGAGCCACTCCACTGAGGTTCTCATTACGGATTTGCTGCACCAGGGTCAAGCAGAGGAAAACAAAAGCAGGTGGAGCAGAGAATCACCAGAGCTCTGCCAAGCTGGCAGCTCACTGTCAGCACTGGGAAGTGCACCATGCAAAAAAACTACCCGTTTTTAAAGCTAAAACTGCAGAAACCCCAGTGGCCAATATTGCTGCTTGAACGTGGACACAGCCAAGCCTCCCCCCAGCCTGCTCTATGCAGCTTGGGAGAGCAATCCCTCTGGCACCCCAGGGCTCTGCTGTTCCTCAGTAGTCATTACAAAAGGACCTCATTTTCCATCAAGAAGACAGTCCAAGTGCTCCACTTCCTGGGTGCCACTTCCCTTGCATTAATTAGCAGGATTAGGGCTGGGGCTGAGCTGGTGCCCAGCCAAGGGAGAAGCAAGGGCAGCCTGTGCTACAGCACCAGCTCCTCCTCAGACCCATCTGCAGCAAGGCCTCAGCAGAAGGCACTGGGTCACCCATTCTGAAGCACGCTGAAGAGAAGCCCCATGAGGAGGACAAGGGGGGCTGGGGACAGGTTACTGCTGGGGAGATGGCCACTGGACTCCAGAAGGAGAATCTTCCCCACGAGCACAGCTGGACACTGGAATCCTCTCCCAAGGGCAGCAGTGCAGTGGCCCTGCACTGGCCAGTTTGCAGCCTCAACTGGACAGGCTGCTGGGGCACCTGCTTTCAGCTACACTGGCACTTAGAAAGGCAGGAGCAGAAAATCCCTGGGGTCCCTCCAAGTTGGCACACTGATTCTGTGCACATGGGATGGAGTCAGGGCCGAGAGGCTCCTCCAGCCCAGTGCAGCCATTCAAGGGCACTGCAGAGGTGGCCACCTGCAGACTGCCACCGCTGGACCAGGTCAGCTCTACCCTGGACACTGATGACAAGGTGCCAGCCTCTACCAGGAAGCTGATTACAGCAGTAAAGCCCACACCTGTAAACCTCCTTGGGCAGCCTGCTCCAGTGTCTCACCACCTGCACCCTAAGTGGGGTCACCTACTTCCCATGCTCCCACATCCCAGGAACACAACTTCATGGAAAGGCTGGCAAAGACACCAACTTGGCTGCTGACTCCACTCACAACTGAGCCTGGCACATTTCCTCTCCTCTGCTCTAACTGGGATTTTAGTATTTGTTTCCCTCAAGTCAAAGTTGTGAAATCCCCTGAAACACAAACTCTGATGCAGAAGTCCCCAGAGTGCAGGAGAGATTTGAGGTTTGGGTCTCCACTGAGCAGGACTTGGTTTCCTTGGGATGATGTCAGGGTGCATAAAGCCCAGAGGAGCCCTTCCATGCCAGCCCATGGGCCAGTGCCATGCTATATATCCCTAATGTCTAACAGAAGATCAGAGAATCACAGAAGTGGTTTGGTTGTCACTGAGTCCAGTGTGTGACCTGCCCTGGGTGCCCCTGCTCCGGCAGCGAAGGGATCTCCAGAGGTCCCTTCCAGCCCCACCATTCTGTGCTGACTTTCTGTTAGCTGTAACATAATAAAATCTGTTACTGGAGTGTGGATTACTCTAAAAGCTTGGAATTCCCTTTTGTTTTCAAAAGCAACTCCTTTCTTTTAGATTTCCTCCTCAGCAGCTCACTCCCTGTTTACAAACCTGCCCTGCCTAAGGCACATGAAAGAGAAACTGGATGCTCTCATTTTCTTTCTGAATAAAATAAAATAAGGAGATAAAAGAAAATGCACTGAGACAGATCAAGCCCTCAGAGAGAACTGCCACAGTTATCTCTGCACAGCTCCAGTACAGCCCAGCCCTTGGCCCAGGCTTTGCTTATTGAACCATGGCTGAAGTGAATGGTTTGGCTTTCAGGCAGCAAAGCAGCACAGTGCCTCTGCCCACAATGCAGAGAGGCAGCTTTAATGGAGCCTTATCCAGAGAAGAAGGAACAAGGAGCTGCAGGCCCCTGCCACAGCACTGCTCTGCAGCCGCCTGTCTCAGGCAGCAATGAAAGCAGCACCCAAGCAGTGCTGGGCTTGGGCAGAGCTGGGGATGGGCTGGAGAGCACCAAGGCTCAGCAAGCACCCACCTGTTTCAGCAGGCTTTTGGCACACACCTGGGATCAAAACGCATCCAGCTGAAACAGAAGGGAACGGTGAGAGCTCTGCTGCTGCTCCCAGCTGTGGATGGCTCTGGCTGCAAAGCTTTTATTGCCCCCACTGGAAAGCAAGGGGTCAGAAAGGGGAGAGCTGGGCTCTGACTTACCACAGACAACTCTTTTTGCCCTCCTGCCTGGGTTTTACCCATTCTGCCACAGCCATTTATCCCTTCCTAGCTGCCTTACCCATTCTTCCACTCCTCCAAAGCAGCTGCTTTCCCACTGAGGAATGTTGTTTTCCCTTCCACTGACACAGATTTCAGTCCTTTGACAGACAGGGAGGCAGCGGTGGGAGCCATGACACAGACAACTGCTCCAATCTGTCAGACACACGACGGACAGGAGGGAGCAGCTCAGAGAATGCAGTGGCCCCTGGGCAGCTTGACCTTCCTGGTGGGAAAGCAGCAGAGCTGAGGCTCGACAAGCTCCCGACAAAGGAGGGGCTCTGGGCTCCCCCCCAGGCTCTGACACTTCTCACAGCAGAAAAAAACAACTCAGAGGCAGAGCAGGGGCAGGGGGTGCGGAGTGCTGCTCCCAAAGGCTGAATGCTGCCTGGGGACAGCAGCCCCACGGCCAGCCAGCAGAAGATGCAGACCACAAACACTCTCCCTTCCCTGGAGGGGTTCCAGGCCAGACTAGATGGGGCCTGGAGCAAGCTGGGCTGGTAGGAGGTGTCCCTGCCCATCGCAGGGTGTTGATACTGGATGATCTTGAAAGTCCCTTCCAACCCAACCCAGCCTTTGGCTCTCTGATTTTGCTACACACAGGCTGTGAGCACTGCAGTGAGCCCAGCTCCGGCTCTGGAACACTGCAACTCCAGCACTGGTGTGGCCAGCAGGAGCAGGGCAGGGATTGTACCTCTGGACTGGGCACTGGGGAGGTTCAGTTTTGGGCCCCTCACTCCAAGAAGGACATTGAGGAGCTGGAGCAGGTCCAGACAAGGGCAAGGAAGCTGGGGAAGGGTCTGGAGAACAGGGCTGGGGAGGAGCAGCTGAGGCCCTGGAGGTGTTTGGTGTGGAGCAGAGGCTGACGGCAGAGCTCATTGCTCTCTGCAGCTCCCTGAGAGGTTGTTGGGCTCTGCTCCCTAGTTAGAACAAGTGATAAGAGCAGAGGGAATGGTCTCAGGTTGCTCCAGGGGAGTAAGAAACTTTTTGACTGAAAGGGTTCTGAGAGCCTGTCCCAGGTTGGTGGCTGAATGCCCACTGCTGCTGTTACATAGGAGCACTCCTTGTGAGCCCCTGGCAGGCAGCAGTGCCTGCAGCCTTCAGTTCACATTAGACTTTGCCCACTAAACCTCTAGTTTTAAATCTTCACTTTCCACCTTTTCCTGGAGATGCAACTGTACTGTGCAGCCCAAACTGCTCTGATTTGAGGCAGCGGACTGTGCAGTGCCAGTGAGCCCTGCTGCAGCTCGGTGGACAGCAGCCTGCAGAAGCCCCCAGCCGGGCACAAGCCCTGCACAGACACCAGCCCCTGCCCCGCGCTCCTCACCGGCGCCTGCTCTCCGCCGCTGTCCCTGCCACTGCTGCAAGTGCCCAGACAAACCATGTGCAAGTCTGTCAGGTCTGATTATCACCACACAACCTGCTCATTCCCACAGCTGGGGAAGGAAGAAGTTGGCACTCTCTAAACCTAGAGCTCAACCTGGAGATTATGCAGAGCTGCCCCCCCACCCCGAGACAGACAAACGAGACATGAAATCAGTTCCACTCCACAACCATTGTCCCCATCGGGGATTAGCTCTCCTCTTCTGCTCCCTCCACTCCGGCTTGCATCCTGTATGCTGCTAATGAGCTGGGGGCTCTCTGTTCCAGGTGGCACCTCCCGCCTGGAAGTGGTGACACTTCCCATTTGGAATGCTGCTGGCATTTTCCCGACAGCTCCTGCTAACCAGCCCCTGACCCGCGCCGAGCGCAGCTCCTCCGACTGAATCCTGACCTGCCAATCAAGCCACCAAATGATCTTCACAGTCACTCCCAAGGCAGGAAGGGGGAGCGATAGAAAGAGAAAGCGGGGGGGGGAGCAAGAGGGAAAGACAGGGAGAGGGTGAGGGAGCAGCCACCTAATGAGAGCGCTCCGAGGCTCCCAGGCAGCTGCGGCACTGCTGGGAAACGAGGCCGGGACGGAGCTCGGTGCTGTGACCGCTGACTGCTGCCCACCCCGGCTCGTCGGGGGAGATGTGCCCCCGAGATGTGCCATTTCCCGAGGAGCACCAGCTAATGTCACCAGATAAGCAGCGAACAGATGAGCCCTTCCCCTCCCCTCCCTGCCACCATCAATATGCAAACCTCATCGCTGCGCCCTGCCGAACGCCTTCCGCCGAATTAATGAGGAGCTGCGAGCTCGTTAAGTGCGCGGCTGCACCGAGGGACGCTTATGGCTGGGGGGCTGGACTGGGCTTTTTGTTGTTGATGCAAGCCATAAATAGTATTTTTTAACCTAATTTAAATGCTGCATTTCCAAGTGTCTGCACAGCGAGGGCAGAAGCTGCAGAGGCTGGATGTGAGTCTGGGCTGGGAGCGGAGCCCTGGCAGTGACTCAGTGGTCGGGATTTTGTCCCTTTTTGTGCTGTGACAGATGACTTCTGCTGGATCCTGGAGCAGACAAGAGCAGGCTCCACCGCGGCTCCCTCTCTGCCTCCAGATAACTCGTGCTGCTCTGAAGCCAGCTGAGGCAGGTGGGCTGCAAGCTAACTCCAGTTTTAACCCACGTGCAATGCACAAGGGACAAGGAAGGGAGCAGAAAGCCAGGGGGAACTGCAACATTCCGGGAGGAAACTTAAATTAAAAAGGATTTTGACCAAGAAGGGAGCAAAATCAATTGCACAATGAACATTTCAGGAACAGAAGCATTGTAAGGAACAAACTCCAGTGAAAATGCTTTGCCCCCAGTGCTACTATGTCTGGCTGCAGTATAGATGCCAGGCAAGAAAATGCACAATTCTCTCTGTATTTGCTATAAATTAATGTCAAAAGATAGTGCCTGCTGGCAGGTGCCCACGGCAGGGAGTGAGCCCCTTGCCCACTGACTCACCACAAGGGCCAAAACATCTCAGGATGGGTACAGCAGGGCACAAAAGGGCAGGAAGCAGCAGCTGTGTGCCTGCTGCTTCCAGCACCCAGAGATCCTGGGGCCTTGGTGGCATTCATCTGCCGCAGCTATTTTGGTGGAGAATTTAGTATTTGATTGAAGAATTTAATGAGGTTTTGCCTGAATTTCTGGACGTTCTCCTCAGACTCAGGGCAGCCTGGAAGTAGCAGCATGTGGGGGCCCTGTGCGGGGCAGACACCTGGGTGCATTTTTCTGAGCTGCTGCGTTTTTAGGCAGGAATCTGGGAGCATTCAGCGCACATTTCTCCAATGGGTGTTGCCTCCAGAGGCAGTTCAGTTTCTTTGTTTGGTAGAGACTGTGGCAATGCAAACTTCAGGCTTAAAATAGCACCAAGCAGCTTCCCAGGAGGACGCCTCTGGAATGGGCATAGCTGCAGCGGCTGCTGCTGTGTGGTGTGCACAGCCTGGCTGCGAGGAGCCGCTCCTAGCCCGCTTGGCTCTCTGGGTTACAGCCCTGTCTCAGAGCTGGAAGCCTTTGCTTTGGCTGAAAAACCTCCCTTTCTCCCCTCTAGTGGTTCCATTTTTCCTCCAGACTAAGCCTCGCCCAGAAGTCAGGTGAGGAAATAATCCTGATGGAGATATTCCAAACCCGCCTGGACGCGTTCCTGTGTGATCTGGTGTAGGTGATCCTGCTCTGGCAGGGTTGGACTGGATGAGCTTTAGAGGCCCCTTCCATGCCCTGACGGGGTTTGTGTGAGGTGACTGTCCCCGGGAGAATGGGGAGTGCTGGGGCCTGCTCCCACTCCCTCACAGCCATTGTCACCCACAGACTGTCCTCTGCTCATTCAGATGGCAGCCCAGGCTGGCAGCCCACCGCAGCCCTAACTGCCTTCCACAGCCAGGCACCCTTCAGCTGTCATCGGCCCACAGAGTGTCTGGTGGGGAAGGTTGGCAGCCTTGCTGCACACAGCACAGGGCTCTCTTGGCACGGAGGCTCTCAGCTCCAGCTCCTCCACTCCCCAGCACACAGTGCCATGGCAGGGGAGCAGTGCTGGAGCAGCAACAGCAGTGCTGGAGCTGAGCTGCAGTGCTGGAGCAGCAACAGCAGTGCTGGAGCTGAGCTGCAGTGCTGGAGCAGCAGCAGCAGTGCTGGAGCTGAGCTGCAGTGCTGGAGCAGCAGCAGCTCTCCCTGCTGCAGCAGGCAGTGTTCAGTTAACCCCCCTGCACTCCACGTGGCTCTGCCAGCGCTGAAGGGCAGTTACCATGCATCAGAAATGAACTGCAGACAGGCTCCAGAAAAGAAAACAGGACCCTGTCCTTAAGAAAAGTTCTCTGGGCCAGCAGCAGTGCTGCCTGTGCCCCTCTGCAGGCTCTGCAGCTGACCTGCCCCTGAACACAAAGAGAGTGTATAGAAAATGACCACACCAGTAAGCATGGGACTGCTGAATTCACAGAGTAATGGAGGGCAGCACGGCAAGGAAGCCACCAAGGCCTCCTAGCCATGCAGGTCTGAAACACTTGTCCCACAAGTGTGTGACTATATATATGAAGCCCTCCCTTTCTGAATCCCAGCATGGTGGGGCTAGAAGAGACCTCTGGAGATCATTCAGTCCAACCCTGGATCACCCTGGGTCACCTACAGCAGCTTGCCCAGGATCATGATGCCCAGGTGGGGTTGGAAACCCTTCAGAAAAAAGGGAATCCACAGCCTCTCTGGGCAGCCTGCTCCAGGGTTCCAGCACCCTTACACCAGAGAAGTGTTTCCTCATGCTGAGGTGGAACCTCCTGGGTTGCAGTTTGTGTCCACTGCCTCTTGTCCTGTCACAGGACAGCACTGAACAGAGCCTGGCCCCTGCTGCTTGCCCCCCACACCTCAGATACTCGGAAACATTGCTCAGATCCCCCTGGGGCTGCTCCTCTCCAGGCTCAGCAGCCCCAGGGCTCTCAGCCTTTGCTTCTAACACAGATGTTCCAGGCCCTTCATCATCCTTGTAGCCTCCCTTGGACACTCTCTAGTAGGTTCCTGTCCCTCCTAAACTGGGGAGTTCCAGAGGTGGACACAAGAAGCTCTGACTCCATTAAGAACATCTTTCCAGTATCACAGCTTCCAAACCTACTAATCATAAGATCATAGATTGGTTTAGGTTGGAAGGGACCTCAAAGTTCAGCCAGTTCCAACGCCCCTGTGCCATAGGCAGGGACACCTCCCACTAGAACAGGTCGCTCAGCCTCATCCAGCCTGGCCTCCCTGGCACCTCCGGGGAGGGAGCAGCCACAACCTCCCTGGGCAACCTGTGCCAGTGTCTCACCACCCTCACTGCAAACAACTTCCTCCTAACATCCAGTTTCAATCTCCCCTCTGCCAGTTCAAACCCACCACTAAATGAATCAGTTCTTGTCCCTGTCCCAGAAGTTAACACCAGAGCTGGGAGACATTTTCTGTCTCCACACCTGAACAAGGGAAAACATACCAGACCAAAGTGAAGGCAGCTTTTCATCTGCTGGCATCAGCTCCTCAACCTGCACTGATCATGCTCACAAGGCCTCACACTGACCATCGTGGTGCAAACCCATCAGCAACATCAGCAATGTGGGAAAGGTGCAGCTGAAGTTTGTCTCTGTTGCTCCAAGGAGCACTTCCACAGGCAGCTTGCAGCAGAGCCTTACCTGCACTCTGCTGGGAGCACAGCTCAGTGCTTGCTGTTGGGGACACCTTTGCCATGGCTGTTGCTCTTCCCAAACACTCTCATGCTTTCCCCAGACTCTGGCTGCAGTCTTACATTCGGGACAGTAAAAATAGAAGACACTGCAAGGAAAAAACAAACAACAAAACCAAACAGTTCAGACACTGAGGTTTTGCCTGCTAATGCCCCAAGAGAGAAATGGTTGCTCCTTGCCTGCATGACAGGGAGCTTCCCCTGCAACAGCTCTGCTTTAAGAACAGGTTAGCAGGTAAGGCAAAATGTAGAAACACATGAACATGAGCCAGGGGGTGCCCAGGTGGACAAGAAAGGCACCAGCAGCCTGGCCTGGATCAGCACTGACGTGGGCAGCAGCAGCAGGATTGTGCCCTGCACTCAGCACTGGGGAGGCCACACCTTGAGAGCTGGGGTCAGGTTTGGGGCTTCACTCCAAGAAGGACATTGAGGGGCTGGAGCAGGTCCAGAGAGGGGCAACAAAACTGATGAAGGGTCTGGAGAGCAGGGCTGGGGAGGAGTGGCTGAGGCCCTGTGGGGGTGTTTGGTGTGGAGCAGAGGAGGCTGAGGGCAGAGCTCATTGCTCTCTGCAGCTCCCTGAGAGGAGGATGCAGTCAGCTGGGGTTGCTCCCTAGGAACAAGTGACAGGAAGAGAGGAAATAGCCCCAAGTCGTGCCAGAGGAGGTTTAGGTTGGATATTAGGAAAAGTTTCTTCCCAGAAAGGGTGCTTAGGGATTGGCACAGGCTGCCCAGGGAGCTGGTGCAGTGCCCATGCCCTGGAGCTGTTCCTAAAAGCTGTGGCCATGGCACCTGGGGCCATGGTTTGGTGGCCATGGTGGGGCTGGGTTGCTGGCTGGGCTGGATGATCTCAGAGGGCTTTTCCAACCCAAACAGTTCTGTGATTCTGTGACATATCTGCCGTGGTCACCGCTACTGGCTGCAAGCTCTGCAGTAGTGCAGTGGGGTGGTGGTGAGGAGGCCACAAGCTCTGTGCACAACTGCTCTGCTCTCCATGTACCTGCATTTAATGAGGTGTAATATCAGCCCAGAGAAGCAGGTAACTGCAGAGGGAACCTCTGCCCACCCTACAGAGCAGAAGACTCCTTTGTGAGCTGAGGATGCTGGCAGGGGGATCCCAGCCTCACCAGACAGCTGCCCGTGGCGCTCAGGACTGGCACTGTCCTGCCCTGCATCTGGGCCTGCGCTCCAGAATGGTTATCTGCCAGGCACAGGAACAGCCCTTCTGTAGCTCAGCAGTGTGACTGGAGGCATTCAGCAGAAGCTGGCTGTAAAACCTGACGATTTGCCATCTGCATTCTGCCCCCTTCAAAAGCTGCCTGCTCCCGACGTGGGGCGTGCGGCTGCCAGTGGGTATCGCCTGACGCCGCTGCTGCTGCAAATCACCTGCTGTGAGCTGATAAAAGGATTAATGCAGCCAGAATTCTTAATCTGTGAAATTACAAATTAAATTCTCATATTAAAAATACCACCCTGAGGTATTTTTTGTGGTTTTAATTCCCCTCTGGTGTTCTGCAGACATTGTGCTTGCTCATGACAAGGACGAGGCCGGCTGTGTCGGCAGCCTGCTGCAGAGTGATAATGTGCAGGCATTTGCTTCACTGACGGAGCTGGCTTTAACCACTGCCTGATAAACTCGGTGGCAAGTGGGCAAGAAGCCCACATCAACAGGGGCAGGGCTGCTGCAGGACGCACAACTGGGAATCCTGGCAGCAGGATTGAGATGTCAGCGTGGGGAGGCTTTGTCTCCCCTCGTGGCAGAGGCAGGGATGCAGTGGTGCTCTGGGAGCTTCCTCGGTCCCACAAAAGGGCATCTCTCAACCCAGGAAGACTTCCAAAGGCAGCCTTCACCTGCACAGCACCCTCTGAATCTCCAGTCCCACAGCCAGCACACTGAGTGGTGGGACAGCCTGGCAGGAGACTAGAGAGGGCATCTGCTTGCCAGGACCAGACAAAGCTGGGGATGGACAAAAGTAGCACTGCTGGCTTGACCTGAGTCCCAGAGCCAGAATGGGCTGGGTCACAGGGGACCTTTAAATGTCACCCAGCCCAACCATTCTCCAATTGACAGGGCTGGGCCTAAGTCATGGCCTTGTGCTGGGTAGAGACTAATTGGAATATTCTAATGAGAGAAATGAGATCATTGGTTGTGAAAAGAAAAGAAAAGAATTCACTGGTTTGCTGGAGGGACAAAAAGCCAAAATGTCAACAACATCTCCCACTCCGGCCCGATAGGGCTGGGTGCTAGGTTGGACTGGATGATCTTGGAGGCCTCTTCCATGATTATATTCCCCCCAGAATAAACAGCACTGGCAGAGATATGGCCACGTGTGCTAGGGATGGCTGAGCAGCCTTAAAGAGGGCACTGGCAGCACCCGTGGTGATGGCAGCATCTTTGCCAAAGCACCTGGAAGGTACTTTGGTTAATAAAGGAGAGGCAAAGCTGTCTGCAAGCATCCTGAGGTACCCACATCAGCTCTTCCTGCAAGCAGCTCAGCAAATTAACTCACTGGCTGCTTTGTGCTTCTCAGGCTTCCAAACCTGAGCCCTTGCTTAAAGGTTACTGCTCCAACAGCCAGATCCTGGGAATCAAACAGGGCTGGGCTATTCCTCCTGCTTGCTGCAGCTAGTTAAGAGCTGCTGTAGCTCCCACGGTGCAGAAGCAGCACTATGGGAACGGTGGTTTGGTCCCTCTGCCTCATGACAAGTGAGAGGATTCTCTGGACTGCACGAAGGAGCAAACACAGACAGCTGGCTGCAGGCTGCAGAGCAGAGGTAGCAGAGAGGGCAGGCAGAGGAGCCACCCAGAAGCCACTCTGCCCTCTGCAGCCCCACCAAGCAGCCTGGGGGGTCCATACTCACTGTCGCTCAGCTCCCATAGCCGCGGGGGCAGGTCACTGAAGTACTCATGGCTCAGGGCTGCCTGTGCTGACAGCCTGTTCTTTGGGAAGCACTGGAGCAGCTTGGAGGCCAGGTCCTCTGCGTGAGTCACGGAGCTGAGCCTGAGACACAAACCAGAAGGGTGCTGTGAGAAGCAAGCTCAGAGCTCTGCTCACGGATCCCACCCGCAGCCAGTCCTGCTAGCCAGGACACAGGGCAGAGCCTGGGTAGGAGCCAATATCAGGGAAGATCTTCATGGATTCCTAGAACCACAGGATGGTTTGGATTGGAAGGGACCCTAATGATCAGCCAGTTCACCTAGTGCACCTCCCACTACCCCAGGTTGCACAAGGCCCCAGCCAGCCTGGCCCAGAACACTGCCAGGCTTGGAGCCTCAGGGCCCCAGCTGGGCACAACCTGCTCCAGTGCCTCGCCACCCTTGTGGAGAAGAATTTCCTTCTAATGTCTCATCTCGGTGCAGCTTCTTCCATCAGAAGCCATCACTTGTGCTATAAGCTCTCCAGCCCATGAGAGCCAAGATGAAAACACCAGCAGGAGCCCCACAGCTCTGTGCACTGCACTGGGAGCTCCAGTGGTGCTCTGGCACACAGCCCACACATGCTGCTCCACCTTGGCTGCTGGGAGGTGCAGGCTCCCCATCTTCTCATACCCCCATGGCAGGAGGCTGCTCCCTGTCTGGTGCTACTGCAGTGCTTCCTGATGCTCTCCTGAGCTACAAGGGTGGTGTGAGGGAGCTCCTTGCTTTGCTGGAGCTACATGCTTGGGAATGGTGTAGGAAAAAGTAGAGTAAAACCAGCAAGAGGTGAGGGGAGCGAGTAGAGCAGTCAGCAGCAAGATGAGAGTGGCTCTAGTTGGCCTCTGTGACCTTGGAGGTGTTTTCCAGACAACCTGAGAGCAGCCTCCAGAGTTGACTAATTCATGTAAACTGAGAACATTTTAAGCAGAGCAGTTTAGGAAAGTCACAGAGTCAGACAATCAGAGTGGTAGGGCTTGGAAGGGACCTCTCAAGATCATCGAGTTTAGAAACCGAGAAGTTACCTGCTTAATGAGACCCCAGTATGGTTTGGGTTGGAAGTAACCTCAGAGATCATCCAGTTCCAACCCCCTGCCGTGGGCAGGGACACCCCTCCTCAGACAGGAGGATCAGTCAAGAAGCCAAAGATAAGCAGCAAATAATCAGAAAGTTCTGTTAACAGGATACAAATGCAACCAAGATCCCTGGGGCTGCAACACAGCCATAGCAAGCTAGGAAGGAATTGTGGCTGAGGCAAAACCAGAACTGCTTTGAGGACTATGGAGTGTGGTGCTGAGGGCCATGGCTCAGGACCAGCCTGGCAGAGCTAGAGAATGGCTCAGCTGGGTGAGCTCCAAGGGCTGCTCCAACCAAACTGATTCTGAAGAGAGAAAAAAGACCAAATTGATTGCCCAGTCTTCGTGTGCCTTAGCAAGCTGAACAACACAGCCTTGGGAAAGAAACAGAGCTAAGAACACTGAGGAGCATCCCCCGCCAGCCCCCCACCCCCTTCTGAGCCACTGCTGCACTGGGAAATGCAGGAGAGAGATCTCTAATCCTGAACAAGACCTCCCCCAGGTTTATGTCCCTTACAGACCTCTCAGTGAGAACTGAAAATATAAGTTAGCAATGCAGTAAATGCCCCAACAAAGAGATCAGATGTTTCACTTAATGCTTTTTACAGGCTTAACCCCAAGGGAGTGGAAGCAAATCACCTTCTGCAGGCTGGCTGCGAGGGGCTGCTCACAGCAGGGCACTGCCACCTGCTGCGCTCGGAAGGGGCAGGAGGGCAGGAGCAGAAGGCAGCAGAGGAGGTCACATTCCACAGCTTGCTTCATTTCCTCACTGCCTGGAGAGGTGCCAGGGAACAGCCCCAGAGACAGAAGCCAGCCTGTGGCACAGGAGCAGTCACAGCTCTGACTTTCCTCCTGCCCCTACAGCAGCCTGGATTCCTTCTGTCCAGAGCAAAAAAGTGCTTCAGAGGAAAAAAACAGCAACCAGCTCAGAATCCCAGATGTGCCAGGTGGGCACAGCAAGGACCCCCTAGGACATAAGTGCAGGAGGGAAAGCTGAGCTGTGGGGAGCTGCTGCCTTTGGGAAGCAAACTGGCACAGAAACCTGAGCACCACCTGAGAAAGCACTGACCACAGACCCATGGAATTGGTTGGGCTGGAGGAGCCCTCTGAGACCACCCAGCCCAGCCAGCAGCCCAGCCCCACCCTGGCCCCAAACCCTGGCCCCAGTGCCATGGCCACAGCTTTCTGGAACCCCTTCAGGCATGGGCACTGCACCACCTCCCTGGGCAGCCTGTGCCAGGCCCTGACCATTCTGGCAGGAAACAAATTCTTCCTCATCTCCAACCTAACCCTGCCCTGGCACAACCTGAGGCCATTTCCTCTCCTCCTGTGCCTCGTTCCCAAGGAGCAGAGCCCAAACCCAGCTGGCTGCAGCCTCCTCTCAGGCTTCAGCTGCTCCTCCCCAGCCCTGCTCTCCAGACCCTTCCCCAGCTTTGTGCTCTTGTCTGGACCTGTTCCAGCCCCTCAGTGTCCTTCTTGGAGTGAGGGCCCTAAAGCTGAACCCAGGACTGAAGGAGGTTCCTCAGCACTCCTCATATGCCTCTCAATCCCCCCTGATACTCTGGTCCCACTTGGTCCAAGAACTCTTCCCTCCATTTCAGCATCAGAACTGGGCTGTCTGCTCAGGCCTCCAGCAAGCATTTGCTGCCAGGCAGTAGAAGGTGGGCAGCTTCCCAGAGCTGGAGCATCCAAGGCTCTATGCACCCACACTCCTCACACAGAGCAGGGACATGAGGCAGGGGCTGCAAACACTGAGAGAAGGAGACAGAGATGGTGCAGCTGAGACATCATGGACAATGGCTCCACATCCAGGCAGGCAGAGATCCTTTAGCGTGGGTGATTGTGCCTGTGGGTTTTGAAGGGCTTCAGGGGTGATGGCTTCAGAAGGAGCTGGGCTGAGATGACGATGAGGAAGCAATTCCTGCCCAGAAGGGTGCTGAGGCACTGGGACAGGTTACCCAGAGAAGCTGTGGGGGCTCCAAGCCTGGAGATGTTCAAGGCCAGGTTGCTTGAGCAAGCTGGGCTGGTGGGAGGTGTCCCTGCCCATGGCAGGGGCTTGGCACTGGCTGTGACCTGACCAAGCACCTGATGGGCAGGGAGCTGCAGTTAGTCCTACTGAACCACAGACTGGTTTGGCTTGGAAGGAACCTTCAAGATCATCCAGTTCCACCCCACCCTGGCACTAAGCAGGGCTAGGCAGAGAGCCTGACTGCTCAGATGACAATGCAGGCTGCCCACAGTGCCCTCTGCATTGGCTATTTTAGCCCATGCCAACCAGCATTCTCCAGACCCACTCCTAGACACAGACCAGAGGCAAGCCATGGCAGGGACCATTCCCAAGACATGGCAGGTACCAGGCTCCTGCAAGCAGGGCATCAATCACCTTCAGTCTTGTGCTAGCAGACACAGCTGCCCTGCTCTGCCACATGAGATGCTGGATGAAAAAGTGACCCTGAAGCCCTGCAAAGGAAGAGCTGCACCTGCAGCAAGCCCACAGGAGGGTCCAAGTGTCCTGTGCTGCTGTGGCCAGGGTCTGCCACACAGCCTGGGGGCCAGAAGGCAGCTCCTGGCCCTGCTTTAGTGCAGCAGTGAAGGCAGGGGCAGGAGCTGTCGGCAGTGCGATGCTCTGCCACCATCTCAGGAAGATTCCTGCCCCATGGCTGCAGAAGAAAGCCTGACCCAAGGGCACTCCAGGGATCAAATCCCAAAGAATAAAAGGAATATGGAAGGTTCTGCTCAAGTCACCATGCTGAAGGGAGAGCAGCAACCAGCTGGGGCAGGGCTTCATGTCAGAGTGGCACAATCAGCCTGAGGCACCCAAGAACACAGAGCAGCTGCTCCACAACCTAACCAAGAAGGCAGTGCGAAAAGCCACAGTCCATGGCTCTGCTGGCAGTGCCACCAATGTCCTCTGCTCTCACCACGGCTCCATGGGGCTTGTAGGGCTGGATCCAAACAGCAGAAATAGTCTAAAGCTGCTCTGGATTCCTGGACAATAGGAAGGAAAAAGCAACCAAGGTACTGGCGGGGATGGGCCAGGAGTAAGGAAATTGTTGGCTTTCTGGTTTGGTTCTTTGGTTGGTCTGTTTGGCTGTTTTGTTCTCTTGTTGTCGGGATTTCCCCCCATTTTAATTCCTTCTAAACCCAGCCCCCCCAATCCCAGCCTGTGTGTGCAGCAGCAGTGATCACAAAGCAAACACAGCTGGCATCTTTGTCACTGACTCACCGAAGGGTTTAGCTGGACAAACATCACAAAGCTGTGCCTGCTTCCATTGAATTGCTGATCAAATGTGCTCCAGCAGCAGCTCAGCTCCTAACAGCTATTACTATGGCATCTGAATAATTGAACAGCCAAGGCAGAGCTCAGAGAGGGGAGCTCAGCTGAGGCAGCAGGCAGTGGCCATGCACCGTGCTGCACTGCTTAAAGGGATGCAGGTCTGGGGGTTTGTCACCATTGCTGTTTACACTCTGTTTACTCCAGAAAGCTGCAAATGCAGAGGGGAACAAGACTGCACAAATTCAGCTTCAGCTGAACTGAAGTGCAGCAGCCAACTTTAGAATTACAGAACATATTTGCTATGAAACCCTTCATTTCCTTCACTGAAAGCAAGACAAAGCCTCCTCACCAGTATGTTGGGTGGCTTCTTCCCCTGGCCCCTCACCACAGAGCGTTCAACTCAATACCAGAAAGTTACAATAATGTTAAGCAAAACCTTAACTTCCTTATTGACAAATGACACCATTTTGGGTGGGCTTTCTCCCAGATTTCCAGCACAGCTGTTGTTCAGCTTAGTAGCAGAGTCAAATGATTTCAAGGCAGAATGTGTGCCCTTAGGATAGAGGATTGGCTCAGTGCTGAAAGCAAAAGGTCAGCTCCCTCTGGAACCACTTTTCCTCGTTGCCCTCCAGCGCAGGCAGGTGCAGCAGCCCCGTGCTGAGCTCGTTATGCAGTGTGCTGCTGCAGAGGCACAGCCTAAGCTCTCCATTTCCACCCACCAGCCAGGATTTTGCCTTTCTCTTCCCATTCTGCCACTGGGGTCTAGCAGGCACTGCACATAACCTCCCTGGGGACCTGCCTGCAGCCGGCGTGGCTCTGCAGTCCTCCAGCAAAAGCCTTCCCTCTGCAAGCCCCTCAAAGGCACCACTGAACTGAATGGCTGGGAAGGAGCTGCCAGGTTTGCAGCAAACCCCTGTGCACTCCTGCACCACGCTGCACGGCAAAGCAGAAATCCTTTGGTTTCTGGCAGCAGCCACACAGGAGCCCAGCTGGGAAATGGCAGGAGGGAAGCAGTGCCAGAAGTGCTGTTAGAGACGCGGAGACAGCGGCGCGGGAGAGGCAGCCGTGCAGGCACACAGCAGCTGCTCTGCTTGGAAAGGACCTCCAAGGTCACTGCCACTGAAACCAACTGCTGAGTGCCAGCCCAGTTCTTGAGGTGCTTGGCTCTGTGGCTCCTGTTCTGGGAAAACAGGCACGGAGCAGCTCTGAGGTGGGGACAAGCTGAGCACTGGGACTGCTGAGCCTGGAGAAGAGCAGCCTGAGGGGGAGCTGATCGGTGCTGATCAATACTGCAACGATGGGTGGCAGCAGCATGGGACCAGGCTCTGCTCAGTGGTGCCAGTGCCAGGCTAGGGGCCAGGGGCACAAACTGGCACAGCAGAAGGAGGAGGAGGAACTGCTGTAACGTAAAGCTACTGCAGCCCTGGAGCAGGCTGCTGAGAGGTGCTGGAGTCTCCATCTTTGGAGACATTCCAAGCCCACCTGGATGTGTTCCTGTGTGACCTTCTTTCTGTGGGTCACCCTGCCTGGGCAGGGGTGCTGGGCTGGATGATCTCCAGAAGTGCCTTCTAGCCTCACCATACTGTGATCCTATGAACACTGCAGGACATTTCCAATTTCCTAAAGCACCTAAAAAACCCCCAAAACCAGACCAACCCCAGCTGCCTTTGAAGCTGCCCATAGTCTCTGCCATTTGGTCATTGCCAGGAGTTCTGATCACATCCCAGGCTGACTCCAGAGCTTTTTGATTTCCAATAAAGCCTCTTCTAAAACCACTATTTGTAGGTTTGCCTGCTCCTGGGAGAAAGAAGCAGGACAGAATAGTTCAGAAACTGCACACTTGTGCTGCTGGCTCAGGAGAACAGAGGCAGGTCAGGCTAAGTAGGATCACTTCAGCTTGGTGTGAATCATGTCCTTGAAGGGCCAAGAGAGTAACTAAAGGAAAGAAGCTGAGGACTTACTTGTTCCATGCTTGTCTGAGGTTCTTGGGGCTGTAGTGTGTGAAGCGCTCTGCAAGAACAGGAGAGGCACATTCAGGTATTGCACTGAGCCCAGGGCTCTGCTCCTCAAACACACTGAGCAGCTTCCATCATTTCTATGCAGGCACTGCAGCTCAGGGCTCAGGACAGCAAGAAACCAGCAGAGAAGCAACTGCCACACGAGCAGGGAGCAAAGCCCAGGGAAGACCCCAGCTGGTTAGGAACCTTGGGCATGCAGGGCACAGAGCTGCACCCAGCAGCACACTGCAGTGGAGCTCTCTCAGCTGCAGCTTTTGCAGCACAGCTCACTCAGTGCCACATCTGCCCAGGAAAGTTTAGGATTGTGCCTCAAAAACAGTAGCATCAACCAGCCTAGAGAGAAATACTGGCTGGAGGAGGGTGAGGGGAGCCCTTCTGCCTCTCTACAGCCCCTGAAAGGAGGCTGCAGTGAGGTGGGGTTTGGGCTCTGCTCTCTAGGATCAGGAACAGAATGGGAGGAAAGGGCCTGAAATTGTGCCAGGGGAGGCTTAGGTTGGAGATGAGGAAAAATTTAATTGCTGCCAGAGTGGTCAGGGACTGGCAGAGGCTGCCCAGGGAGGTGGTGCAGTGCCCATGCCTGGAGGGGTTCCAGCAAGCTGTGCCCATGGCTCTGGGGCAAGGGTTTAGTGGCCACGGTGGGGCTGGGTTGGGGGCTGGGCTGGGTGGCCTCGGAGGGCTTCTCCACCTCAAGCCAGTTTCTGGTTGTATAACTACAACAAAGTGGAAGCAGAAAGGAGCAGAGGGAAAGGAGGGGGAATGATCTCGAGCTGCTTGATTTGACAAACCTGCTGTACACAGGGACCACCAAAGAGATGTTCTTAAAGCAGCTGCTCCCAAAGTGTCCTCAGCTTGAAGGCCCAGGGGAGCAGCAAGCCCTGTGCCAGCCACCTCACTCAGCACCCACTACTTCTGGGTGCTGCCACAAACAGCAGCAGATCTGTTCCTTACAGGAGCAGGCAGCAGGTGTGTTGCTTTCTGCCTTCAGACAACCTCTGCACTACAGCCCTGCTCTCTGCACCCTCACTCGTGCCACACACAGCTCTGGCCTTGGCACTGCCTGACCAGCAGGCTGCAGCTGACAACTCTGCAGCAAGGGCAAACTGCAGCAGAACTCACTGGTGAGCTCATGAGCAGCCCCATGAGGAGCTGCTGCTCTACTGTGAGAATTGGAGAAGGAAAGCAAACAGCATCCAGCCAGCTGTGTGCTGGGCTGCAGCAAGAGCAGCTGTGGGCAGCAGGGCAAGGGAAGGGATTCTGCCCCTTGGCTCTGCTCTCCTCACACCCCACCTGCAGCACTGTCTGCAGCTCTGCAGCCCCCAGCACAAACAGCACATGCAAGGGTTGGAACCAGTGCAGGGGAGATGCTGAGAGGGCTGCAGCAGCTCTGCTCTGAGGACAGGCTGGGAGAGTTTGGGCTCTGCAGCCTGCAGAGGAGAAGGCTTCCAGGAGACCTTGGAGTGGCTTTGCAGGATCTGCAGGGAGCTCCAGGAGGGCTGAGGAGGGACTATTGACAAGGCCTGGTAATGACAGGAGGAGGAGGAGGAATGGGTTTGAAGTGGCAGAGGGGAGATTGAAACTGGATGTTAGGAGGAAGTTGTTTGCAGTGAGGGTGATGAGACACTGGCACAGGTTGCCCAGGGAGGTTGTGGCTGCTCCCTCCCCAGATGTGTTCAAGGCCAGGCTGGATGAGGCTTCGAGTGACCTGATCTAGTGGGAGGTGTCCCTGCCTATGGCACAGGGGCGTTGGAACTGGCTGAGCTCTGAGGTCCCTTCCAACCCAAACCATTCTATGAGTCTATTTCAAGTCACACAAAGCAAGAGGAGGGCTCTCTGCTACCAGCCAGGCAGCCACACCACTGCTGCACCTTTGCCTTGAGAGCACCTCCAAGCGGCAAGGAAGGCTCCATGAGGAAGGAGCAGCAGAGCACATTTGTGACTTTCCAGCTCCTTTTTTTAGCACTGTTGATAATCTGCTCTCAGTCTGGAGCAAAGCACTTAAAATGCAGTCTGACTTCAAGGCATTTCTGTGCGCTGCTCATCAAAACACAGCAGCTAATGTGCATTCCTTGATTAATGCTCCTCTCCAGCTGAAACCAAGTGTGATTAGCTGAAATGCAAATATTTAAACACCACCATAATTAATATTTTGAGAAGGCTAATGCCTGCTGCCTGTCAATGGCTCTTCTTTACATTTAAATTAAAGTCTGGAGTGACTGAAGCTGCAGTGTGCTGCCTGAGCCTCAGCTGCTGCTCCAGTAAAGATTAACATTGCAGCTGGCACCGAGCTGCAGGCAGGGTTGGGCTGCTGGAGGGCAGGAGGCTCTGCAGAGGGCCCTGACCAGGCTGCACCCATGGGCTGAGGCCAATGGGAGGAGGTTCAGCAAAGCCAAGGACTGGGTCCCACCCCTGGGGCACAACAACCCCATGCAGGCTGGGGGCAGAAAAAGCCCTGGGGGTGCTGGGTGGCAGCAGCTGGAGGTGAGCCAGGGGGTGCCCAGGTGGGCAGGAAGGGCAGCAGCAGCCTGGCCTGGCGCAGCACTGCTGTGGGCAGCAGCAGCAGGGCAGGATTGTGCCCTGCACCCAGCACTGGGGAGCCCACAGCTGCAGTGCTGGGGTCAGTCTGCCCCAGCTGAAATGATTCCCCTGTGAGTACAGAATGGTCACTGTTTGCTTTGCCATGGGAGGCATCAGGAAGCCACCTCCATTCTATCTGCCTCTGGGAGAGGCACCACAGCTCTGCCTCTTCAATCACCCCCAGGGGTGGGCATTCAGCCACCTCCCTGGGCAGCTTGTGCCAGGCTCTGAGAGCCCTTTCAGTCCAGAAGTTTCTTCTCATGTCCAACCTAAACCTGCCCTGGGGCAACCCGAGGACATTTCAGAGTCAGCACTGCAGGCTGCTCAGCTCAGACAGGTTCAGGGTTTGGCTGCAGCTGGGCTCAGGAGCACCTTCCAGCAGCACTGCTGTGTACCAAGCTGTCAGAGGTCATTGTTCATGCATTGGCTGAGCCTTGCCACTGGCAGAGCAGAGGCTCAAGCCTTGTGCTGAGCTCTCCACAGTCCTGCTGACCCACAGCACGAAAGCAGGCACCAGGAAATAACCTAACTGCCTCTGCTCTCAGGAGACCTCACAGCATGTCCTGTGCCCAGTGTTCAAACCACAGCAGCTCTTTACCCTGGTACTTGCTGTCCAAATGTCTTTGTTTTCCTGCTTGCACAACTCAGTTTCCAGCACCAAAGCCTTGCCAGGGTGGCCGTTGGTATCCTCACAGAATGGGCTGGGCCAGAAGAGACCTTCAAACTCATCCAGCCCAATGCTTGCCGTGGGCAGGGACACCTCCCAGCAGCCCAACTTGCTCCAGGCCTCATCCAGCCCGGTCTGGACACTGCCCAGCTTCTGTGGGCAGCCCACTCGTGCCATGGCCACACCTTTCTGGAACCCCTCCAGGCATGGGGACTGCACCACCTCCCTGGGCACCAAACTCCATACTGTGAGATAGAGAAAATAAAGCAAATCCCACCAGAGTGAACAAAGAGCCTCCAGGAGCTATTTCCTGGTGTTCTGTGGCAGTAAACCCAACTCCCTCAACACACTGGGATGCCCAACAGGAAAATGAGAGCAGGACATTTCTTGGCTGCCATCTGCTGTTGAAAAGGTTCCTGACTCACACGGGAGGGTACAGCAGAGCATGCCCAGGGAGCCCTTCACTGGCACCTCCAAGTCTTCGCCCTCTCCTTCCAGGTGTTGGGTAACAGCAATGCCTTGGGACCTGTCAGAACCCTGTTCTTGGAAGGGTTCATCTCTTCATCAGCACCCAGAATGTGAACCCAGAAGCTTTTAAGTCCCAGGACAGCCTGAGCTCGGGAGGACTCTCTGGTCTCAGCATTTCAGTGAAAAACTGAACTGACTGAAAAAAGCTCTGCTCATTCACTGCACCTTGTCCTTGGCTTTGCTGAGCCCCAGGAGGCAGACACTGGCCCAGCTCTCAGCCTGCCAGGGTTTGACAGACATAGCAAAAGGTTCTACCAGCTGGCCTAGAGTGGCCTTAAGCTCTCACAAGGCCTTTCCTCTGCTTTCCAGAACTGGAAATGACCTTTGAGATCATCTAGTCCCAACCCCCTGCAGGGACACCTTCCACTAGACCATGTTGGCCAGAGCCTCATCCAGCCTGGTTTTAAACACTTCCAGGGATGAAACATCCACAGCCCTCCTGAGCTACCTGTCCCAGTGTTCTCTCCATCCTCACTGGAAAGAGTTTCCTCCTAATCTCCAATCTAAATCTATCCTGCTCTAGTCTCAAACCATTGCCCCTTGCTCTGCCTTCTCCTGTCTTGCCTCTTTCCAGGCAGAGAACTTGTATGCACCTGGTATTTGAACTCACCTGGTTTGAAATGGGGTAGGGAGTGGACTCCAGGCCATGAGTCTTCATTTGGTGTTCCCAGTACCTGTGCACAGAAAGAGAAGGAAAAGCCCCTAGTGAAGTCAGGAACAGCTGTGCTCTTGTGAGGATGCTGCTGAACCAACACCTGCAGGCTGCTCTCTGCTGCAGGTGCCAAGTCCCTGCACATCCCAGGGGGCTGCTGTGGCAGAGTGTAGCTCAGAAGTCTTCTCACTCCCTAAAAACTTGCAGATACTTAACAGATGCTAGGGTAGAAGACTTGCACAGATGTTGAAGCAGACCAGAGAATGATAGAATTGGATCTGAAGTGGATGCAGCATCCACAAACCCAGCACATTCTGAGGAGATCCAGACCTGCCTGACTCCTGCACTCTGCTTGGCTTCTGTTCACTCCAACTGCCTCTTTCTGTAAGTGCCAGACCAACATCCAGCAGCAAGGCAAAGAACACTTCTCACATCTGTCCTAGCAGTGCCCAGCGCTGGGCTCCCCAGCTCAAGAGGGACAGGAAACTGCTGGAGAGAGTCCAACTTGGAGGGTTGTGATGATGCTGAGGGGCCTGGAGCATCTCTGAGCAGCAAAGGCTGAGAGCTCCAGCAGCCATTGAGTCTGGAGCAGAGCAGCCCCAGAGGGGATCTGATCAATGCTCAGCAAGAGATAAAGGCTGGGGGGCAAGAGGCTGGGGCTGGGCCCTTGTTAGTGGTACCCAAGGACAGGAGAAGGGGCAATGGGCACAGGCCGCAACCCAGGAGGTGTCAGTTGAGCTTAAAGAGGGTGCTGGAAACTGGAGCAGGCTGCCCAGAGAGGCTGTGCAGTCTCCTCTTGAGCTTTTCCAGCCTCTCCTGGCCACTGTGATCCTGGGCAAGCTGTCCTAAGTGGCCCTACTGGAGCAGAGTGGTTGGACTGGCTGATCTCCAGAAGTCCCTTCCAACTCCATATGCAAGTTCACCAGGCTGATTTGCAAACACAGCTTGCAGGACCCTCCTTACAAGCCTGAGAAGGCTACGGACAAGAGAAACTTATAGCAGCAGAAGGGCTCTCGCTCCAGGGAAGGGCAGCGGCAGGGTTCTGGCTCCAGCCGCTCCTGGCAGCCGCTGCGCTCCCCGCTCCGCCCAGCAGAGGGCTCCAGCGGCAGGGTTCTGGCTCCAGCCGCTCCTGGCAGCCGCTGCGCTCCCCGCTCCGCCCAGCAGAGGGCTCCAGCGGCAGGGTTCTGGCTCCAGCCGCTCCTGGCAGCCGCTGCGCTCCCCGCTCCGCCCAGCAGAGGGCTCCAGCGGCAGGGTTCTGGCTCCAGCCGCTCCTGGCAGCCGCTGCGCTCCCCGCTCCGCCCAGCAGAGGGCGGCCCTGGGCCGAGAGAGGCCCGGCGGGGCCTGGGCCGCAGCTCCCTGCGCAGGGCGCTGGAGGATGCTCCAGGGAAGGTTACAGATGCAGGAAAACCAGGCCCAGCCTTTTGCATGTCGGAGCTTAGCTGCCTGTGGTGTAAGGTGAGGGTGCGAGGGCAAGGGGCACAAACTGGCACAGCAGAAGTTAATCCAAACAGAAGGAGCTGGAGCCCTGGCGCAGGCTGCTGAGAGGTTCTGGACTCTCCTTTTCTGGAGACTTTCAAGCCCCAACTGGATGTGTTCCTGTGTGACCTGCCCTGGGGGACTCTGCTCTGGCAGAGGGTTGGACTGTGGTCACTTCCAATCCAAGCCATTTGCTGGTTCTATGAAAAGTCTTTTCTTGGTGGGCCTGTTTGTTTCCCAGCCCCCCAGGTGCTTCCTGAGGGGCTGTCTCAGGCATGTGGTGCATCAATAAATGATCTCCTTCTACTTCCACAGTTCTCAGTACCTGCAGCAGCCAACAACCTAAAACAACCAAAGGCAAAAGCTCCTGATCCTTGCCTCACCATTCCTGACACGAAGAAACACGTGGACATGGATCAGCCATTAACAGAATGGAATAGAATAGAATCAGGCAGGCTGGAAGAGACCTCCAAGCTCATCCAGCTCAACCTATCCCCCAGCCCCATCCAATCAACCAGACCATGGCACTCAGTGCCCATCCAGGCTTTGCTTCAACACCGCCAGGGACAGCGACTCCACCACCTCCCTGGGCAGCCCATTCCAATGCCAGTCACTCCCTCTGGGAAGAACTTCCTCTGTTGTCTCAGGCACATTACTCCAGCAAGAAAGAACTCACCAGAAATATCCTTTCAAGTTGATCTTGGATGTCTTTCATTCCTGGGAAAGCAGCAACCCCTTGGACCATCTCTACGAAGATACAACCCACGCCCCTGGGGGGAAACGGAACGGAGAGAGACATCCAGCACAAGGCTTCTGCAGCCATCACCTCCCACAGCATCACAGGCACCTCTGCCTCCTGGAAACACCTCCAGGCATGGGCATTCAGCCACCTCCCTGGGCAGCCTGGGACAGGCTCTGAGAGCCCTTTCAGTCCAGAAGTTTCTTCTCATGTCCAACCTAAATCTGCCCTGGGAACAGGCAGCCCCTGCCAGCAGGGAACAGGCAGCAGCCAACATGCAGTTGCTGCAAGAGGCCAAGAGGCAGCTGCCAGGAGCAGGCCATTGCTGAGAGATGTGCTGCAGATGAAGCTCAGCACAGACATGCTCTAAAGGCAGCAGGAAGATGCTGCCCCCATTTTCTGTGGGTGCAGACCAGCCAGGCACCAAGCTGCCTGTTTCTACAGGGCTGGCACAACCAGCAGCCAAGAGCTGCCAGTAATGCTGGTGCATTAAGTGCTTCTGCTTGGAAGCACAATCTGGCTGAGTGCTTGGCCTCTGGGTAACCCAGCCACAACCGGGGTCAGGAACTCGGGGAGAGGGAAGGAGCACTGGAGTTAGACAAACCACTCAGAGAAACCAAAGGTTAGTCAAGCGGCTGAGCAGAGGAGCACCAACAGCTCCTGAGTCCTGAGCTGGAGGCCTGCTGCCACCTGCAGATGAAGCTCCTGCCTGGTGTGACAGCTTCTGCTTTCCCAAGAGTTGTTTTGCTTGGAACAGAGTTAGTGTGGTTGGTTGCAGACCACCTACAGGGGCCTGCAGAGGACTGACAGAGGAAACAGCTGCCCAGGCTGAAGAGCACAAGGGAATCCTGCAGCCTGTGGCCGGCCCAGGGGCACAGCTCCTCTGCAAAGCAGCTCTGCTGAGGGAACAAGAAGCTCCCCAGTTCTCTTCACACAAAGAGGCGGCAAACGCTGCACAGGGGAACTTGGCTTAGAGTGACTCTCCCAACATTCCACACCAGCAAATGGAGTGGAAAACCAACCTGAGCCTCTGCCACCTGCTCCCACCACTGCCCAGGGAGCTGGCTTTGCAGGGCTGGGGGTGGGGGAGTTAAACCAAGAGGTTTGCAACTGCGAAAGGTGTGGAATCTGGGAAACTGCATGGCATGGAATGTGCCAGGAGAGGTTTAGGTTGCTCCTTGCAGGGCTGGTAAGGAGCAGCTGCGGGACCTGTGGAGAAGAGCAGGCTGAGGGCAGAGCTCATTGCTCTCTGAGAGGAGGCTGCAGCCAGCTGGGGTTGGGCTCTGCTCCCTGGGAACAAGGGACAGGAGGAGAGGAAATGGCCTCGAGTTGCCCCAGGGGAGGTTTAGGTTGGACAAGAAAGAAGCTTCTTAACTGAAAGGGCTCTCAGAGCCTGTCCCAGGCTGCCCAGGGAGGTGGCTGAATGCCCATTCCTGGAGGTGTTTCCCAGAGGCAGAGCTGTGGTGCTGAGGGCCATGGCTCAGCCCCAGCCCTGGCAGAGTCAAAGCAGGGTTGGGCTGGGGGAGCTTGAAGGGCTTTGCCAACCCAGAGCATTTTCTGACCAGTGCAGCTCAGCAGGACCCACCCTCCTCTCCCAGGGAACCACCACCATGGATCGTGGCTATAGCAGAGCAGCAAAGTCTCTGTCTGGGTTTGTGCTAGCTGGAAGGAGCTGCTGCTGCTGCTCCCACATTATTTAAATCTGTAGTGCCTCCTGGTACTGTCGTGGTGCTGGGACACAGCAGAGCTCAGACTGCCTGCCAGGCAGACACAGTGCCAGCTGCATCCAAATGCTGATGCTACAAACAGCCTTTGGCTGCCAAGTGACCGAATTACCTGGGAGGCTGGCAGGGGCTGGGCTCTGCACCCCTCCCTTCCTCCTGCTCTGGGAAGCACTCACATGCTTTCAGTGCAATTCAGGCCTCGCTGCCTGCAGCTGCTGTGCCTGCAGAGTGCCTGCAGAGCCCCTGCCTGCCTGTGCTGCAGCAGAGCCCCTGCCTGCCTGTGCTGCAGCAGAGCCCCAGCCTGCCTGTGCTGCAGCAGAGCCCCAGCCTGCCTGTGCTGCAGCAGAGCCCCAGCCTGCCTGTGCTGCAGCAGAGCCCCTGCCTGCCTGTGCTGCAGGAGAGCCCCTGCCTGCCTGTGCTGCAGCAGAGCCCCTGCCTGCCTGTGCTGCAGCAGAGCCCCAGCCTGCCTGTGCTGCAGCAGAGCCATTGCCTGCTGGGCCAGAGAGGCAGAAGTGACCTTCACCTGCACCTACACCTCCTGCAAGATAACTACAGTGCTGGCAGTCATGGAGTCATGGAATGGAAGGGATGGGAAGGGACCTCTGGAGATCATCCAGTCCAACCCTCTTGCTAACACAGGCTCATCTGCAGGAGGCTGTGATCAGCAGGGTTCAGTCTCTCCAGAGACTCCACAGCCTCTCTCGGCTGCCTGCTGCAGGACTCTGCACCCTCAAAGGAAAGAAGCTTCTCCTTAAATTCAAGGGAAACTTTGGGCAGCTTGTGCCAGTCCCTGACCACTCCTGCAGCAAAGAAATTTTTCCTCATCTCCAATCTAACCCTCCCCTGGGGCAACCTGAGGCCATCTCCTCTGTTCCTGCCCCTTGTTCTAAGGGATAAATCAACCCCAGCTGGCTGCAGCCTCCTCCCAGGGAGCTGCAGAGAGCAATGAGCTCTGCCCTCAGCCTCCTCTGCTGCACACCAAACACCCCCAGGCTCTCAGCTGCTCCTGCCCAGCCCTGTTCTCCAGACCCTTCACAAAGCCCTTTAACATGGTGGGGGTGGATTTAAAAACCAGAGCCCAAGCTCCTACAGGGAGTGTCCTGCAAGGGTTGCACACTTACCACATGTCCAGGCAGGTGGAGTAGTCCGTGGATCCCAGCAGGACATCTGGAGGCCTGTACCACAGCGTCACCACCTCGTTGGAATAGGTGTGGCTGGGCACCGACTTGGCTCTTGCGAGACCTGTGGGGCAGGGATGGAGCGGCTGGAGCCTGAGCACAGCCCCAGGGGCACAGCCTCTCAGGGCTCTCAGCCTGCAGCAGGCTGCCAGGCAGGTGGCTCAGTGCTCATCCCTGGAGGTGGCTGAAGAGGCAGAGCTGTGCTGCTGAGTGCCATGGGTTAGCCCCAGCCCTGGCAGAGGCAGAGCAGGGTTGGGCTGGGAGATCCTGAAGGACTTTTCTAACCAAACCATTCCATGAACCCTCTGGTCCATTACAGACACCCTGCTGGCAGCCAGGCTGGTTTAAGCTTGTCAGGAGCTCCATTTCCTGTCCAGCCATGACCTATCCCACATCACATCAGCAAGGTCCCGGGACAGCCTCTCACTGCTGACAGCAGCACAGAGCACCCTGCCCACAGCTCTCCAGCAGCCTGGCTCCTTCGGGGCTGTGGTGACAGTCCCCATCACAGGCCTGCAGGCTTCTGTTCCAAACAATCCAGCCCCTACACTGTCCCCATCCTGTCCCTCTCGGGGAGCACTGGAGATGCACGAGTCAGGAGAGTGCTGCAGGCTGGTCTGTGGCTGCCTGGAGAGAGCTACCCAAAGCAGAGCCACAGAACCACCGAGGCTGGAAAAGCCCTCTGAGATCATCAGCTCCACAAGGCCACTCAACACCACCATGGGCACCAAACCCTGGCCCCAATGCCATGGCCACAGCCCTGATCACTCTGGAAGCAAAGAAATTCTTCCTCACCTCCAACCTAACCCTCCCCTGGCATAACCTGAGGTCATTTCCTCTGCTCCTGTCCCTTGTTCCCAGCAAGCAGAGCCCAACCCCAGCTGGCTGCAGCCTCCTCTCAGGGAGCTGCAGAGAGCAATGAACTCTGCCCTCAGCATCCTCTGCTCCACACCAAACACCCCGAGGCCCTCAGCTGCTCCTCCCAAGCCCTGCTCTCCAGACCCTTCCCCAGCTTCCTTGCCCTCCCCTGGCCTTGCTCCAGCCCCTCAGTGTCCTTCCTGGAGCGAAGACTTGCAGAGTTCAGATGGAAAGCTCTGCAAACGCTCCTCTGGAGCTCTGCCTTCCTGCAGCCCTTCTTTGGACGCTCCAGGAGCCTCCAGATGACAGCTACCAGGGTGAGGGCTTTCAGATATCCTTCTGCAGGAAACTTTGCTCCCTGTTTGCTACCCTTTGGACATCCAGATGTGCTTACTCATGCAAAATTCATTTACCCACATCCTTTCAGTGACGGAGAAGGGAAGGCTTGGAGTAATTAGCCCAGCAGGTTCCATCAGTCTCTTGCAGGGCTCCCTGTCTGTTTCCATGGCTACAGCACAGGGACAGTGCCAGCCTCTGCCTCCTTCGGAGCAGGCAGAGCTCAGACGGAGTCACCTAAACTTCCACCCCCGAATGGCCAGCCAGAAATGCAGAAAAGCCAAAAGGTCCCTGGAGAGATGCCCAGGTGAGCACCACTGCCTGCATCCTGCTACCTGAGCACTCTGCCAGCCGGGAAAGGTGGGGAAGGGCTTCCTGCCACCAGCCACCTCCCTCCAGGAGGCAGAAGGCCAACAGCTGCAGGCAGACAGCAGAAGCCAAGCTGTGCCAGAGCTGCTGGCAAGCTGTGTGCAGCTCTGGAGAGAACAAGCACTGGGGGATGCTGAGCCTGCACTGGAGCCTGCAGGGCTTGCAGAGCAGCAGCCAGGAGCCATGGCTTGGGTTCAACTCACCCACTCAGGGGGACACTGCCGTGCCCTGTGTTCAAAACCCAGAGTGAACCTCAGAGCAGGGTGCACTGGGCTGGAAGGGTCCTTTTAAGTTCATCTATTCCAAACCCTGCAGTCCCTAGGGACAGCCCCACCAGGCCTGACCTTGCATGTCTCCAGGGATGGGGTCTCCACCACCTCCCTGGGCAACCCATTCCAGTGTTCCACCACCCTCACAGTAAACAACTTCTTCCCTGCTTCCAAGAGGCAGAGCTGTGGTGCTGAGGGCCATGGCTCAGCCCCAGCCTTGGCAGAGGTGGAGAAGGGTTGGGCTGGGGGAGCTGGAAGGGCCTTGTCAGCCGACGTGGTCTGAGGATTGTGTGATCTGTAGGAGGGGACAGCAGACAAACCCAGGGCAGCCAAGTCCCAGCACGGGCTCAGGAACCATTCAGGCACTTCATTTCCTCAGGAGAATTCCTAACACACTTTCATTTCCTCTGAGAAGCAACGGCAGGACTGGAGGTCAGGCACTGCTGATAGCAACAATCACTCCAGACATGGTCTCCCTTACTCTGCCTCCTGCAGAAAGCCATTTCTCAAGCTCATTCCTTTTTAATTTGACAAAGGCTCTCTGCTATCCCTTTTCATTTGCCTCTCAGCCTTTCCACCACCGTTTCATTTCCTGGCAGCTTCAGCACGAGGAGGAAAGCAAAGCAGGCAGCACCTGAACAAAGACAGTCCCCAGGGTGCAGGATCCACGCCTGGGAGCCCTGCTGGAGGGGAAACAGATGCCCACAGCCACTCCTGGAGCCCCCCTCAGGCGTCTGCAGCCTTTTCTCACCTTGTTTACTCCAGAACCAGGACTCACCGAAGCCTGCTTGGAGCATCTGATGTCCCACAGCCAGCTCATTAAATTAGCCTGGAGCCCAGGGAACAACTTCAGCCCTGCTGCTCTTGGTAAACCCCTGGAGCCAGCAGCTAGAGGTCCCTGCAGATCAGGAGGCCTTTGCCCCAGGGCTGTGTGCTTCCTGTGCCAGCAGTGAGAGCACCGCAGGCAGAAGCTGACTTCTGGGCAGGGTCTGCCCTGCCTTGAGTGCATTTTGAGAGCCAGACAGGCACTGCTCTCACCTCCTCATGTCACTAACCAGGCACAGCCCAAAGGGGCTCCCTCCAAGCACCCTCCTGCCAGGCAGGCAGTGCTGGGAGCAGAGCTGCGGCAAGAACCAGAGCAGCATTCGAGGGAAGTGGAGATGCTGGAGGTGCCCAGAGCAGGGCCACGAGGATGCTCAGAGGGCTGCAGCACCTCTGCTGTGAGCACAGCCCAAAAAAGAGGAGGCTCCCAGAGGACCCTCTGGTGGCCTTCCAGGATCTGAGGAGGGCCTACAGAAAAGCTGGGGAGGGACTTTTTAGGCTCTCAGGGAGTTCCAGGACTAGGGGGAATGGAGCAAAGCTGGAGGTGGGGAGATTGAGGCTGGAGGTGAGGAGGAAGTTCCTGAGCATGACAGTGGTGAGAGGCTGGAATGGGTTGCCCAGGGGGGTGGCTGGGACCACTTCCCTGGAGGTGTTTTTGGCCAGGCTGGCAGAGGCTGTGGGCAGCCTGCTCTAGGGTAGGGTGTCCCTGGGCATGGCAGGGGGTTGGGACTGGCTGATCCTCGTGGTCCCTTCCAACCCTGACTGATTCTAGGATTCTATTCTATGATTCCACATCCTGCTTCTGAGGAGCCTGTGGTGCTGGGCAGAGAGAAATGGGCTGTGGGGAGCACAGGGCTGGGCTCCAGGGCAGGGTCGTGTCCCTCAGGCTTTACCCTGCTCCCTCCTGATGTTTCACCCTGGTTCTCAGAAGAGGAACTGGGCCCAGCTGCCTTGGCAGTCCCACGAGGCCCTGAGACCATGGAAGAACCCCCAGGTTTGAAGCAATAAAGGATGGAGATATTTCACCAGCTCCCAGCCCCCAGGCAGATGACAGCTCAAAGGGTTCTTTTTAAAGAATCACAGAATCACACAACCATGGAGGTTGGCAGAGACCTTTGAGATCATCACCCAGAGCTCAGTCCCACCGCAGCTGCTCAGCCACTGCCACTAACCCAAAGCACCACATCCATGCAGCTTCCAAACACCTCCTCCACCACCCCAGGCAGCCTGGGACAGTGCCTGAGGACCCTTGCTGGGAAGGGATCCTCCCCTGACACAGCCTGAGGCTGTTTCCTCTTCTGTCACTCAGTGAATGTGAGCAGAGACCAACTCCTGTCTGGCTCCAGCCTCCCTTCAGGTAGCTGTAGGGGGAGATGAGGTCTCCCCTCAGCCTCCTTCTGAAGACTAAGCCACATACAGCTTCAGAAGGCTTCTGGCACCTTCCAAGAGCAGAGAAGCACCGACAGAAGGATATGGAAAGCAGCCAACGATAATTTCTGACACCCTTTCTCCAAGTGCCTTACAATCCCAACCCTGCTCTTGCTGCCTGCCTCCACCTCCAGCGCTGCTCTCCAGCACAGCAAATCCACACCGAGCTGTTAATTGCAGTAGTGCTAATTAAAAGGCCAAAACCTCCATGCCCACATTACTACTGAAGGGCAATTAGCACACAAGGCTCCCTCATTACTGCTGCCTGAATCGTGGGGCCCAAAATCCAAGGCAGTGGATGGCAGCCATGGCTCTGCCTGCTTCCCAGGGCCTGCTGGCAGCAGAAGCTGCCCTAACGGGGAGACAGAGCCCCACAACTCCTAAAGCCACTGCAGGAGCTCACAGAATCACAGAGCTGTTTGGGCTGGAGGAGCCCTCTGAGACCACCCAGCCCAGCCCCACCATGGCCACTGAACCATGGCCACAGCTTTGTGGAACCCCTCTAGGGACAGGAACTCCACCACTGAATTTCAGCCTTTTGGCCTTTTTTGAGGTTTCAATTCTTAGAGCCACTTTCCAGGGAGCAGAGCAGGACAATTTCCCTTTCCTCTGACCACTGCTGTGAGTGCAGAGCTGGACAATGGCAAGGCTGAGGCAAGGCTGAGGCACTGGTAGAGGCTGCCCCGGGAGGCTGCGGATGCCCTGAGCATCCTGAGGTGCCCAAGGCCAGGCTGGAGGAGGCCTGGAGCAGCCTGGGCCGGTGGGAGGTGTCCCTGCCCACGGCAGGGGGCTGGGGCTGGATGACTCTGAAGGTCCCTTCCAACCCAACCCATTCTGTGACTCTGCCGATCTCACCTGGGGGTCCCAGAGGTGGTCAAGTGAAGCCCTCTGAGGGCTGTCCCTGGCAGGGCTGCAGTGCCTTTGCTCTCCACCTCCTGGAGCCCCCTGCAGTGTCTTTGCTCTCCACCTCCTGGAGCCCCCTGCAGAGCTGTGCCCGAGGCACAGGGCTGGACGGGGAGGGCCTGGAGCCTGTGCCTGCCAGCTGCAGGCTGAGCAGAGCCTGGCCCCAGCCTTGCCTACCGAAGTCTGCCAGCTTGAGCTCTCCCGAGTCGCTGATGAGCAGGTTCTGCGGCTTCAGGTCGCGGTGCAGGATGTAGCGCTGGTGGATGTAGGACAGGCCCCGCAGCAGCTGGAACAGCAGCAGCTGCAAGAGAGGGGCAGAGAGCAGCCACCCTTAGTGCCACCGCACGGCTGCCACCACCCAGCCTCCTGCAGCAGCCTCCCCTCCTGCACAGCCCTCACCCAGCCCTGCAGCTCACAGCTGCTTGCCAGCTGGGCACAGGGAGCTGCTGCTGTGGGGAGAGGGGGCACGGCGAGAGGGGGCACAGGGAGAGGGGGCACGGGGAGAGGGG
>VWZI01000022.1:280536-315331 GCA_013396835.1 Psilopogon haemacephalus
AAGCGAACGGCACAGCAGCGATGCCAGGGAGCCACAGGCACGGGCAAAAGGGAGGAGGGGAGGAGGGGAGGAGGGGAGAGCTTCTCCTTTCAGTGTAAGATTTTATTCCTTCTAAATGCGGTTTTTGCCCTCAAAATAGGAACTTATTCCTTCACAGTAGGACTTATTCCTATGAAGCAAGATTTTTTTTCCTTCAAAACAGGATTTTGTTCCTTCAAAGCAGGAATCTGTGCCATCCAAGTAGCATCCCTTTAAAGCAGGATATTTTTTTGTACAAAGTAGATTTTTTCCCTTCAAAATAGGAGAAATTAAAAGAAAACCTAACTCAGCCCCCACCATGGAACTCGGAACTCTCAACTGGACTCTACAGACCATCACTCCAGGGAGGTCATTGAGAGGCTGGAGCAGGTCCAGAGAAGGGCACAGAGCTGGGGAAGGGTCTGGAGAGCAGGGCTGGAGAGGAGCAGCTGAGGCCCTGGGGGTGTTTGGTGTGGAGCAGGCTGAGGGCAGAGCTCATTGCTCTCTGCAGCTCCCTGAGAGGAGGCTGCAGCCAGCTGGGGTTGGGCTCTGCTCCCTGGGAACAAGGGACAGGAAGAGAGGAAATGGCCTCAGGCTGTGCCCAACCCTCCCCTGGCACAACTCTTCTGGGCCTGTCGACCCCCAGCCATTCTGTGACTGTGAATGGGCAGACTGGCAGCTCCCTCTGGGCACAGCAGCTGACAGCAGACTCCCATGCTGCCTGCAGGGGAAGCCCTGGGGAGTAACTGAGGGACCAGAGCCACAGTTTCTGCCTGCCTGAGAAGGCTGCTGCCACTGGGGCTGCGGAGCAGGGCTCAGAGCAAGGCTCCTCCTGGACTGCCTGGGATGGGAGTTGCAGTCAGCTGCTCACACAAGTCACTGTTGCCCTCCAACACTGCAAGCAGAGAGAAAGAGCAGGACAAAGCCCAGGCGAGGATGCTTCTCCCCCGAGCCTGAAGCCGTCGCCGTGCAGCACCACTAATTAAAGAGCTAATTGGCTTCCTGCACAGATTCACTGCCCAGACAGGAAGGCAAACGAGCAGCACAGGCACGACAGATGCAAGCCTGTGCCTGTAGCCACAGGACCCTGCCTAGCAGGAGCCACAGCAAATGGACTCAGCTCCAGAGGAAAAGCACCAGGCATGGATTTGCTTCCATTCCTGGGGATGTACAGAGGTGGGTGACAGAGGCACTTAAACAGAGATGACATTTCAGAGGACAGAGGCAGGTCAGGACAGCTACTTTTTCACAGGCCTGCTGGAGTGGACTAAGAAATGCTTCACAACTAGAATATGAATTCACCAAACTGTCTCTGGGCAGCTGCAAATGAAGGTTCAGGAGAGCCAAGGAGATACGGCTAAGGGGCCACTGGCAGGAGCCCTGCAGCAGGCAGACAGGAACACAGCAGGATGAAGATTGTCATTAAAAAGCACACAACTGCTGAGGTCAGCTGCTGCCCTGACCCCGCAAAAGCAGAGGAGTTCCTGCAGCAGGAAGCAATCCAGATGTTCCAGCTGCTAGTTCAGGAAGCTATCTCTAGAGGCACCAACAGCTGCAGGAAAGCAAGCCAGGAGAACAGATCTCAGTAGGTCAGACCAGGAGGATCTGCACAGGGAGAGGCAGGAGCAAGGCAGCAGCTGCAGGCTGCAGCAGAACCATAACCTGCTGTGGGGCCACATCTTCAGGATTCAGTCACTGCCCTCAGCCTGGGGGAGCCAGAAAGATGCCCTGAAAGCCACAGAGGAGGTGAGGCTGTGCCTACAAACAGGGACTTGGGAGCTGATGGCCTCATCTTTTCTAACCCTCACACAGCACACTCAGGGTTCTCCACACAAGGTAGCTCTCCAGGCTTGGCAGCTCCCCAGGTTGTGTACAATGGAGGATTTGGAGAATCCGTGGAGCCAAGCAACTGCTCCTGCCCATGGTACTCCTGAAACAGGCACTGCAGCTGCCCAACCACACGTCTGTCACCAAGACATTTCACAGGGTCTTAGAGCTTTCATGGTTGGAAAAGCCCTCTGAGATCCTCCAGCCCAGCACCACCATGGCCCCAAGTGCCATAGCCACAGATTTCTGGAACACCTGCAGGGAGGGGGCATCCACCACCTCCCTGGACAGCCTCTGAGTCAAGAACTTGTTCCTGTTGTCCAGTCTGTAAGGAAGAAATTCCTTCCAGCAAGGGTGGCAGAGCCTGGGAGATGCTTTCATTAGAAATGAGACTCTTGCAGCCCATGGTGCTGTGCCAAGCATCTTCCCCTCAGCTAACCTTTGGTTCCCAAGGACCACCTGAGGTGGCACTTGGCAGCTGCTGCTGCTCTAACACCTGCTCTGCTGAGCTCTTACCTTCACATTCTCTGGGTGAAGCCCTCCGGGGTGCTTGTCCATGTACTGACACAAATCAGTGTGCTGCAAGGGTCAGGTGGAGAGAGAAAAGAGAATTAGTGCCTGTGTGACTACAGCTGCAGAGGAGAGGGCAGGGAAGGTGGCACGGGAGAGGCAGCACACAGTGGGGTGGGGCAGGCTAGAGCCTGACTGCTCTGAGCATCTCCACAAGGCTCTTCACTGCTGTCCCAACACCCTGCACCTGGTACATTAGTGACAGGAGCACAGCACCATAGGATGGCAGGGGGTCAAAGTCACCTCTGGAGATCACCAAGTCCAACCCCCTGCCAAGGCATGGTCACCTGGAGCAGGTCACACAGCAACACATCCAGGTGGGTTTGAAAGCCTCCAAAGGAGACTGTGCAGCCTCTCTGGGCAGCCTGCTCTAGGCTCCAGCATCCTCACACCAAACAAGTTTCTCCTTAAGCTCAAGGGACACCTCCTGGGCTCCAGTTTGTGCCCTTTTGCCCCTTGTCCTGTCCCTGGGCACCACTGACAAGAGCCCAGCCCCAGCCTCTTGCCCCCAGCCTTTAGCTCTTGCTGAGCATTGCTCAGCTGCCCTCTGGGGCTGCTCTGCTCCAGGCTGGAGAGCTCCAGGGCTTGGAGAGAGACAAAATCAGAGAGGAAACAGCCAACAGACAAGCCCCAGTGTCCCGACCAGCTCCTCTTTATGCTGCACTGTTTCCAGCTCAGCTCTCCCACATTCTGTGCACAAGGAATTTCCCTTGACCTTCAGCTGCCAGACAGAGTTTTTAAAGACTGCTGAGGCCCCCCAAGAATAAAGTCCAAAGCTCTGCCCAGCTGACAGACCCCACACACCCTTGTTCTCACTCCAGGTATCCAGAGAGTTCAGTCACTGTCAGGGCTGCATCCTGAGGCTCTCCTGCTCTCAGTTTCAACCTGTCACTGGGATGCACTCTACAAGGAAAGGTGCTGCCTGCAGCTACATTTCCTGGCCCTCTTGGAGGGTCAGTGCTGACAGCAGCACCTCTGACCACCTCGGCAGCATTCACTTCCCAGTGGAGCTGTTGCCAGCCAGTGACCCAAAGCTTCATCTACTGAGAGCTCCTGGGGCACTGATTCAATCAAGACATCTCCCCCGTGCTGGAATGGGCAGCAGTGCACCAGCTCCATCATGGCAGCTCCATGAACTCAGCCAAACCCAAGCCCTCTTAGGTTTGTCAGGCATTCCCCAATGGAATTACAGTCACAGGAATACTGAGGCTACTGAGGCAGCCCAGGGACAGGTGGTCAAAAAGAACCAGAGGAGACATCACAGAGCCAGACCCCAGGAAGGCCAGGTACAGAGTTGGCCTAGGGTCCAGACCAGCTGGAGGCTGAACTGGGGAGCTCTAAGTGTTGCCTCTGCACATTCACACCCTTGGATGCATTGAGGCCTGGGGCTGAGCCAGGAGAGGGTTAGACTGGAGATCAGGAAAAAGGCCTTGACCAAGAGAGTAGTCACAACAACCCACAGGTAGAGAGCAGAGCACAGAACCCCTCTGAGAAGTCAGCTGAACTTTGTAAGGTCCTTCAAGGGCCCCAGCAGCCACTTCCCAATCCCTGCATCTGGTCTGGCTCAGCCCTCCACTTGCAGCCCCCTTCACTGCAAAGCATGCCCCCTGAGCCTGCAGGCTGCTGAGGGCAGGCAAAGGCAGCTCTGGCCCGAGCCACTGCTCACCCTCTGCCTGGGAGCTCCTGCAGCCCCTCCGACCACGCCTTCACTCACCACGTACTCGAACACCAGGGTCAGGGTCTCCTTGGTGTGGATGATGTCGTGCAGCAGCACAATGTTGGCATGCTTCAGCCCTTTCAGCAGGGAAGCTGCAAAGCAAACCCCAGAGGCACCTTCAGAGGCAGCCAAACGTCTGACACTGGCCCCAGGGTGTGCCCCGAGCCTGTGACACTGGCCCAAGGCTCTGGCACCTACTGCCTCTCTCTGCCCAGTGACTTGGGTGACTCTGAGAGCTGCACCTGCTTGGCCCCGGCAGCCTGCTGCAGACTCCCATGCTGCCTCCTTGCATTGCTCTGGGCACAACACGAAGCCACTGCCCAGCTCTGCAGCAGCCTCCCGCAGGGCAGGGGCACTGCTGCCACCCTCCAGCGAGGACTGCCAGCCCTGGTGGCACTGCTGGCACGTGCACGAGCTCAGCCCCGAGCCACTGAGAGCCACAAGGATCAGCACTTCCCCAGCCACCGACCACATCTGCACAGCTAAAGCCCCCCCAGTGCTGCCTGCACACCCAGAGACAGGCCCCTCTCAAGAGGATGCTCTCCCCTCTCAGAGCTCCTGCCAAGCTGCTGCTGCTCAAGGAGCCTTCCTGCTGCCTCCAGCTGAGCTGGGCTGGGAGCTGTGCTCCCTGTGCCGGCAAGCCAAGGCAGAGGGACTGCAGACAGCTCTTACCCACGACCTGGGCAGCAGCAGCAAACCATTGCTCTGCTCCCTGCAGGGTTACAGCACAGCCCAAGCCTCACAGTCCAAGTACCAGAGAAACTAGGAATTGGTTGGGCTGGAAGAGCCCTCTGAGACCACCCAGCCCTGCCAGCAGCCCAGCCCCGCTGTGGCCACCAAACCACAGCCCCAGTGCCACAGCCACACCTTTCTGGAACACCTCCAGGGATGGGGACTGCACCACCTCCCTGGGCAGCCTGTGCCAGGTTCTGACCACTCCTGAAACAGAGAAATTTTTCCTCATCTCCAACCTAACCAGCCTCTCGATGGCCTTCTTGGAGTGAGGCCCCAGAGCTGACCCCAGCACTGCAGCTGTGACTTCCCCAGTGCAGAGTGCAGGGCACAATCCTGCCCTGCTCCTGCTGCCCTGTGCTGGTTTGAACTAATTGGAGGATTTTAAAGAGAAATTAGGCTGAGAAAGGAAAACATTGATAGTTCTGCTTCACTCATAGGTTACTGAAAAATGCGTAAAAGTTAGAACCCAAACAAAGATAACTCAGAGCCACTTTGAGCTGCTCTGGCTGCTGCATCTGGATCTGTGTAACTTCACTGACCAGTTTCTGCTGCTAACCCCCCTGGCCCATCTACCTCTCTTACCTGGCATGTCAGATACTGGGATAAGTCAGATACTGGGATAAGATTGGGAAGTGGGGGAAAGTGGAAGGGTGGCTGGGAACCCCTCTTGGGGACTCTGCTCTCTGGGAGGGCTGTGGTGTTTCTGTGTTACCTTTTCACAGTATATAGCTGTAAATATCTGTACTATATTGTAAGTACCTGCAGATACATTGTGCTGGGCTGTAATAAAAAGCTTCAGTCCTTACCTTCCAGCCAGCTGAGCCTTGCCTGGGCAATTTCAGAGTGTGGTGGGGAGGGAACTGCCAAACCACCACATTCCCACACCAGTGCTGATCCAGGCCAGGCTGCTGGTGCCCTTCCTGGCCACCTGGGCACCCCCAGGGCTTTCTCTGCTGGGCACCCTCCAACCACTCTGTGCCCAGCCTGCAGCCTTCATGGGGTTGTTGTGGTCCAAAAGCAGGACCCAGCCCTTGGCCTTGCTGGAGCTCAGCAGGTCAGGATGTTCTGTGTCGTAATTCCAGTGCAGACCCAGCAACAAACATGCACAAACCTCCTCAGCCCTGCAGTCCCCAGCTCTGTCTGCCACTTGCCCTTCAGGCACCTGAATCCATTCCCTACAAGCAGCAGCTCTGCTCTCCCGCAGCCTGCACACCACACAATGCAGTGGAGAGCAGTGCCCTGGGGAGGCCACACTGACCAGACACTTCCCACTGCTTCCTAGAGGGTGTGTTGTGCAGAGACATCACTACCTGTGATCCCAGATCCCACAAACCCCAGCACTAACCCAACCCCCCAGAAACAGGATCAGGGAAGCACACAGCACTTCACATCCTTCTGAGATGGGATCATGGAATCACAGAGTGGAGGGGCTGGAAGGGACCTCTGGAGATCATCCAGTCCAACCCCTGCCAGAGCAGGGCACACAGCAACGCACACAGGTGGGCTTGGAATGGCTCCAGAGATGCAGACTCCAGCACCTCCCTGGGCAGCTGCTCCAGGGCTGCAGCAGCCTTAACATTACAGCAGTTCCTCCTCCTGTTCAGATGAACTTCTGATGTGCCAGTTTGTGCCCCTGACCCCTTGTCTTGGCACCAGCACCACTGAGCAAAGCCTGGTCCCATCCTGCTGCCACCCACCCCAGTATTGATCAGCATTGATCAGCTCCCCCCCAGGCTGCTCTTCTCCAGGCTCAGCAACCCCAGGGCTCAGCCTGTCCCCATCACAGAGCTGCTCCAGGCCCCTCAGCAGCTTTGTAGCCCTCTGCTGACCTTCTCCAGCAGTTCCCTGTCCTTCCTGAACTGGGGAGCCCAGAACTGGACTCAGTCCTGCAGCTGTGGCCTCCCCAGGGCAGAGGGGCAGCAGAACCTCCCCTGCCCTGCTGGCTGCACTCTGCTGAATGCAGCCCAGGACACCTTTGGCCTTCTTGGCCACCAGGGCACAATCCTGGCTCATTGTCCCCCTGCACCCCCAGGTCCTCCTCCCCAGAGCTGCTTCCCAGCAGGTCCCCCCTCATCTGTGCCAGTGCAGAGGCTGCTCCTGCCCAGGTGCAGGACCCTCCACTTGCCCTTGGCAATCCCCATGAGGTTGCTCTGGAGTTATGCTGGAGCTGGACATGCTCCCAAGGACCCATTTGCAGTGGAAGTCTCCCAGGAGGGAAGCAGAGGCAGAGCTGCACTCTTTAGCAGACCTCCCACACCAAAGTTTCCTCCCAGCAAGAGCACAGCCCCAGAACTGGAATCCTCCAGCTGCTCCCCACAGCAGGGTGTGCTTGCAACCCCCCAGATAGTGAAGCAAGGAGTGCTGTGGGGGGGCTTACCTTCCCTGATGGCAGTGAATGGGGTTCCCTCCTCCTCCTGCAACCTGATCACCTTCAGTGCCACCAGCTTCCCATTTACCCTGCGAAGGAGGAATTCAGAAAGCACCACAAGAGGAAGCAGAAAGAACATTTTAGCTCCTTACAGTGAGAGAGGAAAAACACTGCCACAGGCTGCTCAGGAATGTGGCTCAGGCCTCCTCCCTGCAGACATTCAAGCCCTGGGCAGCCTGCTCTAGCTTTGGGCCTGCCTGCAGGGGGTTGGGCAAAATGAGCTTGGAGGGTCCCTTCCAGCCTGCTGTGCTCTGTGAATCCATTTCTCCTCATTTCCCATCATGTCCTGCCTCAGCATCTCCTGCCAGTGCCAGAGATCCCTCCAGAGCACTGCAAGAAACTCTGCAGAGCTTCCAGAACAGCAGCTTCGTGTCTGCACCCTCAGATGCAGCCCAAGAAATCACCTCAGGTTCTCTGGGAGTCAAACCTTCTGCCTCCTCTCTAGCACAGCACTGATCTGGAGCCTGGTTCAGAGGCCCCACGGTGCCCTCCACACTGCTCCAAGCAAAGCCTGCTGCTGCCCGTGCAGCACAGCCACTCCTTCCCAGCCCAGCACACTGCAATGGTCACCCTCAGCAAGCTGTGGGAGATGGCAAATGCTTCCTCAGGCACATTCCTGCCTCCACGGCCCTGGCTGGCTTTGGGAATGACTCATTTAAAAGCTCAAACATGCTTCGTGCTCGAGGGACCCAGCAGCTGGCTCTGGTGGCTCATCTGTTTGGCTGCTTTCTCTTCCAGCAGGCTGCATTTTCCCAGAGCTGTTTGGGCTGGAAGTGTCCTCTGAGACCACCCAGCCCAGCCAGCAGCCCAGCCCCACCATGGGCACTGAACCACACACACACAGTGCCATGGGCACAGCTTTCTGCAACCCCTCCAGGCATGGGCACTGCACCACCTCCCAGGGCAGCCTGCGCCAGTCCCTGACCGCTCTGGTGGCAAACAAATTGTTCCTCATCTCCAACCTAGCCCTCCCCTGGCACAACCTGAGGCCATTTCCTCTCCTCCTGTCCCTAGTCCCTTTGCCACATTTTGCAGTGCAGCTGCACAGGTTCCATCCTGCCTCTGCCCACCTCAGAGGGCTCTGGTTTTCTTTCAAGCACAGGAGCTGCTGTCATCGTTTTTCATCTCCCTGTGCTGCTTGGCCTCCTGACAAGCTCACACTGCCATCCTGGGCCACCATTGCCACTTGGCCATGTCCCAGAGACCAGAGAATCCTGAACTGGTTTTGGTTGGAATGGACCTTCAAGCCCATCCAGCCCCAACCCCCTGCCACAGGCAGGTACATCTCCCACCAGCACAGCCTGCTCCAGGCCTCATCCAGCCTGGCACTGAACACCTCCAGGGAGGGGGCAGCCACAGCCTCCCCGGGCAGCCTGTGCCACCCTCCCTGGCGAGCATTGCTCCAGTCTCCAGCAGGCCCAGCACTTACTTGCTCTTCCCTTTGTAGACCGTGGCGTAGGAGCCTTCCCCCAGCTTCTCCAGCTTCTCATAGGAGTCTGCTTTCCCAAACTTGGGGCTTGTAGGCTACACAAAACACAAAGAAGATGACCTGGCAGCACTCACCACGCTGGCTGGGTACAGCCTGTAGGGGCCAACCACTGCTGCCAGAGCCCTTGGGTCTGCAAGCTCCCAGCAGCTGGAAGCGAGACCAAAGGAGTGGCAGAGGTCAGAGAAAGCATCACCCAGAGCAGCCTGGATCTGAGGGCTGAGCAGCTCTGCTGTGGGCACAGGCTGGGGGAGCTGGGGCTGTGCAGCCTGGAGGAGAGAATGCTTCAGGGAGACCTCAGAGCAGCCTGACAGGGTCTGAAGGGGCTGCAGGAGAGCTGGGGAGGGACTTGTGACAAAGGCCTGGAGTGACAGGATGAGGGGGGATGGCTTCAGACTGGCAGCAGCTGGACTGAGATGATCCTTGAGGAAGCAGTTCCTGCCCACAGGGGTGGGGAGGTACTGGCACAGGCTGCCCAGGGAAGCTGTGGAGACTCCAAGCCTGGGGGTGTTGAAGGCCAGGCTGAATGAGGCCCTGAGCAAGCTGTGCTGGTGGGAGGTGTCCCTGTTCAGGGATGATCTCTGAGGTCCCTTCCAGCTGAAGCCACTCTCTGAGTGCAGGATTTTGCTACCCAGCTCCTAAATATGAACAGACTGCTGCAAATGTGTCACCTGGAACCCCTCAGACCTTGTTCCCTTTCCATGGTTTGGAGCCCTCCAGCACAGAGGCTGTGCTTAGAGCCCAGGTGCTGCCTGCTGAGGAGAACTGTCCCAGTTTTCCTGGAGATGTCACTGGCAGAGGGGATGAAGCCAGCAGCTGAGGCAGCTCCTTGTAGTGTCCAACCTGGACTGCCACCAGGACACAGCCATGGGGAACAAGCAGTGCTGGACTGGTTCACTGGCTGCCATCTGATGAAGGAGCTCACTAAGTGTCCCCCAGCCTGCAGAGAGCACCCAGGGGTGGAACTGCTGCCCCAGGTAACAGCTCAGAGCTCACTGGGGGCTTTGAGAGGCCACAGGCTTGGGTGGGTCTGCACAGCCCTCCCCACCTGCCCCGAGCCTGACCTCCCTTCCCTGCTGCTGGAAGCCAGAACATAAAGGTCACAACAACTTGCAGTGCCCCAAGAGCCTGGCAGGACCCAGGATGCCTTTAACCATCAGCCCCAGTAAACCACCAGCAGGACATCTCCTCCAGGCTCCAGCTGCTCCCCTGTGCTCCAGGGGTCAGCAGCAGGTCCTGGCTTGGGAGCTGCTGCATGCTCAGGGACAAAGGCCAAAGAGCAGCGCACAGCACAGGAGCAGAGCTCCCTCCTGGTCACACGGGAGAGGTGACACTTGCCAGCATCCTCTGGGGCAACCTGAAGTGCCCAGGGCTCAGCTCTGTAGCACCAAGGCTCTCCTGCCACCCTCCCTGCAGCCCAGGGCAGCTCTGCAGGGCCTGCTCAGGCCGGAGAAAGAGCAGCAGCCAGCAGAGCCATGGAATCACTTTTGTTGGGAGAGCCTTTAAGATCACCAAGTCCAACCCTTAACCCAGCACTGCCTCACCACCAACCCCTGCCCCCAGTGCCACATCTACCACAGCTCTGACACCCTTCCACCACTGCCCTGGGCAGCCCACACCAGGCCTGGACATCCCTTTGGGGCAAAACGCTTCCTAATCCTCTCCTGGCACAACCCGAGGCTATTTCCTCTCATTCTATCACTTGAGATAGAGAGAAGAGACCAACACTCACCTCACTATAACCTCCCTTCTGGGAGGCCACCAGCAGCCTGGCCTGGACCAGCACTGGTGTGGGCAGCAGGAGCAGGGCAGGGCTGTCCCTGCAGCACTGGGGAGGCCACAGCTGCAGTGCTGGGGTCAGGTTTGGGACCCTTACTCTAAGAAGGACCTTGAGGGACTGGAGCAGGTGCAGAAAAGGGCAAGGAAGCAGGGGAGGAGCACCTCTGGCTCTGTGATTGCATCTCAGTTAATTCTCTTGGCCTACCTTCTGCTTTCAAGTTTTTCTAGTAGGAAATCTTTCTTTGGAGTTCTGTAACAAAGCAGATCTTCAGTTTTGATTTGCAATCACTCCCAGTGCTTCTCTGCACACAATATTTTCCCTCTGAGGACAGTTTGATATTGAAGTTTAATATCCTTCAGTTTAAAACACAAAAAAAAAAAAGAGAGAAAAATCTCCCTTTTGAACGTAGGCTCTAGGAGGGGGGTGGTGAAGTGTGACATTCCCAAGCTGTTCCACAGCGATGAAAAATGCATGAGAACAGAGCCCACACAGCTCTGTGCCACCAGGCAGGTGCTGCTCAGGGTAATTTTCCATTAAAGCTGCCTCTGCTACACAGCTTTGGGTCCCTCTGCTCACAGAGGGCATTCCCCTGGCAGCAAGAGCAAGAGTGGGGCAAACCTGGCTCCCCTCCTGGGGTGAAGGTTGGACATCAGGACCTCAAAGGACCTGAAAGAGCTCTGTGATCCCTGCAGTCCTTGTCAGTGAAATGGCTGCTGGGCAGACCTCTGCCTCCTCAGAGGAGGCCACCAAGGTGAGCAGGGGCTGCAGCAGCTCTGCTGTGAGCACAAGCTGGCAGAGTTGGGGCTGTGCAGCCTGGAGAAGAGAAGGCTGCAGGGAGACCTCAGAGCAGCCTGCCAGGATCTGAAGGGGCTGCAGGAGAGCTGGAGAAGGACTTGTGACAAAGGAGTGCCAGAAGGAGGGGGTTGGGTTCAGGCTGGCAGCAGCTGGGCTGAGATGAGACACTGAGCAGACATTAAGAAGAGAGAGTAAGAAGCATTTATGAAGTGGAGGGGCACTGGGACAGGCTGCCCAGAGAGGCTGTGGAGGCTCCAAGCCTGGCTGTGTCCAAAGCCAGGCTGGATGAAGCCTCCATCAAACTGGGTTGGTAGGGGTGTCTGTGCCCACGGTGGGGGTTGGAACTGGATCATCTCAAGGGTCCCTCCCAGCCCAACCCCTCTGTGATGTCTCTGTTACTCTAAGCTGTGCCACATCACCTTGCAATCCTCACTGCTCTTTCTGCCCTCCACATGCTGGCTCCCTCCTCCCAGCCCTGCTGTGATGGGCTGCAGCTCCTCACTCAGAGGAGAGAAAAGCAACAGCTCTGGGGTCCTGCTGCTGTGCTGCTTGAGATGGTCACTGCCTGTGCTCCTGGGCTAACCTGGGGCTGGGCAAATGCAGCTTGGGAGAAAGCCACCTTGAAGGGAACCGTTTGCAAGAAAGAGAAGCACAAAGATAAATGAGGAAAAGAGGCAAGTAGCAAATGAAGTGTCTGAAGGGCTGTGAGGAGCAGCTGAGGCCCTGTGGGGGTGTTTGGTGTGGAGCAGAGCAGGCTGAGGGCAGAGCTCATTGCTCTCTGCAGCAACCTGAGGCTGCAGCCAGCTGGGGTTGGGCTCTGCTCTCTGGGGACGAGTGACAGGAGGCATCAGGTTGTGCCAGGGAAGGGTTAGGTTGAAGATGAAGAATTTGCTTGCTGCCAGAGTGGTCAGACAACGGCAGAGGCTGCCCAGGGAGGTGGTGGAGTGCCCAGACCTGAGGTGCTCACAAGCCAGCGGGATTCAGCTGCGGCTGAGCAGCAGCGGAGGGGCCGTGAGCTCTGGGGCAGTGCTGTGCTGTGATGATCTCGGAGGTCTCCTGCAGCCTCCGCAGCTGCGGGGCTGTGTGAGGGCAGCCCCGGGCGGGGCCGTGCGCCCGGCAGGACTTACGGAGCTGGGGCTGGAGTGGCGCCGCAGCTTGGGCGAGTCCTTGCCCGCGGCGCCCGCCCTGGCGCTGATGCAGGCGTTGATGCAGGCGTTGTTCTCCGAGTGCACTCTCTTCACCTGGCTGCTCGGCTTCTCGAACGGGTCGAAGCTGCTCTGCGTGCGCTGCACCCGCACCTTCTTGTCCTCGGGAATCGTGTCCAGAGCCTTGACCACCGAGTCCATCCCCTGGCAGTTCCGTGTCGACATCTTTGTGACGCATATCTGCCAGGACAAAACCAGAGTGCCCGCTGAGCCAGGCGGCCCTGGAGCCCAGCCGGGGCCAGGGGAGCTGTGCCAGCTGCAAACTAAGGGCAGCAGGGGAGCTGTGCCAGCTGCACAGGGCAGCAGGGGAGCTGTGCCAGCTGCACAGGGGAGCTGTGCCAGCTGCACAGGGCAGCAGGGGAGCTGTGCCAGCTGCACAGGGGAGCTGTGCCAGCTGCACAGGGCAGCAGCTGGACTCAGATGAGCCATGAGGAAGCAATTCCTGCCCAGGAGAGTGGGCAGGCACTGGCACAGGTTGCCCAGGGTGACTATGGCTGCCCTCTCCCTGGAGGTGCTCAAGGCCAGGCTGGACGAGGCCTGGAGCCAGCTGTGCTGGTGGGAGGTGTCCCTGCCACGGCAGGGGCTTGGGGCTGGATAGTCTTGAAGGTCCCTTCCAGCCCAGCCCATTCCATGACTGCAGGCAGTACCTGCACAACTCTCTTTCCCCCCAGCCTAGGTGCCCTGCACTGCAGCCTATACCCATTCTGCCACAGCAGCACCTAAGCACTGGCACAGTGCCTGAATTGAGCACTCTGGAGTCAGGGATCAATGCCTGGAAGGGTTTGCCCTTGGACGTTGCCAGGTGCAGTTGAAAGTCTGATTTTGGAGAGCAACTGGATGAGATCTTAGGTCTGCAAGAGCCTGGATGCATGGCCAGAGCAGAGCCCTGCTCTGTGCTAGCAGTGCCCAGGAGTCACCTGAGGACAGTCTCAGGTAAGGGCACGCAGCAGCCCTGCCAGCTCCTAACGCCCATGGGCAGAGACAGCAGCTGAGGAGAGCTGCTCTGAAGGAGCACTTTGCTCCAGTTCTGTCCTTAGGCCCCACACCACAGCCACTGTGGTGGGCACAGAGCCTGGCAGAGCCTCCCTGCGAGGTGCAGGGCTTGGGGCTGCCCCTCTGGCAGCACTGAAGCTTGCCCTGCCCCAGCAGCCTGGCTCTGGCTCTACTCTCTGCTGCCCTGCCCCAGCAGCTTGGCTCTGGCTCTGCTCTCTGCTGCCCTTCTGCTCTCTGCTGCCCTGCCCCAGCAGCCTGGCTCTGGCTCTACTCTCTGCTGCCCTGCCCCAGCAGCCTGGCTCTGGCTCTGCTCTCTGCTGCCCTTCTGCTCTCTGCTGCCCTGCCCCAGCAGCCTGGCTCTGGCTCTGCTCTCTTCTGCCCTTCTGCTCTCTGCTGCCCTGCCCCAGCAGCCTGGCTCTGGCTCTGCTCTCTGCTGCCCTTCTGCTCTCTGCTGCCCTGCCCCAGCAGCCTGGCTCTGGCTCCGCTCTCTGCTGCCCTTCTGCTCTCTGCTGCCCTGCCCCAGCAGCCTGGCTCTGCTCTCTGCTGCCCTGCCGGGGGCTCGCAGCTCCGCAGCACTTGGCTCGTCCCTCTGGCAATCCTGCAGGACCCCCATGGACACACTGGGGCTCCCAGGAGCCTGCCCTACAGTCACAGGACATAGAGCCATGGAGCTGCAGAGCTCACAACCCCACCACCGCTAGACCCTCATCCGCAGGCTTCAGGACACCCCCAGGGGTGGGGACTCCACCACCCCCCGGGCAGCCTGGCACAGTGCCCAGCTGGGAAAGGTTCCTTGTACTGAACCTTTCCTGATGCAAGCTGGGCCAGCAGCTCGCTCCAGCCCCCTTCAGGGTAGCTGCAGAGAGATGAGATCTCCTCTTATGAAAACTGAACAACCCCAGGTCCCCAGTCCAGCTGGAGATGTCCCTGCTCACTGCAGGGGATCTGGGCTGGGGACCTCTGGAGCTCTCTGCCCACCCTGAGCTTTCTATGCCCTGTGACATGCTCCTCTGCAGCCTGCTCTAGCTGGAGCTGTGTTAGCAGGGGTGGCACTAGGTGGTCTCCAGAGGAGCTGCGAGTCTGTGGCAGAGGGGCAGGAGCACCAGAGTGGGGGGAGTGGAGGAGGAGGCTCCAGTGCCAGACACCAACCAGCAACTCCCTGGTAACCAGCAGAGTGCTGGAGGTGTCTGAAGGCAAACACTGCTGGGGAGCCGTGACAGGTGGCTTCTCTGCTCTCCTCCTCACTCACTGCTGTCTGTTGTCTGTCCTCCTCTGTAACCATATGAGCAGAACTTAAAAATAAAGTAAAAAAATTATTTTCAGTCCCTTTCCCATGCCAGCCTCCTGCTCCAGCAGATGGCTTCGTGTGCAAGGCAGTGCAGAATGCTACCCAGAAGGGCATCCTCAGTGGTTTTGATAGGAACATGATCACAGAAGCATGGAATAGTAGGGTTGGAAGGGGCCTCTGGAGATCACTCAGCCCAGCCCCCTGCCACAGCAGGGCCAGATAGAGCAGGGCACACAGGAACACGTTCAGGTGGGCTTGGATATTTCCAGGGCAGGAGACTCCACAGCCTCTCTGGGCAGCCTGCTCCAGGCTCCAGCACCCTCACACCACAGAAGTTTCTCCTCATGCTGAGATGGAGCCTCCTGGGCTGCAGTTTGTGTCCCCTGCCCCTTGTCCTGTCACAGGACAGCATTGGACAGAGCCTGCCCCATGCTGCTTGCCCCCAGCCCTCAGCTATTTGGGGGCACTGATCAGATCCCCCTGGGGCTGCTCCTCTGCAGGCTCTCAGCCCCAGGGCTCTCAGCCCTTCTCCACAACAGAGCTGTTGCTGTCCCTCCATCATCCACTTTGTCCTTGAGTCTTGCAGGTCTACAGTTGTATCCCACCCCGCAGCAGTCCCCTGGGTGGTGAAACTACCAAAGGCACAGCCAGAACTGCAGAGAGGCTTCCCACTGCCACACTCAAGTGTGACAAATCTTGAGAGACTTGACAGCAAAATGCCAGCTCCTGCGAAATCCTGAGGCTGCCACACGGCTGGTAAGAGAGGGAAAGCTAAACACTCCCATGTGTGGAGCAGGCTTCACCCAGGTCCTCCTGGCTCCTCTGCCTACTCCTAGCAAGCCTCTCGATTACCTCTCAGGTATCCTCCAGTACTTATGATGAAAAATAAACCCAATGATTGTTCTCCTGCAAGCACAGACTGCAACAAAACCCCCGAGGTGGGTTGGGTCTGGCCGTGCAACTGACAGCAGGAGGTGGTGGAGTCCCCATCCCTGCAGGGGTTGCAGAAAGGTGTGGCTGTGGCACCTGGGGTCGTGGTTTAACAGCCAGGGTGGCGTTGGGCTGCTGGTTGGACTGGATGAGCTTAGAGGGCTTCTCCAAGCCAAACGCTTCCACGGTTCTCTAAGACTTAAGCTTAGCTATGCAGCCTAGAAGTCAACCAACCCCTTTTACGTGGTGAGTCTGCAGCCTGGTGTAAGCAATGGGATATGATAAAACCTTCATCTAGATGCACAGGGACCAGAGTTTGCCTCAGATTGAGAGGTCAGACAATGGGAAGTGAAGAACTCAGGGACGACCTTCACCAGCTCTGCTGGAGAGCACCTGGTAAGGGAAAGCCACGAGGGAGGGGCCAGGATGCAAAGGTAGCCCTGCAGAACACCTGCAGCTGCAGGGGGAGAGCTCTGCAGGCAGGCTGCAGGCATCCCACCAGCCCCCTGCACTGGACACCAAGCTCTGGCCCTTATAGGCCACAGGGCTCTCACCATCCTCAGCAGAAAGGCTTCCAAGAAATCATTCATTCATTCTAGACAAACTACTTTGGCACTTCTTCATTCAGACCAATTCCTTCAGCAAAATAAAGCAAACACTTCACTCTCTTCTCTCCTCCCTGCAGCTTTATCCTTTCCTTTCCTTCCTTCTCTTCCAAAGCTCCTTCCTCACCGTCTTTAGCGAAAGAGGAAGGATGAGCTAATGAGAGCTTTTGATGTCATTCTGCTGTTGCCTTTCAAGGTTTCATGGCAGACCGAAGAAGGAAACCTGCCCTGCTCAGAGCTGTTCCACCCAGGTCAGCAAGCCTGCAGGCTGGGAGGCAGAGCAACTCTGCTCCCCGAGAAAGGGCAAGGGCACATCCCAACTGCTGCATCTGGCACAACCTCTTCACCCAAAGCCAGACAGGAGAGAGCTAAGATAGGCCCAGAGCCTCAGCTCTGGCACTCTTCTCCTGGGCCAGCTCTCCTCAGAGCTCCCAATAACCCACATTTCAGCTCAGCCTTCCAGAAACCTCAGCAGCAGCCATCCCTGACCTTTCTGCTGCTGCCTGCCTTCATGGACGCTGGAGGGTTCAGATGAGGACAAGTCCAGCTTCACAAACCTTCAGTGAAGAGGCCTCACCACTGCTTGGATCTCACAGACACCTCACTTCTTTTATTAACTTGTTCAAGAAGCTGCCCCACACTCTCCACAGCATTTCTGGCTAGCACAGGCTATGGCAGGTCCCAGACAGAACTGCTGCTTCTGCACCATGCAGTCACAGAACTGCCTGTGTTGGAAGCTGAAGTGAGATCCAGGATGATTGGGCTCAGCCTCCCAGCCAACACCACCATGGCCCCAGCTGCCACGGTCACACGCTTCTGGAACACCTCCAGGGATGGGGACTGAGTCTTTCTGCCCTGCTGGGAGTTCAAAGGGAAATGACCCCACCAAAGCTGTCTGCAGCTGCTGCTGTGAGCTGTAAGGGACATGACTGTGCCACAGCCTGAAGCCTCACCTGACCCAGACCAAGGACTTACACATTTTGTCCAGACAATTCCTACTGATTATCACAGACTGGTAGGGGCTGGAGGGACCTCTGAAGATCAAGTCCAACCCCAGATCATCAAGTCTATCCCCCAGTAGAATCATAGAATGGCTCTGGTTGGCAAAGCCCTTTCAGCACACCCAGCCCAACCATTCTGACTCTGCCAAGGCTGGGGCTGAGCCATGGCCCTCAGCACCACAGCTCTGCCTCTGGGAAACACCTCTGGGGTGAGGATGCAGCCTGTGCCAGGCTGTGAGATCCCTTTCAGTCGAATTTCCTTCCCTTGTGCACCTTGAGGCCCTTGTACCTGCTGACACTAGGCAGGGCAGAATCCTGAAACCTGCACCAGGCACAGCTCGGTGGAGCCAGCACCCTTCAGGTGGAGCTGAGCAGAGCTGGTGTGACTCATTCTCACAGTTCCCACCTGCCAGCCCTTGGGATGCCCTGGGCATGCTGGTGCTCAGGCCCTTTCCAGAAGGACCTTCTCTTTTCCTCACTGTGGGTTCACCTGGAAAAACAAAAGCTGCCTGCCTGAAACGGACGCCTGCTTGGAGGTCAACTTTTCAAGCAGCCCCCAGAGCTGACAGCACCAATCAAACCATCTGTGGGTGGCTCAGAGATCCTGTCTGGTTTTCAGTGGCACAGCAAACCACCTGCAGACAGACACTTGTGCTGCAGGATTTCCACAACTGACCAACCTCCAGGCAGCTGAGCTCTAACAGCTACGAACTATGACTTCTCAGCTCTGTCTTTCCAAAGCCCTTTCTGCCTGGCCTCGGGGAGGAGATACAAAGGAGCTCAGTCCTCAGGTGAGCTCTTATCTCCCATTTGATGGACCTCAGCCTCCCTACAAAACTGACCCAGGCAGAGAGGACTGCAACCTTTGCAGAGAAGTTGGCACTAGCAGCGTGGGAAACGTGCCCAAGGAATGCTGGTGGGAAAGGCCAGAAATGGGAATAAAGGCCAGAAATAACTAATGGTCCTGGAATGAAATGTAAGAAATGTAGCTCAAACTGCAGAGTTAAGGGTGGATATACAGAGAATGTGGAGTTGAGGAGAACTGGAGTTAGGATCTGTTAACTCTACCACACTTTGTATTTCTTATGTTCCTCATCTGCATTCCCAACTTTGGGCCTTATTTTACCACAGTTTAAGGTATTCCCCCCCAGTTAATATGGCATCTGTCTTTAACTAAATACTACCATAGGGAGTTATTCACCATTAGTGTTTTTTTTTTAGATTTTAAAAACTAAAATGGGTGCACTCTGGAGAGAGCAGGATCAGAGCAAACAGACCTGAGGGGTTTACATCTGCGGAGGACCAAACCCAGCGCTTGGGGGAAGAAAGCTGATGGAAGCAACAACTTTCCCATCTGTGTGTGCATAAAACAATACCACTAAGGAAAACCAGAATTAACCCATGCCCAGGGCTGCCTGGGCTCTCGTGCCCTGTACAGCAGCCTTCCTGGAGGGCAGATGCAGTGCAGCTCTGCAGCTTGCTAACAGGTGCCTCACGTTCTGCATATACACAAAGGCAAAGTTCCCTGCCGAGAGGCTTGCAGTTGCAATAATTACTGTGACAGACAGGTTCAAGGCTACTCTTGACCCAAATCAAACGGCCAAGAGCAGCGTGGGCTTGTGCAGAGCTTAGGCTGCAGCTGTGTGCCAGCCACTGGCACTGGCACAGCACATGGGGGGCTCAGCACAGCAATAACGCAGAGAGGCACCGAGACAGGGCTGAGTCCTCCCTCTTTAATCATATGCAGCCAGACAGAAGAAAACCTCTTAATTGGCAAGGACGGGGAAAGCAAACACGAATCCCTGTCAGAAGAGGTATTTGATCCCAGACGGAGACACAACTCGGCTCCTCCCGGGAGTACAACTGGCACACCGCATGAAAACGCTGCTCTAGAAGCAAACCCCTGGGCTGCTGCTGCCCTCCCGGAGCAGCACCAACGCCACAGCCCAGCACTGCCACTCAGCTGCCCCTGCATGCTAAAACATATGGTGAAGCACTCCCAGTCGTCAGCACATTTCTGCTCCCTACCACACTCAGCTGCCTGTAGATGCTAACACATGTGGTAAAATACTATTTGCTGGTGAGAGGATTTCTGCTCTGGTCACTGGATTCCTGCTTTGGTCGCTGCATTTCTGCTGAGCTCCAGCTCCGGCTTGAGCTACAACTGAAACAAGCAAGCCAGCACCAAAAGCAATTCTGAAGTGTTTCTGGGGACCAACTATACTTTTTTTTTNAGCTGCCAAAAATAATTTGTAGTTCTTCCACACAATTCTGCCTTGGACTGATTTTGCCTCCTCTCTTTCCCTGAACACACTTATGCTCTAAGCTTTCATACACTGAACATTCCACTCAGCTCCAAAGCTCTGCCAACACCTAAATGCATTCAAGAATTCACCGACTGCACCGGGCTGGAAGGGACCCTCAAAGGTCATCTCGTCCAGGAACGGCTACTGAAAATGGGTCCCTAAAACACAGAGACCATGCGAGAGAAACCAGACCGAACATGGAGGGAAACAAGGAAAGAAAAAAAACCCCCCAAGAAACCCCTGTGCACGCCTGTGGCCACGGAACGGCTTGAGAAAGGATCGGTCTAATTCTGTCTCCTCCCAGCAAGCGAATCTACAGCGATAAAGACATTTATTGCGAGCCAGACCTGTTAGCAGGGCCGGGGAAGTGGCTGCTCACGTCCTTCACAGGCTTGTCCCGGAGGGCGTTCAGCCGAGCGTGCATCGGCAGCAACTGCCCACACGACCCTCTTCATGCAGCAATAAATCCAGAGCCATGGCGAACAGGGCTGCTGGAGAGACAGACACCGAAGCGCAGGCAGACAAGCACGATGTGAAGCCTGCCCCTGCCTTCCCGCGGCCGCTGGCGGGGCGCAGGCAGCGCTGGCGGGGCGCAGGCAGCGCTGCCGCGGAGCCTCAGCAGGGCGGCTGCCGAGCGGGCTCATGTGGCGCCGTCCGCAGCTCCCCACCGCCTCCCTCCGCCGGAGTCTCGGCGCTGCCCGGAGAGCCCACCCCGCCGCGCACCGAACGGATGCCGCTCGCCCGGGGCGTGTGACGAGCTGCAGGCTGCCCCCGGCCCGGCAGCGCCTGGCAGCAGCCAGCCCCAGCTCACCGTGCCCCGGGGCGGCGTTCACCTGCGGCTCTCGCCCATCGCTCCGGCGGCGCTGCCAGGCTGCTTTCAGCCCGGGCGGCTTCGGCAGCTCAGCTCACAACATCTTTTCTGCACTAGCAAGCTGGAATGGCACGGCTGTACTACAGCTGGGAAAGGGGGAAATCCGCGGCAGAAAACAAAGAAATCCCTGCAGACAGGGAGCTCGGCGGAGCCAAAGCCCGCAGGTGCGGGCGAGCTGCGCGGGCGCGGCGCTGCCCTGGCCCGGCCGCAGCAGCAGGACCGTGCTCTTTCCGAAAAGGGTTTTTTGGAAAGGCACAGGATGGACTTGCCTGTGGAGTTCCCAGGGAGGCAGAGTAGCCAGGCTCTGCAGCAGCACTGCAGCCCCAGTAACCATGCGTGTGCCAGGCAGGGCGACTCCAGCAGCCTCTGGAGAAGGCACCGCGCTGCAACCGCCCCCGCCCCAGCGGCTGCTGCTCCTCTCGGGGCAGCCAAGGAAAACAACCCTCAGGCTTCCAGCACAAGGATGCAAGCAATCACTCTCAGCTCACCTGCACTCCAGTCCCGAGGGAAATCAGCTCCTCTGTGACAAAGAGCACTGAAGCAACCTAGGGGCACCTGGAAAGCAGCGGAAGGAGTGCCAGGGCCAAGGCACGGCAGCTAAAACCTACTGAGATGTGAGCCTCCTGGGCCTGGGGGAGCCCTGCAAGACCACACTAGGGTGGTAACAGGCACAAGGGAAAGCTTCAGGAGACAACTGACACAGCTCAGCTGAGCTCCACTGCTACCTGCTGAGGAGGGGCAGTGAAGCAGCAGGGGAGACACTCCAAGGAGCTCCGGTGACCCATCACGAGTTCATGACAGAATGCTTTGGCTTGGCAAAGTCTTCTGAGCTCACCCACCCCAATCATTCTCTAACTCTGCCCAGGCTGGGGCTGAGCCATGGCCCTCAGCACCACAGCTCTGCCCCTGGCAAACACCTTCAGGGATGGACATTCAGCCACCTCCCTGGGCAGCCTGGGACAGGCTCTGAGAGCCCTTTCAGTCAAGTTTTCTTCTCATGTCAACCTAAACCTGCCCTGGGGCAACCTGAGACCACTTCCTTTAGAATCTCAGAATGGGTCAGGGTTGGAAGGAGCTCAGAGCTCATCTGTGCAGCCTCCTGCCATGCCCAGGGACACCTCTCAGCCACACTCAGCTGCTCAGGGCCTCATCCAGCCTGGCCTGCAGCACCCCCAGCAAGGAGGCAACCACAGCCTCCCTGGGCAGCCTGTGCCAGGCTCTCACCACCTCACACTCAACAACTTCTGCCTCAGCTCCACACCATTCCCCTTGGCCTGTCTCAGACTCCCTCAGCACAAGTCCCTCTGCAGCCTTCCTGCAGGATCCCTTCAGGCACTGGCAGCAGCTCTGAGCTCCCCTGGAGCCTTCTCCTCTGCAGGCTGCTCCCCCCCAGCTCCCTCAGCTNGCTGCGCTGCAGGAGGGCACTGCTGGCTCCTGGGCAGCTGCTCAGCACCCACAAGGCTCCTTCTGCACAGCTGCTCCCAACTCACTCTGCACCCAGCCTGGATCTGTGCCTGGGGCAGTCCAACCCAGCTGCAGGACCTTGCACTGTGCCTTGTCGAACCTCATGCAGTCAGCACTAGGCATCTTCTCAGGCCTGTCAAGATCCCTCTGGCTGGCAACCCCCCAGGGAAGAATCCCTGCAAACCCTTCTCTCCTGAGTGCCAGACTCACTCCAGCTGCCCAGCCAGGGCACAACTCAATGAGGTTTCAGCTCAAAGTAATCCACAGCAAACAGCCTTCTGCAAGTGAATCAAATCTGAAGACAAAAGGATGAGCTCAGCTCAGCCCTTGCTCAGGTGGCAAGATGTCATGGGCACACTCTCTGATTCGCAGGCACTGGGTTTCAGCTCCCCTCTGCTTTCCCTTTGAGGTGCACACATGAAAGGCTTTGCTGTTTGCCTTGGGTTTTTTCTCTCTCTTTCTACACTGCAGTGTAGAAATGGCCTCAGGTTGTGCCAAGGGAGGGTTAGGTTGGAGATGAGGAACAATTTGTTTGCTACCAGAGTGGTTAGGGACTGGCAGAGGCTGCCCAGGGAGGTGGTGCAGTGTCCATGCCCAGAGGGGTTGCAGAAAGCTGTGCCCATGGCATTTGGGGCCACAGTTCAGTGCCCATGGTGGGGCTGGGCTGCTGGCTGGGCTGGGTGGTCCCAGAGGCCTCTTCCAGCCATCATGGTTTGTGGTCTCCCCATAACAGAGGCTACAGAGCAGAGCTGCTCCTGGAGCCGCCGTGAAGGCCTCTGCACTGAGCACAGCAGGGCCAGAGCTGCTCCTCCTCAGGCAGCTTCCAGACTCCAGCCTTAGCAGCCTTTAGACTTTGGCTTTGACCAAAAGCCTAAAGAAACCAGAACCCATCCAAGAAACACATGGGGCAGGACAAAGCCTCTTTGTGCTCCAGAGCAAAGCAACAAGGACAAACCTGTGAGAGTTCATTTTCTGCTCCAAGGCCACCTTCACTTCCCAGCCCTGCAACCCCTGGGACCTTCTAGGTGTGTCACTTCCTGAGGCAGGCAAAACCTCAGGTCAGGCATTCGATGGCCTGCCCAAAGCAGGGGCACTGCCTGCCAGCAGCAGAAGAGTGCTGACTGCAGCTGGGCTCCCAGGCAGCTCTCCTGCCAACCCTAGCACATTTCACTCTGCTCCCAGGCTGGCAAGCTCCAGAGAGAGCATTTCTGTGCTGTCACCTTAATGCCTTTCACCCAGCACAGCAACCTTTCAAGTTTCCCTGTTAAGCTCTTGCCTTGGCTTAACATCAGCACCAACGATCAGTGTTCGAGAGGAGCTCTGGAGTGCTGCTGCTGCCATGCCACTCTCACAGCTGCAGGGCAGATCCCAGACCAAGAGACATCTCTGAAGGGTTCCATCATTTTCAAACATTTGCTTGCACCCACAGAACCACTTCTGACTTCCTCTCTTCATGTTTTACCTTGGGCCAATAAAATTCTGCCTCATTCCATCTGAGAACCTTCCCCTGAAGAAACAAAGGGTACCTCAGGCACTGGATCAGCTCCAGGGTCTGCTGCCACTCCTCCCCATCCCAGCTTACTGAACTGGGGACAGGTCAGGTCTGCTTGACCTGCTGTCTGCTGCTCCCACCAGCACTAACCAACTCCTGGCACAGATGGGCATGGCCCTGACCCTTCCCTGGCTGCTGCAGAGCTCTGTGGCAGTCCCCAGCACTCACTCCACAGCATCACAGACACCCAGGCTGGCACAGCCCCTCAGGGTCACCAAGCCCGACCTAGAACCCTGCTCTCCAGGATCACCTCGAACCATATCCCCAGGAACCACCCTGAAACACAGCCAGGCTGGGGGACTCCACCACCTCCCTGGGCAGCTCATTCCAGTCCCTGACCACTCTCTCCCTGAAAAATTTTTTCCTAATGTCCAATCCAAACTTCCCCAGCCTCAGCTTGAGGCCATTCCCCCTTGTGCTGTCTCCAACTACCTGTGAGCAGAGCCCAGCAGCAGCTTCTCCACAATGTCCCTGCAGGCAGCTACAGACAGCAATGAGGTCTCCCTCAGCCTCCTCTTCCTCACATTAACCATCCCCAGCTCCCTCAGTCACTCCTCAGCAGATTTATTCCCCAGACCTTTCCCAGCTTCCTTGCCCTCCTCTGGGCCTGCTCCAGCACCTCCACATCTCTCTTGTACTGTGGTGCCCTGAACTGAACACAGCACTCGAGGTGTGGCCTCACCAGAGCAGAGCCCAAGGGGACAATCCCCTCCCTGCTCCTGCTGCACACAGCATTGCTGACCCCAGCCAGGGAGGCATTAGCCTGCTTAGCCACCTAGGCACACTGCTGGCTCACACTCACTGCCCTGGGCACACTGCTGGCTCACACTGGGCACACTGCTGGCTCACACTCACTGCTCTGGGCACACTGCTGGCTCACACTGGGCACACTGCTGGCTCACACTCACTGCCCTGGGCACACTGCTGGCTCACACTCACTGCTCTGGGCACACTGCTGGCTCGCTCTGGGCACACTGCTGGCTCACACTCAGCTCCTGTCTACGACAGCCCCCAGATCCCTCTCTGCCAGCACCCTTCCTGCACTCCACGAGACACTTCCTTCTCCCCTCCACAGCACAGGCTGTGTGCAGGACTCCTGTTCCCTCATTCTTCTCTCCTGAATGGAAGCCATTCAGCAGCAGAGTCCAGCAGGAAAACAGCCTGGGAGCACAGCCCTGGGGCATCAATGGGGCAGCTGTCTCTGCTCTGCTCTGCCCTGCCTGGACAATGTGGCCTTGCAAAACAAACGAGAGGGAGCCAGGATGCTGCTTCCCAACACTTCCAGCCTCCGGAGACCTTCTCTTCAGACCTCCAGGCTGCCCTCCCCCACCAGGGGAATGAAGCTTGAGAGCCAGGTACCACCCAGCACACACCTCCCAGAGACAGGAACCAGGACGGCTGTGACTGCTGTCACCCTTCACAGCTGCTGCAAGGAGCTGCCACCTCAGGTGGGTCTTGCTGTAACAGCATCAAACATCTCCTCTATTCTTGGCACAGAACCCAGGATGCCAGCCTGGAAGGGACCCCAAGCATCACCTGCTCCAACCTCCCTAGGTGACAGTGGAGTCTGAGAGGTCCAATCCCCTCCAATTCTGCACCTTTGGGTGAGCAGACAAAATGACCTCCTGAGGCCCCTTCTAACCTAAATGATTCTTACCTCCCTGCAGGGGCTGTTTTACTGCACACTTAGGAGCTGCTGCTGAAATTCAAGGCAGGGCTGCCCGAGCCCCGAGCAAAGCGCTGCAAACAAAACCTCCTCACGGCAAGGACTGACAATAGCAAACAATTCCGCACCGCATAAACCCGGGGCCAGACGAGCTGCGAGAGGCAGGGCTGTGAAGCGTGAGAGCCAAGACAAAGAGAGGAGGGAAGGGCAGCGATGGCACCCAGGGAGGCAGGCACGGCACAAAAGGTGCCCTCAGCACCACTCCGCGCAGCAGCTCGCAGCTACCATTAGAGCTGCCAAGAGAGATAATTGAAGCCTCACAAAGGGCTCTGAAACCCAGAGGAAGAAAGGGGTCAGCACACAGAGCCCTGCAACGGGGGCTGGAAAGGGCTTTGAGATCATCCAAACACCTCCAAGCAGAGCAGGCTGCCCAGGGCCACATCCAGTCTGGGTGTGAGTCTCCATGGACAGGGCTTCAGCCACCCCCTGGGCAGCCTGTGCCAGTGCCTCCCAGCCCCCCTGTGCAGAGCTTCCTCCTGCTCTCCAACCTAACTCTGCCCTGCTGCAGCTCCAAAGCATTGCCCTGGGCCTGTCCCCACAGGTTCTTCTGGACAGTCCCTCCCCAGCAAAGGAGAGCAATGAGTCCCTGTGGGCTGGAACCCCTGCCCAGGACACGCCGGGTGTAAGCCGAACGTGCTCCGAGTGGAGTGGCAATGGGAACTACAATTCCCCAGCAGCTGCAGGAGGAGAGTTTGGCTGCCAGGCAGTGCCAGCAGCTGAGGACCCCTCAGCTCCATCCCCACCATTTGCTTTTCAGGAGCATTGCTGAGCAGTTTGTCAGCCCCAGAGGCTGCAGTCAGAGCCTGCATCCGGTGGAAGCACCAAGCCACCTCCCCTGCCCTGCAGACACCCAGATGCCTTCACTCTGCTCCACTTTCCTTCTCTTTCCCCTCCTTTCTTGGCTCCAGGCTGTCCTACAGTGGATGTGCCAGCAGCCCTAGAGACTGGGTGGACTTCTAAGAGGCAGCTGAGAGCAGCAACAGTAATTCTTCTCTTCCCTTCCCTCACAGCAGGCTCTGAGGCAGAGAACTCCTGAGCTGCAGTAGGTGACGCAACACAAAGCCACGACTAGGCTGGAGCCCTGCCAGCAGAAGTTGTCCTGTTCCACAAAGCTAACCCTAGAAAGGCTTTCCATGAGCAACAAACCCAACCTGGAGCCCTGGAGGAGAGCCCTGGGCCTGCCTTGGCTCTGCCCCAGGGACCAGCCCCGTGGCTCCTGCTGCGAGTGCACAAACCCTGCTGACAGCCACCCCAGGCAGCTGCCACTTGGTCCCCTCCTCCAACAGCTGCTCTCTTGCCCACACAGGCTTCACTCCTCCAAACCTTGGGGAGCAAATAACGAATCATAGAATCATGGAGGTTGGAAAAGCCTTCCAAGACCATCTGGCCCAACTAGCAACCTAACCATGGCCAACAAGCCATGGCCCCAGCTTTCTGGAACACCTCCAGTGAAGGGCACTGCACCACCTCCCTGGGCAGCCTCTGCCTGAGAACCCTTTCTGGGAAGAAATTTTACCTTAATACCCAACCTGAACCTGCCCTGGCCCAGTTTCAGGCACCTTTTTCTTGCCCAAGACTGTGCAGTGGGAGCAAACATCCTCTAGCCCCTCTCTGGAGCACAATTCTGGTTTATTCACGATTAATTAGGGCCCAGTCCTGCAGCCAGCAGGAGCCTCAGGGTACCAACTCTGAGCATAATGAACTCAGCTCTGAACTCTTCTGACAAAGAAGTTTGGTGCTCAGGACAGAGCTTCAGAGAGGAGTCTGCAGGATGCAGGCTGGAGCTGTGTTGTGCTGCTGTGACAGGAGGCAGGAGCATGCAGGGGGCAGTGCCACACAAATGCCAGGTCACATGGAGCAGGTTACACCTAAAGGGCAAGCCCTGTGTAACCGAGGAGGAAGACACAGGGGCACAGCCTCAGGCTGCTCTGGGCTGGAGGGGACCTTTCAAAGCCATCCCTGCAGACACCCTGCACCAAGCAGAGACATTTTCAGCTGCACCAGGCTGCTCAGAGCCCCAAACATCCTGACCTCAGGGCACCTCTCTGGGCAACCTGTGCCAGTGTCTCACCAGCCTCTTCTCTGGTAGGCAGCTGAAGGCTGTGGTGCAGGGCATGAGATTTCCTCGGGGCTGATGTCTCTGCAGGGCCTCAGAGCACCCCTGGCAGGTCATGGATGCAGCTGTGTGGTTCTTTAGTGACACAGAGAGGATGTGACTCATGGAAGCTCAGTCCAGCTCCTGCCTAAGACACTCAGAAGGAGGCCAAGAAGCAGACCCAGAGTAGAACCTTCCCCCCAGCATTCCAAGCCCATCTCTGTCCACTGGCAGAAGACAAGGCAGCCACAATTGTCCTTCTTTGCCTTTCTTGCCAAGGGTCCCCCTCAAAACCTTCTGAGAGAGGGAAGGCAGCTCTGGCATCCTTCCAGACTTCAAACATGCCAGAACCTTCTACCACAGCAGCAACTTTGAAGTTTTTTGCTGAGAACCAGGACCTTGCTGAGTCTCACCACTTGGTTGAGGCTCCCACTCTGAAGCCCTTGTCTCAGAGCCTACAGAAATGCTGACTCAGCATCCTCTGCACACCAGAGACACCTCTTCTTGAGCTCTCAAAGCTATACAGAAGTGCTCAGCTGGAATCGCAGTCATGGAATTGCTTTGGTTGGAAAGGCTCTTCCAGATCACCAGGTCCAGCTCTGCCAGGGCTGAGGCTGAGCCATGGCCCTCAGCACCACAGCTCTGCCCCAGGAAACACCTCCAGGGGTGAGCATTCAGCCACCTCCCTGGGCAGCCTGGGACGGGCTCTGAGAGCCCTTTCAGGCAAGAAATTTCTTCTCATGTCAAGCCTAAAGCTGCCTTGGTGCAGCCTGAGGCCATTTCCTCTCCTGCTGTCACTTGTCCCTAGGGATCAGAGCCCAAGCCCAGCTGTCTGCAGCCTTCTCAAGCAGTTCCTCCAGACTCTCCCAAAGTCAAGCTCACTGCTGTGCCCAGCCCAGCCCCAGGCCCCGTGGCAGGCTGGGCACAGCACTTCAGCTTCTCTGGGCTGCTGTCCAGGCACAGCACACTGCCCTCGGGCACAGCACTCACAGCCCACGGCAGGAAAAGCTGAGCCCTGCTCCAGATGCTGTGCTCTGGAATTCTGTGCCTGTAACAAACATCCTGTGTCTGTCTGGGTCACGCTGCACAGGAGGAGCCAAGAGAGCTCCCAGCTTTTTCCTCCTCTCTTCTTCTTTTAAGGACTTCCATTGCCCTGCAAACTGAGCAGAGCTGCTGCCATGACAGACCTCCAACACCCAAAGGGGAAGGGGAAGGGATCTGACCCTAAGCACACATCCCAGGCTCTGCAGCACCTCTTGCAGCACACCTGGGGCAGCAGAGCCTTCCAGCTCTCCCAGCTGCAGGGCATATCAGACCTCATGAACCATAGCAAGTGGCTCCCTCCAACAAATTCCTTCACTTGGATTTTCCAAGCCAGAGAGCACAACACAAGTTGCAGAGCAGCAGGAAGCCAGCCTCAGGTAGAGTTCCAGGATCACCATGGCCACAGCTCTGTCAGAGTCTGAACGCTGAGATTTGGTGAGGAAGAGAAAAATGCAGTGAAACAAACCAGTGCTGAGTGCAGCTGGGGGGAAATTAGAGGCCACTGGTGCCAAGAAATTTCTTTTACTGTCACTAAAAGAATCACAGAATGGCTTAAGGCTGGGAGGGAGCTCAGAGCTCATCTGCTGCAGCCTCCTGCCGTGCCCAGGGACACCTCTCAGCTACACTCAGCTGCTCAGGGCCTCATCCAGCCTGGCCTGCAGCACCCCCAGCAAGGAGGCAGCCACAGCCTCCCTGGGCAGCCTGTGCCAGGCTCTCACCACCCTCACACTCAACAACTTCTGCCTCAGCTCCACTCTCCCCTGCTCTGCCTGGTTAGTGGCCATGGTGCAGCTGGGTTGATGGTTGGGCTGGATGAACTCTACCACTCTGACCCACCCTCCAGCAGCATTCCTTCTCTTCGCCAGTTGCTGTTAACATCTCACAGTATTTAACCCACAGTATTTAAAGAAGCTGGAGTGAGGAGGATCTCAGCAGTTGAAAGAACAAAATGAGGCCCTGGCAGTGCTGTGACTCAGGAGTGCCTAAGCAGAGAGCAGTGCTGGAAGGGAAGAGCAACAGCTTGCTGGAGGAGCTGCAAGGCAGTGACAACTTCCCCAGGTGCTGAGTGGCTGACACTGGCACCCTGGACACCAGGAGGAAGCTCTGCACAGTGAGGGTGGGAGGCACAGGCTGCCCAGAGATGTGCTGGAGTCTCCATTTCTGGAGACAGTCCAAACCCACCTGGGTGTGTTCCTGTGTTGCCCTGCCCTGGCAGGGGGTTGGACTGGGGGATCTCCAGAGGTCCCTTCCCATCTCTGTGATCTCTGCATTGACACAGGCAGGAAGAGCCCAAGGCAGGAGCACTTTCCATGAGGTGCTGTCTCCTGGCTGCTGTCCTTTTGCTCTGCCAGCACAGGTGTACAGTTACCGTGGATCAAGTTCTAGGAAGCACTTTCTCTGCGTGCAGCACCTCTCTGATGGCACATTTCTGAACCACTACTGCTCAGACACCAGTGAATCACCCCCAAAGCATCCCACTCAGAGCTGTCAGCCACCAAATGCACCTGGTAGTGACCTGGGCAGTGAGATGTCCAAGCAAGGGATGCTGTAACACAGCTGTCCAGGGGCTTCTCCTGGGGCACATCCAGACCAAGCAAGGTACAAAGGTATTGAACCTACCTCATCAAAGCTGCTCTCTTCTTTCTTCAAGGCTTTAAAAGAAAAGAAGAAAAGAAGTGATTATCTGGCTGCATTTCAAGGAGCATAAGGGGAGGACCACCAGAGAGGAGCACAACAGAGCAGTAGTTCCCTGCTATGGCAGCAAAGAGCAGGAGTGGCAACTGGGAACCCAAAATGTGACTCTGCAGCAGAGTGGAGGACTGCAGAGGTGCTCAGAACTGGCATCATGTGAGAATGTTCCTCTCCCAGGGTAGAGAACATGAGAGTTGGAGAGGTTGGGGGCTTTGTTCTCAGTCCTAGGGAGTGCAAAAAAAGCAGCTCACGGAGAACCTGAGTGAAGTGCAGCAGGTGAAAGTACAAGGCCCAGCCAAGCACCTGTCCATGCTGTGGGGTACTGAACCCTTGTGCGGTACTAGCAGTTGTAAAATACTCCAGGCTGGGGGCAGAGTGGCTGGGAAGTGCCCAGCAGAGAAAGCCCTGGGGGTGCTGGGTGGCAGCAGCTGGAGGTGAGCCAGAGGGTGCCCAGGTGGGCAGGAAGGGCAGCAGCAGCCTGGCCTGGAGCAGCACTGCTGTGGGCAGCAGCAGCAGGGCAGGATTGTGCCCTGCACCCAGCACTGGGGAGCCCACAGCTGCAGTGCTGGGCTCAGCTTTGGGGCCTCAGTCCAAGAATGACACTGAGGGGCTGGAGCAGGTCCAGAGAAGGGCAAGGAAGCTGGGGAAGGGTCTGGAGAACAGAGCTGGGGAGGAGCAGCTGAGGCCCTGGGGGTGTTTGGTGTGGAGCAGAGGGGGCTGAGGGCAGAGCTCATTGCTCTCTGCAGCTCCCTGAGAGGTGTGAGTTGGTGCTGGGATTGCTCCTGTTTTCAAGCAGGAGATTTCTCTCACACACGACAAACCAGCAACAACCAAGGGAGAGGAGCAGAGTGCAGAAATCATGAAGCAGGAAAGCAACAAAATAAAGGCAAGAGCAGCGCTGAAGTTGCAGCAGAGACTGGCTTGGGATGTTCTCCTCCCCAGGCAAAGCTCTCCTTGCCCCAGGAAGCAGGGCTGGTGCAGCTCCTCTGCCTCCCAGCTCCCATCCCTTGGGCCACGACCCACAACTGCCCTCAGATCTCTGCAGATCTCTTCTCTGTAATTACTCATCTGACTTCATGCTCAGTAACAAGAGAAAAACCCACGCCCTGGGCCTTTGCTGAGGAGCTCTGAGGCACACATTGTCCATCTCATCACCAAAGGCTTTTGCATGCTCCTGAAGGCTGAGCAAAGCGTTTGCAAGCTGCCAGTCCCCAGTAAGCAGCAGAACCAGTAGCCAGCACACACCAGGACAGAACTCAGCCTGTGGAACAGTTTTTTGAGGAACACATTTGTAACCTTTGTGTCCCTTTCAGAATAGATAAGCCACAAAATAGCTCCGACACACCTGGGCCATGCTGACCTTTCCTGCCTTCTCAACACAACAATTCCAGGTAGCTAAAATATTCTGGGAACAGTCGAACAACTGAGCCAAACCATATCCATAAAGTAAGGGAATCTGCTAAGCCAGGCTGGGTTCTGAGCTTGCTGCTGCTTTAGCCTCTACCTTTATGAGTCAAAGGAGGAGTTTAAAATCTCCAAAAACTAGGACTCTGTGAGTTTGAGTCGCTCATCTGATCAGATTCTGCCTTGTAACAACTCCACTCTGAACCAATTCCCTACACAGAGGAGATGAAATCACCAGGGCAGCACACGTCAGACAAGAAATTACAGTAGAAGGTTGTTTTTTTCCTCCCCAATGCAGTCCCTCTCTTTTTAACTCATTGAAAGAGAAGCTTTGCTGAGCTTAAAGAAAATAAACAAGGGAGCCTCTGGTTAGCTGAGGTATGGGAGGTGGGGAGCCTGCAGCAGAGGTGCCTGCTGTGGGGCAGAGCAGCAGGCAGAGCCCAGCCGTGCCCAGGGGCTGTGGCCGTGCACCGAAGCCACCCCATGGTGTGGATCTCTGGGTCTCACTGGTCTCACTTCTTCCCTCCTTCCTCCTACCCTGGTGTCAGTCTTTGACTAAGGAGGTTGCGTGACAGAGGTTCCATGGTGGGAGCTGAAGAGATCCCAAATTCGACTGAGATGAGCCATGAGGAAGCAATTTCTGCCCAGGAGGGTGGGGAGGCACTGGCACAGGTTGCTCAGAGAAGTTGGAGGTTCCAAGCCTGGCAGTGTTCAAGGCCTGGCTGGATGAGGCCCTGAGCAAGCTGGGCCAGTGGGAGGTGTCTCTGCCCATGGCAAGGTCTTGGAACTGGATGGTCTTGAAGGTCCCTTCCAAGCCAACCCAGCCTGGGATGATTTTGGTGCCATAGGAACGTTAACAAGCGCAAGAACTCTGCCTAACTAAACCCGAGGACCATTTATCAAAGGACTCCTTTCTCATTTCAGCCACACAATTACCCAAGCCTAAAGCTAAGAACCGAGCCTAGCAAAGGTCTAAATGCTCAAAGAGTGCTGCAGCTCAGGCTCCTGCAGCTTGTTTAGAGGGACACCACCTCAGAAGCAACTTCACCCTGCTCGCAGGTCACTAAAAATGGGCAGGCTGCCAGAAAGCTTTCCAAGAAGTTCTGTCCAGCTCTCAGATTTGGAAGCTGTCCCCTCCCGGCAGCTGCTTGAAGCCAGGTTGGGCTCATGCAGGAGTGCCCAGCCAGGGGCGAGCTCCCAGGGGACTGTCCCTGGCACAGCACCGCAGCAGCCTCGCTCCAGATGTGTCCTGGTTGCCAAGGCCCCTGCAGGGGCAGCTCCTGTGCCATGCAGACGCCTGACTCGCCAAGCTCCTGCCTCTCTTCCCTCCCAATCAAACCACCTTGGCAGAGGCACTGGAACGGAAGAGGGACACAGAATTGGTGTGCTTAGAAAAGACCTCTGTGAGCGAGTCCTACCACCAGCACAACCACCACAGCCTTCTGGAACACCTCCAGGGACAGGGACTCCAGCACCTCCCTGGGCAGCCTGTGCCAGTCCCTGACCATTCCGGCAGCAAAGAAATTTTTCTTCATCTCCAACCTAACTCTCTCCTGGCACAATTTCAGGCTCTGCTTTTATCACCTGATCCTAGAGAGACCAAGCCCCATCTGGCTCCAGCCTCCTTTCTCATCAGACATTTCCATGCATTTCACAAGTTTAAGCTTCATGAAGAATTTTCAATGCATTTTACAGCTTTCAGACTGCTGACAGCTTTCACCTGTTTATGGAGGCAGAGAGATTTATAACCATGGCTTGACAGCCCCTTCACAGCTGAAACCTGGCATCCCCCCATGGTTTATAAAGAGGTTGCCCAATATTTGGAGCATATTAAGTAGGAATGAGGTTTTTCTGAGTCTTTTTCATCTCGCAGTAGGACAATAAAAAGATGCCTGGTCTCAAGATGCCATCCTGCACTTGGAACTTTGCAATCCTTCACAGCTAGGAGCAGTCACTGAGTGCATGCCCAGCACAGGACCAGCCCAAGCACTCTGCTCATCTCCTTGGCAGGGCTGTGGAGGGGAAACGCAGTGCCCCAGCCCACGGCTGCAGCACAGCCACCTCAGCCCCCTCACCGGGACAAAGCCACTCTGCAAGGTGACCCACGCCTGCCATTCAGACTGACCAGGAGAAACATCCCAGTGAGACAACTGATGGGTGAGGGCTGCGGAAGGGCCACCACAGAGGTCTGCAAGGCTGCTCACAGAACCACAGAGCTCTTTGGGTTGGAAGAGCCTTCTGGGACCATCCAGTCCAGCATCAACCCAACCCCACCATGGCCACTAAACCGTGGCCCCAGGCGCCATGGCCACACGTTTCGTTTCGTGAACTACTCCAGGGATGCCCATCCAAGCCTCGTGGCTCTACCTGCAGCTGCTCCTCCAGCTTGGGGACCTCACACCTCCGCTATGCTACCTTCTGTCCCTGCCTGTGGGTGCCGGCAGTGGGCACGAAGGCTCTAAACCGAGGATTAGGGCAAGAGGCGCAGGGGGCTGAGCGGAGGAGAGCAAAGAACTCTTGGGCATTGTTCTCGGGGCCAACTCCGCCGCAGGACCAAGGATGTCAGAGGCAGAGATGGCAGCAGCCACGGAGCGCGGCGGCAGCCGCAGGTCGGAACAGCCCCGGCTGCTTGCCGGCAGTGCGAGGAGAGCTGCCAGCAGTGACAGGCAGGCAGACAGACAGACAGACAGACTCCTTTTGTCTGCCCTCCCGAACCGCCGGGCCGCCCGCTCCAGCATCTCAGCACAACACAACCAAGCCGTTAGCTGAGCAGCGAGACAGAAAGAAAATCATCTGCGAGTCCTTGCCGGGCTCCTCGGCAGCGATGGGGCAGGCAGCCAGCCCTGGGCTGCACTCGGGGCTTCTCCAGCCTATTTCGGGCTGCCTCCATCACACAGCACTGCCGGCAAGCAGCTTTCCGCCTCCCGAAACCTCATTCCCGACCCTTCTCCAAGCAGCTTTTCTCAGGCAGGGGCTGGGTGTGGGTGTCCCNCAGCCACGGGGCCCGCGGGCGCGGCGGCACTCACCGATCCGGCCGAAGCTCTCCGATAAAGTTCTCCGTAACTTTTTCATCCTGCTGATCTTCTCGGCGGACCGCGAGTCGATCATGGCACACAGAGGGATGCGGGGGGCACACGGCCACCCCCGGCCGCGGGGCGGCAGACGCCCGCACCCGCACCCCGGGAGGGAGCCTTACGGCGCGACCCCCGCTCCGGCTGGGCCGGCGGGCGCCGCCCGCCCCCTGGCCCCGCCCCCCCCTCCCC
>VWZI01000024.1:0-44288 GCA_013396835.1 Psilopogon haemacephalus
GGAGACCATAATGCTTGCCTGTTATGGTGATGTGGTTTATAGGTGGTGCGTAAGTTGGGTTTTGGGTTTTTTGGGTTTGGATTGTGAGTTTTATGTTGGGGTTTTTGTGTGTGTGTTTTGTGAGGGGTTTTTTGTTTGTTTTTTTCCCCCACCCCTCATGCATCCCACTGAGCAGGCTGGCTCCCCCACTGCTGATCACGCACTGAAATGAGGGTCTTGCGCTAATGGGTTGTTTAAATTCTGCACGGTCCCCTGGCAACACCCATTTAGCCACGGTGCTTTCCAAGCAGGTGCGCTGAGGACAGCCCTTTCCAGTCTTGCTCTGGGGTTCTTCTGCCCACAGAAAGCCCCCAAGGAAACCCAGAAAGTGTGAGCAAACCAAATGGAAAGCACACCTCAGCTAGCTGTTACTGAGGCTCTCTCACTGCTGATCACGCACTGGAATGAGGCTTAATGGGATGAGTGTCAACAAAGCCAAATGCCAGGTCCTGCACTTGGGCAATAACAACCCCAAGCTTGGGACAGAGTGGCTGGAGAGCTGCCTGCAGAAAGAGACCTGGGGGTTGTAATTGACCAGCAGCTGAATATGAGCCAGCAGTGTGCCCAGGTGGCCAAAAAAGCCAATGGCATCCTGGCTTGGATTAGAAACGCTGTGTGCAGCAGGAGCAGAGAAGTGATTGTCCCCTTGTAGTCAGCTCTGGTGAGGCCACAACTCAAGTGTGGTGTTCAGTTTTGAGCACCTCAATACAAGAGGGATGTGGAGGTGCTGGAGCCACTGCAGAGGAGGGCAAGACAGCTGGGGAAGGGCCTGGAGAATAAATCTGATGAGGAGCAGCTAAAGGAGCTGGCAATGATTAGTTAAAAATGAGGAAGCCAAGGGGAGACTCCATGGCTGTCTATAACTACCTGAAAGGAGGTTGTGGAGAGGTTGGTGCTCATCTCTTCTCATAGGTAATTAGTGCTAGAACAAGAGGGAATGGCTTCAAGGTGCAGGAGTGCAAGTTTGGACTGGATATTAGGAATACTTTTTTCCCAGCAAGCATGGTCAGGCATTGGAATGAGCTGCTTAGGGAGGCGGTGGAGTCACCAACCGTGGCTGAGTTTAAAGGTCATTTGGATGTGGTGATTTGGAATATGGTTTAGGGTGTACCTTGTAGAGTAGGATTACTGGTTGGATTTGGTGATCCTGAAGGGCTTTTTCAACCTCAATGTTTCTGTGATTCTGTAATACATAATGGCTGGATCACACAGCCCCCTGGAATTGTTCTGGTTGGAAAAGACCTTTCAGATCATCCAGTCCAACCATTTTGTAGCTTGACCAGCTCTGGTGTTAAAGCATGGCACTCAGCACACATCTATGCATCTTTCAGGTACCTCCAGAGGTGGAGATTCAATCACTTCCTTGTGCAGCCTGTTCAAGTGCCTAAGAACATCTTCAGTGTTTTTTTCCTAATATCCGGCCTCCTCTGGTGCAATTTGAGGCCATTTCCTCCACCTGGTTTCCACCTCATTTCAGAGACTTGTAGAGGGCAATGAGATCTCTCCTCAGCCACCCCTTCTCCAGACCAAATGCTCCCTTCTTCTTTTGATGGATGTGTTCTAGAAGGTTAAAGGTGTGTGCTACGTTATAGCAGGTGCCCGCTTCAAAATCCACACAAATCCATATGGAATTCACTTCTGTTTTAACAAAAGAGTGGCAAAGCCAAAGGATCTCACACTCTTGGAGTCTTTAAAGCCATTAATAAAAAAGGAACCTCTAAGTTCTTTCAGTAAAATCACTTTATACATAAATATGCATGGAAATGCTGTGATAACAGACACAGCCTCACTTAGTGATGAAATAAATCTTATTAGGAGGTTTTGCACTTTCTGCAGTTGGTGGTACATGGAATCCTGGAGAAGCTGATGGGCCTCAAGGTCCTCTTTTGACACATCTTCAGGATTCTTGGCTCTAAACCACAGAAAAATCATATTGTAGTGATGATATGAAGTGTAGAGGAAGGAAATCTGAAGTAACCAGTGCAGACTTAAGGAAAAGAGTAATTGAAGCAAGGTTTTGGTGTAAAAACTAATACAGCTTCATAGTGCAAAAGAGAAGAATAATGAACGGTTGGAACTGGATGGTCTTTGAAATCTCTTCCAACCTAAGCCATTCAGATTCTATGAAAAATGAAGTTTTAATTAAAGGCAGTGTCATGTGGTTTGTGGCTGGCACAAGGTTGTGAGAATGAGACTCATGAGGAGCAATTCTCACACCAGCTCACAGGATGTTAGGGGTTGGAAGGAACCTCTGGAGAGCTTCCATCCAAGCCCTCTGCCAGAGCAGGACCAGAGAATCCATCACAGGTTGCACAGAAACACAGCCAGACAGGGCTAGAAAGGCTTCAGAGAAGGAGACTCCACAACCTCTCTGGGCAGCCTGTGCCAGTGCTCTGTCACACTTACAGCCAAGAAAGTCTTCACATGTTGAGGTTGAACTTTCCATGCTGCAGTTTCAATCCCTTGTCCTATGCCAGGGCACAAGTGAGCAGAGACTGTCCCTGTCTCTTCCATCCTTAACCCCAGCCCTCAGCTATTTATAGAATCATAGAATGGTTTAGGTTGGAAGGGACCTTGAAGATCATCCCGTTCCAATCCCTCACCATAGGCAGGGACATCTCCCACTAGATCAGGTCACTCAAGGCCTCATCCAGCCTGGCCTTGAACACCTCCAGGGAGGAAGCAGCCACAACCCTCCTGGGCAACCTGTGCCAGTGTCTCACTATCCTCACTGTGAAGGACTTCCTCTTAACATCCCGTTTAAATCTCCCCTCGGTCAGTTTAAACCCATTCCCCCTCACCCTGTCATTACAAGACTTTGTGAACAGTCCCTCCCCAGCCCTCCTGTAGGCCCCCCTCAGATACTGGAAGGCTACTATAAGGTCCTCCCGAAGCCTTCTCTTCTCCAGGCTGAAAAGCCCCAACTCTCTCAGCCTGTCCTCATAGCAGAGGTGCTCCAGCCCTCTGATCATCTTCGTGGCCCTCCTCTGGACTCTCTCCAACAGTTCTACGTCATTCCTGTGCTGGGGGCTCCAGAACTGCACACAGTACTCCAGGTGGGGTCTGACGAGAGCAGAGTAAAGGGGGAGAATCCCCTCCCTTGCCCTGCTGGTAATGCCTCTCTTAATGCAGCCCAGCACACAGTTGCTGTCTGAGCTGTGTGTGCACACTGCAGGCTCATGTTGAGCTTCTCATCCACCCAGATCCCCAGGTCCTTTTCCTCAGGGCTGCTCTCCTGCCATTCGCCACCCAGCCTGGAGTTTTGCTTGTATTTGTCTACATATACAATATACATATGTTTGTATTTGTGTATGTATACATACACAACCCAGCTAACACCCCTGGCCCAAGCCAGGGAGGCCTACCTCCTACTGCACACCACAGCCTTCAAAGTCATGCTGCCTTACTTTGCTACTGCAAGGGAACCCAGTGTTCAGTGCAGAGCAGGTACAGCCANGTGGGACAGAGTCAAAGGCCTTACTCAGGTCCAGGTAGATGACACCAGTTGCCCTTCCCTTGTCCACCTCTGCTGTGACTTTATCATAGAAAGTCACACAATTTGTTAGACATGATTTGCCCTTGGTGAAGCCATTGCTGGTTGGCATCAGGCACCTCTGCTTTGTTTGCCATCTGCCTTAGCAGAGCCTTCAGGAGGATCTGCTTCATGATCTTACCAGGCACAGAGGTGAGACTGACTGGTATGTATTTCCCAGGGTGATCCTTTTTTTAATTCTTGAAGATAGGTGTTATATTTGCCCTTTTCCAGTCAGCAGGAACTTCACCAGTCTGCCATGACCTTTCAAATACCATGAACAGTGGTTTGGCAACTTCATCTGCCAGTTCCCTCAGGACCTGTGGGTGGATCTCATCAGACCCCATGGACTTGTGCATAGACACTGATTAGATTCCATCTGAGTCTTCTTCTCTCCAGACTCTCAGCTTTGCTCCTCAGGCAGTGCTCCAGGCCCATCAGCATCCTTGTAGCCCTTCCTTGGACTCTATGCAGTAGATCCCTGTCCCTCTTGAACTGGGAAGCTCAAAACTGGATGCAGTATTCCAGGTGAGGCCTCACCAGGGCATAGTAGAGGGGGAGGGGAATCTCTGGGGATCTGCTGGGTGCACTCTTCTTTATGTCTCCTGGACCACATTGATCTTCATGGCCATAAGGGCACATTTGCATCCTATGCAGAACTTGTCCACTAGTATCCCGAGGTCTTTCTCCACAGGGCTGCTCTCCAGCAGATCACCTCCTAACCTGTACTGGTTAATAATGACTTCAAACATGCACATTCCAAGAAAAATGGAGCAACTGAGCAGCGCCAAAACCTTGTCAGGATAACAGTTCTGCCCATGAAAATATATTGGCACATGCTTATGGCCTGGTAGATTTGTGTTTGATAGATTTCACAAGAGGTGTTGCTTTGGTTGCAAGAACAAAGGTGAACCTTAGCTTGGTGAAGAAATTCTCATACAGTGTCATAATGTGAAGAACTGAGGAGGAGGAACGATTCTTGCTAAGTCTTTGGGCCTGTAGGTACTTGATGAACACACAAAACTTGTAATGATTTTAGGAAATTCTTATCCTTTAAATATGTGTATATATATATATATATATATTTTTTTTTTTCCTCCTACTCTGCCCAAGTGCAGTTTCAATGTGCCATTTGTGGCTGTAGCTGGACCTGGGACCAAGTGATGCTGAGCTCTGGACAGGTCCATAGCAATATCTTTAAGCCTTCTTCATGGCTTGGTTTACCTTGGTGCCTGCCTTGTGCTTACATCTTATACCTTTTTTATCTAGTAGATACTGCTTAGAGGGTTTTCTAAAGGTAATTGGTACCTTTGTTTTTCCTTCCTTTTGTGCTTTGGTTCGGTTAGTAGACCTGGCCTTCAGAGCTTACTTTGTGCTGTATGTTGCTTGCTCTTGAGGATTTTAAAGCTCCTACATTATACTTAAAACCTCTGCAGAGAAATTACATCTTTTCAGATAGATTTTAGAGAGTGAGGAGCTGTAATGATGATCTTCAGTGTGGGTTCACATGATTTTGCTTTTGTATGAGGAATATTTGAAGTCCTGAAGGGAAAATCGGGAGGCTGTTGCTGCCTCCATTAGCTGTGGATTTTCACCATAGCACTTTGGTTACCTTTAACAGTGTTCATGGTTCTTTTTTTTATCATTCCTATTTTGCAGTTTACAAAAATGACTAAGACTACTGGTTTGTCAGAAGACATAGTGTGGAACTGCAAGATACTGCTGAAGGAGAGGGATGTAGTTCTAAAACTCATGAATAAATGCGAAGACATTTCAAATAAACTGACAAAACAAGTAACCAGGATCACTGCAGATGGAGGATGTGGGTGGAACATAGAACAGCCCTCCATTCTCAATCAGAGGTATCTTTTCCTTTGTGCTTAGTAGGGTGGGGGATTAATAAGGTACACTTCAAGACCAGGATTTTCAAAACTGTTGTCTGTGAAAGTGGAGTTGCAAATGTGTGAGGCTTAAACTCCTCACTGTGAGCAGCTCACTTGAGGAAATCTGAATGGTTTTAAGTGGATCAGAAAAGCTGGTGAGGAGGAGGAGAACACTGAAAGACCAAGATGGTGTAAACAGTGCTCAATATCTTGTTTTACTTGTTCCAGTTTTTGATGAATGTAGCAGCCAGCCTTCAGTGATGGGATCATGACTTAGCAACTTAGTTCAAATTAAAGAGCAAACAAAACTACTCCTGTACCTTATATTTTAAAGATGCGAGATGGAAATTGATCTGAGCAAACTTATAAATCTGGACTGGAGATCTCAGTAGGAAAGTTCTGATGCACAAAGCAATCTGGAACTCTGTGTCCAGTGGGAGGGGCATTATGGATGTGCTAGGAGAAAGATCTGTTTCAGAGAGGTAAATTGGTAAGGATTTCCAAATAGATACTGAGAACTGTGCAACAGACCAAACTGATTGATGCAGCAGTAAGTGCTGCTTAATTATTTCTTCTGCATTTAAAAATTTAACAGAAGTGTTTTTCACTGTGTTTTTCAATGTGGGGTTTTCTTTCAGTGTGTGTTTTTAATGTATTTTTCACTACATGTGTAGATTTAAGCAGCTGAATGTGAGCCAGCAGTGTGCCCAGGTGGCCAAGAAAGCCAATGGCATCCTGGCTTGGATTGGAAATGCTGTGTGCAGCAGGAGCAGAGAGGTGATTGTCCCAGTGCACTCTGCTCTGGTGAGGCTGCAGCTCTAGTGTTGTGTTCAGTTTTGGGCACCTAATTGTAAGAAGGATGTGGAGGTGCTGGAGCCAGTGCAGAGGAGAGCAAGGAAGCTGGAGAAGGGCCTGGAGAATAAATCTGGTGAGGAGCAACTGAAGGAGCTGGCAATGGTTAGTTGGCAAAAGAGGAAGCCAAAGGGAGACTTTATGGCTGTCTATAGCTACCTGAAAGGAGGTTGTGGAGAGGTTGGTGCTCATCTCTTCTCACACGTACAAGAACAAATGGCCTTATGCTACAACGGGGGAGGATTAGACTGGACATGGGGAAGAATTTTTTCCCAGAAAGCTTGGTCAGGCATTGGAATGAGCTGCTTGGGGAGGTGGTGGCGTCACCAACCTTGGGTGCGTTTAAAGGTCATTTGGATGTGGTGCTTTGGGATATGGTGAACCTAGTAGAGTATGATTACTGGTTGGAGTTGGTGATCCTGAGTTGCTTCTCCAACCTGAACATTTCTGCAATTTAGAGTGCACAAATATATTAGCAAAGTTAAAGTTGCCGTTCTGTGGTGTGCAGTTGTGTTTCATGCAGAAACAAGGAAAAGATGCTAACCAGTTCAGCTTGATTTCTCAACAGTTTGGAACTCAAGCCATATCAGAAGATTGGTTTGAACTGGTTGGCTCTTCTCCACAAACATGGATTGAATGGCATATTGGCTGATGAAATGGTAAGTGTGAAACTGATTATTTCAGAGTCCTTAGAAGCTTTACAATTGATAACTTTGTTAAATTCTTTCATTTCCTAGAAACACCAAGAAGATTGTAAGTAGTTTTGGCTAATGTAATCTGCAAACCAGTTTTCCATAATTTTATAGCTAATGAGCTCTTAAATTCAATTTTTGAAAGTCCAAGGTAGCCTAAACCTTTATAGACATTGAAAATTAAGTCACATGGTGCCTTTTGAAGAAGTGGGTGCACATTGTCCTTAAGCTATTAATTTTAGTAGCTAATTGCCTTTAGATGTAATTCATTTTACATGTCCAGCATTTACTAAGCCCCTAACTTCTACATTCCTCCCTCAGTTTCTAAACAGGTAGTTAACAATACAGAAGAAACTAAGTGGGTAGAAAACTTTTCTGCTTCTCCAGCACTTCAACAATCTCTTGCAATTACTGTCCATAAGTTTTTAAACAAGAGAGAATCACAGAATAGTTTAGGTTGTAAGGGACCCCCCCCACCATAGGCAGGACACCTTCCCCTAGAACAAATTGCTAAGGCCTCATCCAACCTGGCCTTGAACACCTCCAGGGAGGGAGCAGCCACAATCTCCCTGGGCAACCTGTTCCAGTGTTTCACTACCCTCACTGGAAAGAACTTCTTCCTGACATCTAGTTTAAATCTTCCCTCTGCCAGTTTAAACCCATTCCTCCTTATCCTGTTATTACAAGACCTTGTAAAGAGTCCTTCCCCAGCTCTTCTGTAGGCCCCCTTCAGATACTGGAAGGCCACTCAAAGGTCTCCTGGAAGCCTTCTCTTTTCTAGGCTGAAGAGCCCCAACTCTCATAGCCTGTCCTCATAGCAAAGCTGCTGCAGCCCTCTGAGCATCTTTGTTGCCTCCTCTCGACTCGCTCCAACAGTTCCATGTCCTTCTTGTGTTGGGGGCTCCAGAACTGCACACAGTACTCCAGGTGGGGTCTCATGAGAGCAGAGGGAGAGAGAGAGAGAGAAGAGCTTGTAGGCTTGAGATTTTGTTTGGTGCTGACACCAGCAGTCATTGTACAGCAGAGGACACATAGCGATGGAGCTACTACATCTAAATATGTTATCATTAGCTTTGAATCCTGGCTGCTGCTCATCTTACATCAAGGCCTGAGTGAATGGGTGGGTTTGCTTTGCTATGGCTTAGGCCACATTTCTTAACCTCTAACCACTCTGTTCTGCATTTAAAAGAATTATATGTGTATTTTGTAGTAGATAATTTTTAAATCCACGGCACACAAGTCGGGAAAATGAGTATTGTTGGAAACACAGGCTGACCTTAATGAAATCTGGTTCCCATGTTTCACTTCAGGAACAGCTGAAATGTCTTTGTATGGCTGGTTCAAATGGGAAGAAACATTTCCAAGTAACCCATTGTCTGCAGCACAGTTTTAGGGAAGTTTGCATATTTGAGGGATGAACTGCTGCCAGAGCAGCTACCTATAGGAGATCACACAGGAACACATCCAGGCAGGTCTTAAATTAATCTCCAGAGAAGGCAATTTCACAACCCCCCTGGGCAGCCTGTTCCAGGGTTCTGTCACCCTCACAGCTGAAAATAAAATTGTGTTTCCATGGAACTTCCTATGCCGCAACTTCCACCCATTGTCCCTTGTCCTGGCATTGGGCATCACCAGCGGAGCCTGGCTCCAGCCTCTTGGCACTCACCCTGCACATCTTTATCAACATGAATGAAGTCACCCCTCAGCCTCCTCCTCTCCAAGCAGCACAGCCCCAGTGCCCTTAGGCTCTTCTAAGGAAGATCATCACTGCTGTCAGCATTTCTGTGGCTCTGTGATGGACTCTCTCAAGCAGTTCCCTGAGGTCCTTCCTGAACTGAGTGGCCCAGACCTGGACATAGTATTCCAGATGTGTCCTCACCAGGGGAGAGTAGAGGTCCAGGAGAATCTCTCTTGACCTACTAACCACAGTCCTTCTAATACACCCCAGAATGGCATTTGCCCTCCTGGCCACAAGGGCACACTGCTACTTTATGGTCAACCTTCCAGCCACTAGGACCCCCAGGTCCTTTTTCGCTTCGTTGTTCTCCACCAGGTCAGTCCCCAGCCTATACTGCTCCATGGGGCTGTTCTTTTCCAGTTGCAAGACTCTCCTTGCCCTTACTGAATTTCATTCCATTTCTTCCTGCCCAACTCTCCAGCCTATGTCTTTCTGAGATGAAGCCTCGATGCTCGAATATTTAGCTGAAAAGATAGTTGTGTTTGATTGCAGTTGTGCTTGGGAATGAATTCCCTTCTCTAAAGCAATACAATTAAATAGAACTTTTTTTTCCTTTGCAGATTTGTAATTCTTAATTATGAGTTCAAAACACTTGCATTTTATAGATTGTCAATTTTGTTTAAATGGGTCTGTTTTTCTCTTAGGGCTTAGGCAAAACTATTCAAGCTATTGCATTTTTATCTTATCTCTATCAAGAGGGCAACAAGGGTCCCCATTTAATAGTTGTGCCAGCTTCAACATTAGGTAAGTTACAAGCTTCCAATTTTGTTTGTTTAAAAAAAAAAAAAAAATCATGGTCAAACTATAAAACTGATAGTCCTGTGAAAGAAAGTTTCATTTTTGATTGTGATATTCAACTCCTTGAGTAATTTGAATTGGAATGCAAACCGTACTAAAAGTAGGCTGATTCTGAATTAATTAGACCTAATGTAGACGTAGTTATTTCTCTTTTTTATATGCTGTGTATGCATTACAAAAAAATGAAGCTGCTTGTTTCAGTTTGAACTTGTTTAGCACGTCTTGCTGAATGCTAGATGAAATTCCTAGTCTTCAGGCTGCTCTTAGTGTGATGTTTTGTGGCATTTTGTGTCTTTTTTTTAATCCAAATTTGATTCTCAGAATCTATCACAGGATCACAGAATTTTAGGGGTTGGAAGAGACCTCTGGAGATCTTCCAGTCCAACCCCACTGCCACAGCAGGATCACAGGCTGTCCCTTCCTTTCTGACCTCCAGCCCTCACATACTGATAGACATTGTTCAGATCCTCTCTCAGCCTTTTCCTGTGCAGACTAAGCAGCCCCAGGGCTCTCAGCCTTTCCTCATCAGGCAGTGCTCCAGTCCCTTAATCATCTTCATAGTCCTCCCTTGGACTCTCTCCAGTAGATCCCTGTCCCTCTTGAACTGGGGAGACAAGAACTGGATGCTGTATTCCAGGTGGGGCCTCATCAGGGCAGAGTAGAGGACACTCTTCTTAAAGCACCCCAGGATGCAATTGGCCTTCTTGGCCATAAGGACAGAAACATATGTCAAAGCAGATCAGAATCATAAGCTAAGGAGGCTGTGGCTGTCTCTTAATTGTGTGTTTTGATTGTTTTATGACCTCAGTCAAAAGCATGGAGAACGTGATGGAATAAAGTACATCAGCAAAGCTGATCACTTTGACTAAAAAGTGGTACTTTATGGAGTTTCATTTGGATTTGTTCAATGATTGTAGAAAGGAGAAAAGCAGCAAGATGCTACTTTTAATATAAAATACATACTTGGGCTTCAAAATTGCTCTTGAACAGCCAGGATCTTTTCTGATTTATTAAGATTGGTTTGAAACATGTATTCAAAACACACAAGAACATTTTTTTGTAAAAAAAAACCCAACTCTTAAAAATGCATGTTTCTGAAAACCTGAAATGTACACAAAGGTGTGAACAAAACTGCTTTTGATAAGTGAAGCACAGACGCTCATGCATTGTAGTAGCAGGTTGGCTCAGATCATTCAGCACCAGGGTGCCTCAGGAGTGCAACGTGCAGCTTTTCCTGACAGCTTTTTGGAGGCCTCTCCTCAACCCTTGCTTATATCAAGTGGCTTTTCCCAGAGACCTCTTTCTCATGTGGTTTGGAGGTCAGCATTTGTGTTCTGTATCAGGCAGCTCTCCCTGAGGCATAACAACGTCACCAGTGGCTTCTCCACTGGTTGCACACCTGGAGCTGGATCAAGTTATCAGGCTTCTTCGCCTGCTCCCAGAGGCACTTTCTGTCCTGTTGATACACTTCTGGATGTGAGTGCCACCAAATTAAGTGATTTGTTCTCTGAGGAATTAACTATCTAGGGAAGAAATTGAGCTGAAAAGTTAGCCATGTTCATAGTTTACATGGTGGTTACAGGCCATGCGTTCTGTAGGAGCTGGAAGTGCAAGCTGGTTAAGCAAGAGTTACCTAAAGCCCTGTTGTAGGTCACTTCATTTCCCTAAATGTAAATTTCCCAGCATTTAGACAGGAGTTTTCATTAACCTTCAGTAGAATTTAAAGGGATTTGCTTTAAAATCAGATGTTTCACTTAATTTGAGACATAGCTCAGCATTATGTGAGACAAAAATAAGTATAAACTACTTATGTTTTATTTTAATGATGCCTTACAGATAACTGGATAAGAGAAGTTCATCTGTGGTGTCCTGAACTGAATGTCCTTTTTTACTATGGTGAGGAATCTAATTTAGAAATTACTCCAGTAACATGGGAACTTGGACAGTCAGCCTAAGAGAAGATGTATTCCTTAAGGGGAGCTTTAAGAGAGCTGTTGAATTTATTTCAGGATGTTAGGGATTGGAAGGAACCTCTGGAGTGCTTCAAGTCCAGTCCCACTGCCAGAGCAGGACCAGAGAATCTAATGCTGGTCACACAGGAACACATCCAGACAGGGCTGGAAAGACTCCAGAGAAGGAGACTCCACAGTCTCTCTGGGCAGCCTGTGCTAGTGCACCCTTATAATCAAGAAGTTCTTCCTCATGCTGAGGTGGAACTTCCTATGCTGCAGTTTCCATCCATTGCCTCCTGTCCTATGACAGGGCACAAGTGAGCAGAGGCTGTCCCTTGTCCCTTCCTTCCTGACCCCCAGCCCTCAGATATTGATAGACATTGCTCAGATCCCCTCTCAGCCTTCTCCTCTGCAAACGAAGCAGCCTCAGGGCTCTCAGCCTTTGCTCATCAGGCAGTGCTCCAGTCCCTTCAGTATCCTTGTAGTCCTCCTTTTGAGTAGGTCCCTGTCCCTCCTTGACTGGGGAGCCCGGAACTGGATACAGTATTCCCGGTGGGGTCTCACCAGGGCAGTGAAGAAGGGGAGTAGAACCTCCCTTGATCTGTTGGAGACACTCTTCTTAACGCTCCCCAGGATGCCATTGGCCTTCTTGGCCACCAGGGCACATTGCTGTCCCGTGCAAAACTTGTCCACTAGTACTCCCAGGTCCTTCTCTACAGGGCTGCTCTCCAGCAGATCACCTCCCAGCCTGTACTGGTGCAGTTGATTGTTCCTTCCCAAGTGCAAGACTCTGCACTGTTCCCTGTTGAGCTTCATTAGGTTACTCTGTTCCCAGTTCTCAGTCTGTTCAAGCCCGGCTGAATGGCCACACACCCTCCAGATGTTTCAGCCAAGCCTCCAAGTTTGGTATCGTACTGTCTTAATTCTTAGAAGTATATAAATGCACATAATTGTACTTATTTTGTTTTTCCCTTCTACAGGATCTCAAGAAGACAGAAAACATCTCAGAGTGGACATTAGTAATAAAGCTGTTGATTTCAATGTGATTATTACCACGTAAGTAGAGTAGTTGACGTGAGTTTTATTAGCTCCTGGTGACCTCTAGTGGTACAACAAAGCCAGTGTTGGGAGTTGGGTGAGATGAGAAGGCAACTGATTGTTGTGTTCTGGAAATGGTTATATAGGGTGTGTAACAGACACAATGCAAGAGATGGATGCAAGAGGGATGGAGAGAGACTGTGCACAAAGGTGTGCGGTGACAGGACGAGGGCAATGACTTCAAACTAGAGCAGAGCAGATTTAAATTGGGTGTTAGGAGCAAGTTCTGCATCAGGTTGCCAAGGGGAGGTGTTTGGGGCCCTATCCCTAGAAGAAGTACTCAAGATGACTGTGGACAGGGCTGTGGACAACCTGATCTAGTTGAGGATCTCCCTGCTGACCGTGGAGGGGGTTGGACTGGATGACCTTTGGAGGTCCCTTCCAACCCAGACCATTCTATGACAGTAATATGTATTTATTAACATGTATTATGTAACCAACAGAAACTATCTAAATTATCTCTTACATTGTTGGGTACTGCTAGGCAGTTTTGCTGCCCCTCCTCTATTGTCTCCATAACCCTTAAGAGAGTTAATCTTAAATTTCCATTCAGTGTGTGCTTTATGATCCCTTTCTCTGACAGATACAACAGTGCAATTAGCAGCTCAGAAGACCGGGGGCTGTTTCGCAGGCTGAAGCTTAACTATGCAATTTTTGATGAAGGCCACATGCTGAAGAATATGAGCTCTGTGCGCTACCAGCATCTGATGACAATTAATGTAAGGCTTTGTGTAGTGCTAGCTTACAGGGCGCACAGCTCCTGCCTTATCTGTTTTGTAGTTATGGGCTGGGACAAAATGGAGCATGAACTTCACAGCTAATCACAGCATCACAGAATCACAGAATGTTAGAGGTTGGAAGGGACTTCCAGAGATCATCCAAGCAGGATCACCCAGGGTAGTCCACACAGGAATGCATCCAGATGGGTTTGGAAAGTCTCCAGAGGAAACTCCACAACCTCTTTGTCCTCACTGTCCACAACCTCTGTCACCCTCACTATAAAGAAGTTTCTCTTCATGTTCCTATGTTCCATGTGAAACCTGTGTTCCAGTTTGTATCTGTTGCTCCTTATTGCTGTGCACTGCCAAAAAGAGCTTGGTCTCCTCCACTTGACACCTCAGACATCCTCAAATACTGATAGACATTAATCAGATCTCCTTTCAGCCTTCTCTTCTGCAGACTAAAGAGCCCCAGGGCTCTCAGTCTCTCTCAATCTCTCATAGGGGAGATGCTCAAGTTCCCTGCTTATCCTCGTGGCTCTCCATTGGACTCTCTCCAGCAGATCCCTGTTTCTCTTGAATTGGGCAGCCCAAAACTGGACACAATACACACATGATATTCCAGAAATTAGAGTATGCGAGTGGATGTAAAAGTTGATGTGGTCTTAGCAATGGACTCTGTATTGTGAGCTTTTGTGGGGAGATATGCTCCCAAAGTAATGTACTAAATTTCCTGTAGCACCATTCCAATGATGACAGTGGCTCAGTTTCAGTATTAAGCAACTCTGCAATTTTCTGTCACAGTAGAAAAGATTGGGAAACTGGCGTTCTAATAACTTGTGCTATAACATTGTGACATTAAGGACCTACTCAGATAGGACTGTAAGAAATGAGGGTGGTGGAATACTGGAACAGATTGCCCAGGGAGGCAGCTGGGGACCCATGCCAGGAGATACTCAAGGTGAGGCTGGACAGGGCTATGGGCAGCCTGCTCTAATTGAAGATATCCCTGCTGACTGCAGAGGAGGTTGGACTGAATGACCCTTGAAGGTCCCTTCAAACCCAGACCATTCTGTGATTCTGTGAAATACTGCATATATAGCTTCATGTAGCTTATGACATGGGTCAGCAGAGTTTTGAAAGAGAAAAACCCTAATGGAGTCAGATTTAGGCTTTTGAAATAGTCTTATATTGATTCAGTGCCAATCTGAAATCTGAAAATTATTCCATGAGATAAATATACACACAAAGTTTAAATAGCTGTAATTCTAGTTAAATTTAGTTTCAGTTCTCTGTAGCTGTGTTGCTTCTGCCAATACTAATTTTCAACTGACATTTCTCACTGATGTCTTCCCCTTTGGATGAACAGGCAAAGAATCGCCTGCTGCTGACAGGGACCCCAGTTCAGAACAATTTACTGGAGTTAATGTCCCTCTTGAATTTTGTAATGCCACACATGTTCAGCAGTAGCACAAGTGAAATCCGAAGGATGTTCTCTTCAAAAACAGTGAGTATTAGACTCTCTTTTCTTCAGAATTGCTTTTGACATTCTTTTTTTTTGTTTGGTTGATTTTTTTTTAATTTTTCTTGAACACTGCTGTTGCTGCCTAACTTCTGTTACTGGTACCTTATGGAAATGGGTAGTGTGATTGTGACAGTTTAGAAGATGCAGTAAGGCTAGGAGGGACCTTAGAGGTCATCTAATCCAGCCTTCCTGCCTTAGATGATCTCCAAAGTCTCATGAGCAGTGACACCTCTCAACTAGGCCAGCTTACTCAAGGCCCCATCCAACCTGGCCTTCAACATCTCTGTGGAGAGGACATCCACAAGCTCTGCACAATTCATTCCAGAGTCTTGTCACCCTCCTAGTGAGGAACTGCTTCCTCAGATCCAATCTAAATCTACTCTTCTTCAATTTCAGTCCATTTCCTCTTGCCCTGTCAATGAAAGTCCCTCTGTAGCCTTCCTATAGGGTCCCCTCAGGTATTGAAAGGCACCTCTAAGGTTCCCCCAGAGTATCCTCCAGGCTGAACAATCCCAGCTCCCTCAGCCTATCCTTCCAGCAGAGGTGTTCCAGCCCCTGGATCATCTTTGTAGCCTCCTCTGGACTTGTTCCAACAGATATATGTCCCTCTCACAGTGGAGACACCAGAACTGGATGCAGTATTCCAGGTGGGGTCTTAGCAGAGCAGAGCAAAGGGGCAGAATCCCTTGTCCTGCCCACACTCCTCTGGATGCATCCCAGGATATGTTTGGCTTTCTGGGCTGCATGAGGGCACTGCTGGCTCATGGGGAGCTTCTCATCCGTCAGCACCCCCAGGTCCTGCTCTTCAGGACTGCTCTCAACCCACTCTGTACCCAGTTTATGTTTGTATCTGGGATTGACCTGACTCAGCTATAGGACCTTGCACTGTGACATGTTGAACATCATACAGTTGGCACTGGCCCATTTCTCCACTTTGTCAAGGTTCCTTTCAATGCCATCCCTGCCCTCAAGTGAGTGCACCACACCCACACAGCTTGGTGCCATCAGCAAACCTGCTGAGGGTGCACTCGATGCCATTGTCCATGCTGCTGACAAAGATGCTGAACAGCACTGGCCCCACAACGGACTCCTGAGGAGCTCCACTTGTCTCTGGTCTCCACATGGACATTGAGCCATTAACCACAGCTCTTTGAATGCTGCCTTCTAGCCAGTTCCTTAGCCACCAAGTGGTCTATCCATCAAATCCATGTCTCTCCATCGTAGAGCCGAAGATGTCATGTGGGACAGTGTCAAATGCCTTGCACAAAGCCATGGAAATTAAGAGTGAATTTAAGGATGAGTAAACATCTCTAGGCGTGCTGATGGTTCTGTTAGATCATAGAATGGTCTGGCCTGCAAGGGACCTCTCAAGGTCGTCTAGTGTAGGCCTCTCTGCGGTCAGCAGGGGCATTCTTAACTAGATCTGTCTCTGCTGGCTGGGATTTTCATCAAGTGAGAATAGTTAAGGTAGTGTTGTTACTGCTGAAAGTTTTGCAGTCTAACTGAATCCTTGCAATATTTCCTTAGAAGAGCGCTGAAGAACAGAGCATATATGAAAAGGAGAGGATCACACACGCAAAGCAGATCATAAAGCCATTCATCCTGAGAAGAGTAAAAGATGAGGTAATGTTTTAATCTTTGAAGTAATGTTTTCATGTTATTATAGAATCAGTCAGGGTTGGAATGGACCACAAGGATCATCTAGTTCCAACTCCCCCTGCCATGGGCAGGGACAGCCTACCCTAGACCAGGCTGTCCAGAGCCTCATCCAGCCTGGCCTTAAACACCTCCAGGGATGTGGCCCCAACCACCCTCCTGGGCAACCTATTCCAGGGTCTCACCACTTTCATGGTGAAGAACTTCCTCCTCACATCCAATCTGAATCTCTCCACCTCCAGCTTTGCTCCACGTGTCCTTGTGGAACTTCATCCAATTAGCCTTGGCCCATTGATCTAACATGTCCAGGTCCCACTTCAGAGCCTCCCTTCCCTCTAGCAGATAACAGAGCCACCCAGCTTAGTGTCACCTGCAGATTTACTGAGGGTGCCTCAATGCCCTCATCCAGATCATTGATAAAGATATTAAAGTGGGCAGGCCCTTGTACTGAATCCTGGGGGCTGCCACTTGTGACTGGGCACCAGCCAGACTTAACTCTGTTTCCACCACTCTTTGGGCCCAGCCATCCAGGCAGTGTTTTATGCAGTCTAGAGCGCATTGAAAGATGATTCTGAGCACTACTAAGGAATGAGACATGAGAAATTCTTCACATCAACCACAAAAATCTTTTTGACTGTATAGTAGTGATGCCTTCTTTTAATTAAAAGTTCATTAAGGTATTTGCATGTATCTGTGACTAGAAAATAATCTGTCATCAAAATGTTTCTTTTTCATTCTAAAATCCAAAACCTATTTTAAATTCTGCTATTTTGAATTTCATGTGTGGAAGAAAGCAAAAATGAATAGTGGTCTGAAAAGTGTCTGTGTACTTGCCTACTTGAGGAATCACAGGATGATAGGATGTTAGGGGTTGGATGTGACCTCTGGAGATCTTTGAGTCCAACCCCCCTGCCACAGCAGGACCAGAGAATCTAGCACAGGTCACACAGGAACACGTCTAGACAGGGCTGGAAAGGCTCCAGAGAAGGAGACTCCACAACCTCTCTGGGCAGCCTGTGCCAGTGCTCTGGGACCCTTACAGTAAAGAAGTTCCCCCTTGTGTTGAGGTGAAACCTCCTCAATGAGACCTAACAAACTGTTGAGGTATCCTTTCCAAGGAACTGTTAACTTCACTCATGCTGTTGTTTGCTCACAGGGTGTTAGGCATCAGAAGGGACGTTTAGAGATCTTCGAGTCCGGCCTCCCTGCCAGACCAGAACCACAGAATCTAGCACAGGTCACACAGGACAGAGCTGGGAAGGCTCCAGAGAAGGAGACCCCACAATCTCTCTGGGCAGCCTGTGCCTGTGCTCTGTCACCCTTATAGTCAACAAGTTCTTCCTCATGCTGAGGCAGAACTTCCTGAGCTGCAGTTTCCATCCAGTTCCACTTGTCCTATGCCAGGGCACAAGTGAGCAGAGGCTGTCCCTTGTCCCTTCCTTCCTGACCTCCAGCCCTCAGATATTGATAGACATTGCTCAGATCCCCTCTCAGCCTTCTCCTCTACAAACTAAGCAGCCTCAGGGCTCTCAGCCTTTGCTCATCAGGCAGTGCTCCAGTCCCTTCAGTATCCTTGTAGTCCTCCTTTGGACTCTTTTGAGTAGGTCCCTATCCCTCTTGAACTGGGGAGCCAAGAACTGAATGCAACATTCCAGGTGGGGTCTCACCAGGGCAGAAGGGAAGGAGAACATCCCTCAATCTGTTGGACATACTCTTCTTAATACCCCACAGGATCCCATTGGCCTTCTTGGCCTCAAAGACATGTTGCTGTCCCATGGATTACTTGTCAGTGGTTTGAAGAAGGGATCTCTGATTAGCAGGGTAGCAGGTTTCAGATATTGTAGGTCAAATTGTCTTGTGCAGTTCTGGAATGTGCAGCCCATGTCACTAGGGGACGGTGACAGGTGATGTATGGTCCAAATCAAGTTCTTCTTGTAAGATAGTGCAGGATCACTGACCCTGCTGTAGTTTTTAACCTGGTCTGGTTTTATTTTGTCAGGTCCTTAAACAGCTACCTGCCAAAAAAGATCTTATTGAAGTATGTGAGATGTCTGAGAAACAGGAACAGTTATACTGTGATCTCTTGAACAGGCTCAAGACGACCATTAATGGGAACGGTATGTGAGAATCTCATTTCCTTCTGCACTCTTCTCATGCCCAGAAAAATGTGACTGCAAAGCCCTTACTTTATAGCAATGTCTAAGATTCACAAACATGCTTTCTAGGATTTTTCCCAAGATCCCAGTAGTAGATGAAACATCATATTCTGTTCTCACAAAGTTACCTAGAAAAATAAACAGCATCTTACAGAATCACAGAGAATCATTTAATCTTAGGGGTTGGAAGGAACTTCCAGAGATCATCCAGTCCACCCCTCTCCCACAAGCAGGATTGCCCAGGGTAGGCTACACAGGAATGCATCCAGGTGGGTTTGGGAGTCTCCAGAGAAGGAGACCCCATGACCCCACTGGTTAGCCTGTTCCAGGGCTCTGTTGCTCTCACTGTAAAGAAGGTTCTCCTTCTGTTAAGGTGAAACCTGTGACCCAGTTTGTATCCATTGTTCCTTGTCTTATTGCTGTGCACTGCCCAAAAGAGCTTAGCCCCATTCACTTGACACCTACCCCTCAGATATTGATAGGCATTGACCAGATGCCCTCTCAGCCTTCTCTTTTCCAGACTAAACAGCCCCGGTACTCTGTTTCTGTTCACAAGGGAGGTGCTCGAGTCCCTCAGTCATTCTTGTGGCAGTCTGTTGGACTCTCTCCAGTACATCTCTGTCTCTCCTTGAATTGGAGAGCCTAAAACTGGGCATAGTATTGCAGGTGTAGTCTCAGCAGGGCAGAGCAGAGCAGAGAGGGAGAAGAACCTCCCTTGACCTGCTGGACGCACTTGACACTTGTCCGTACTGCTTCTGAACAGACTTTATTGCTTTGTTTGCAGAGAAGAATTCTGACATGGGGAATGTGATGATGCAGCTAAGGAAAATGGCTAACCACCCTCTTTTGCATCGGCAGTATTACACAGATGAGACGCTTAGGACAATGTCTATGCTTATGCTCAAGGTAAAGTGATGAGATACAGAATCAATCCTTAATTTCTCCCAGTTACTACTGCAGCTTAAGAAGATGGGGTGTTTTGTTCGCTTGATTTGTTGGTTAAAGGTGTGTCTTTGAAAAACTTAATTCACAGTTGCTGCTTTTTATTTCTCTGCATCTCTGTGGTGCTCTGTATGTGTTTAACACTGATGTCTGTATCAGATACTGGGATGGAGAGAACAGTTATGTGACAGTAGTTGTCCCTTTCTCATTAACAGATCTTCTCTTTGCTCCAAAAATCTAAAGTATCCATGAAAAGAAGTTTGGGTTGGCTCTTGAGTGTGTTCTGGGTAGCAAGATATCTAGGCTGTAGAGCACTAAAATAGGGAAGGCATAGATTTTGAACTGATAAGGATTTTGATTTTTTAGCTTTTTTTTCCCAGTTCAAATGGGTGTAATGCCTGTGGAGTTTGGGGTAATTACTGCTCTTTTCTGAAGTACATGGAAAAAAAAAATAATATGTAGCAGGTACTCTAAGAAAGTTGCAGCTGGCTCTGAATCTTTTCAGCTTTGCTTGAAAAGAAAGCCAGTTGAGGTTGGAAGGGAAGAAGTAACCCATTGGTTTATGGAGGATTTTGAACCCCTTTTTTTTCCCCTACTCCTACCATCATACTCTCTCGATGTGACTTTTCTTTCTTCTTTCCTCCATGCATGACATCCCTCTACCCACCCTACTTCTTGGGCTGGGCTTCCAGTGCCTGTAGTCCTCAATATGGGAAGGACATGGACCTGATGGAGCAGGCCCAGAGGAGGGTCATGAAAATGCTCAGGGGGTTGCAGCAGCTCTGCTATGAGGACAGGCTGAGGGAGCTGGGGGTATTCAGGCTGGAGAAGAGGGGGTTCCAGGGAAATCAAATAGCAGCTTGCCAGTACCAGAAGGATGGAGAGAGACTGCTTGCAAAGGCCTGCAGGGACAGGATAAGGGCAATGGCTTCAATTAGAGCAGAGCAGATTCAGATTGGATGTTAGGAGCAAACTGCACCATGAAGGTGGAGGAACACTGGAACAGGTTGCCCAGGGAGATGGTTGGGCCCCTTCCCTGGAGATCTTCAAGGTGAGGCTGGATAGGGCTGTGGACAACCTTATCTAGTTGAAGATGTTGAACAAGTCAATGTTGAACAAGACGACCTTGGAAGGTCCCTTCCAACTGTAAACCATTCTATGATTCTGTCAGCTACCATTTATCCAAGGATTGGATCTCCCTTGTAGGAAATATGTCTTCAGGACAAGAGGTCAGAAACAGGTAAAAGGTCATAGGGCTTGTTGGGAACTAGGAGGAGGTTGAGCATAAACTTGATTTTGGGTAGAAAAAATTCTTACAAAAACTGCATTACAAAGTGATGATCCTAGACTATAAACCGGGGTTGCAGAGTCCATCTGCTGTAGGTTTCATGAGCCATGCTCTGGCATTTGTTGCTGACTCCTTGTTCTGCTTTATTCTTTCAGAAGTGTTGGATTTTCCTTTTTTTTTTTTTTTTTTTTTTTTTTTTTTTTTTTTAATTCTGATCTGTCTGTGCTGCATTACTGCCCTTCCCTTTCTTTAACAGGAGCCCACCCACAGTGATGCTAACCCTGACCTTATCTTTGAAGATATGACAGTAATGACAGATTTTGAGCTGCACTTACTCTGTAAGCAATATTCTCATGTCAGTGACTTCAAGTTAGACATGGATCAGATCTTGGATTCTGGAAAATTTAGAGCACTGGAACGAATTCTCTCTGATCTTAAAGAGAAGGTTGGTACTGGGGATGGCTGAAATGTCTTGCCCTCTCCATGTTAAGGATGATCTAGATAGATACCTTGGTTAAATTAGTCACTGCCTTTAGTAGTAGATTTAAACTGGCTTCTTTTACAAGTAAGCACATACCCTAATACTTGGAAATGTCTTGAACTTCACAGAATCACAGAACTGTTAGGGCTGGAAGGGACCTTAAAGGTACAATCATAGAATCATAGAATGGTTTAGATCAGAAGGGACCTCAAAAATCATCCAGTTCCAACCCCCCACCATAGGCAGGGACATCTTCCACTAGAACAGGTCACTCAAGGCCTCATCACCATGGCCTTGAACACCTTCAGGGAGGGGGCATCCACAACCTCCTTGGGCAACCCACTCCAGTATCTTACTACGCTCACTGTAAAGAATTTCCTCCTAACATCCAGTTTAAATCTCCCCTCTGCCAGTTTAAACCCATTCCTCCTTGTCTTGTCATTACAAGACCTTGTAAATAGTCCCTCCACAGCCTTCCTGTAGGCCCCTGATCATACAATTGCAACCCCCCTGCTATAGGCAGGGACACCTCACACTAGATCAGGTTGCCCAGAGTCACATCCAGCCTGGCCTTAAAAACATCCAGGGCTTCCAACACCTCCCTGGACAGCCTGGTCTTGCTACCCCCTCATGTTGAAGAACTTCTAAAATGCAATCTGAATCTACCCACTTCAAGTTTTGCTCCATTCCCCCTAGTCCTACCTGACACCCTAAAAAGCCCCTCCCCAGCATTCTTGTAGTCCACTTCAGATACTGTGTAGTGGTTTGGCAGTTACCCACCCCCCATGCACACTTTGAAGTAACCCAGGCTAAACTCAGACAGCGGAATTTAATAAATGAAGCTTTCTATTTATAGCTTTGCACAATATACAAGAAGATATTTACAATATATATCAGGTATTTACAGATATATACAGTAAAAAGGTAATACAGAAACACCACACCCCTCCCAGAGGTAAGTATCCCTAAGAGGGGGTTCTAACCACCCTACCACTTTCCCCCCCTTCCCAATCTTATCTCACCATCTGTTTTATGCACCAGATAAGTTAAGGTAGATCAGCCAGGGGGATTAGCAGCAGGAAAATAGTGAAATTATTCAGCTAAGAAAGCAGGGAGAGAGAGCCATGCAGCAGCATCCATGGCTCAAAGAAGTCTGTCTTACTTGTTTGGTTTACAACTCTTAAACATTTTTTTTTCTTTTTTTTCAGTAAAGCTATGAGTGAAGTAGCATCATCATTGTTTTCCTTTCTCAGTCTACAATCTAATTTCTCCTTCAAATCCTCCAATTAGTTCAAACCAGCACAATCCACCCCTGTCTACTTCACTCTGAGAATTTACTGAGAATTATCCATGTAATCTGAAACAGTATTTACAATTATGACTACTGCAAACTCAGTTCACACTTGATTCTGGAAGTATCTTGGATGTAGGTGATTCAAAAGCTCAGGCAACAGTTTTATCTTCTCACAGATGAGATGAGACCAGGGACTACCAGGTGACATTGGGTTCATGCTCATGTACTGTAAATTTCTTGTGTTTGATGGCAGGCAAAACCTAGAACAGAAAACTCCTAACTGCTTATACTCTACACGCTGAATTTAACCTCTCTCAGCTAACATTAGATTTATCTGTGGAATACACTGGATTTCACCATTCTCCTTCATTACCCAGTATGTATGACCAGGACCTTCTGCGGAAACCACCCCTCAGACAAGTTTCCCTTCGCCCAAAGGAAAAAATACCCAGTTTTCCTTAACAGATTCTTCTCATGTACAACAGGAACTCTACCACCATCCACTGTTTGTACCAAATCTGATTGGACAGGTCCTGCTCTGTTGCTTTTAGGGTGGTCTTTAGCAAACCGTTGTAGCATTCGATCTTTCCTGAATCTGGTTCGCAGTAGGGTATGTGGTAGATCCATTCAATGCCATGCTCTTTGGCCCAGTTCTTTACAAGATTGTTCTTGAAATGGGTGCCATTGTCTGATTTGATTCTCTCTGGACTTCCATGCCTTCACATGATTTGTCTCTTCAAACCAAGAATGGTGTTATGTGCATGTGGAACTGGATAGGTTTCCAGCCATCCAGTGCTTACCTCTACCATCATTAGCACATACTGCTTGCTAGAACGAGAACGAGGTAAAGTGATGTAGTCAATCTGCCACACTTCACCATACTTGTACTTTGACCATCTCTCCCCATACCATAAGGGCTTGATTTGCTTAGTCTGCTTAATAGCAGCACAAATGTCACAGGCCTGTATGACTTGGGTGATAGTATCCATGGATAACTCAATTGACCTATCACGTGCCCATTGGTATGTTGCATCCCTGCCTTGATGTTCAGATGAGTTACGGGCCCAGCGAGCTAAGAACAGTTTGCTTCAGTGTTTCCAATCCAGATCAAGGTCACAGTTTGTGTCAACTTGAGAAACTCTAGCAGCTTGATCTGCCTGATGGTTGTGTTGATATTCCCCAGTAGCTTTGCTTTTAGGCATGTCTGCGTCTGCATGCCACACCTTCACTGGAATTCTCTCCAGTCATGCATCAATGTCCTGCCATAGATCAGCACACCAAATAGGCTTTCCTTTCCTCTGCCAGCCACTCTTTTTCCAGTCCTTTAGTCAACCCCATAGAGCATTGGCTACCATCCATGAGTCAGTGTAGAGGTAAAGGATAGGCCATATTTCCCCTTCAGATACATCAAGAGCAAGTTGGACTCACTCAATGAATTGACTGGATTCACCTTCTCCGTCTTTCGCTTCAGTAACTCTCCTGGTAGGACTCCAGACTGCTGACTTCCATCTTTGCTTGTTCCCAACAAGACAATAGGAACCATCTGTGAAAAAAGCATAGTTCAGAAAGATCACCATAGGGAGGAGCTTCTTTAGCACAAATTGTTTTCTCCTCTGGAGGTTTTGTACAGCCCGTGCCTTCTGGACAGTTGGTGATCACTTCCACCAGACCAGGTCAATCTAGATTACCCATGCATGCTCGTTGGGTTATCAAAGCCATTCATTTAGGCTAGATTGCATCTGTGGCATGATGTGGTGATGAACTCTTGCCTTTGAACATCAAGTTTAGAACTGGCAATCTAGAAGCTAAAAGCAATTGTGACTTAGTTCAAATCACTTCTGAAGCTGCTTTCACTGCTTCATAGGCTGCTAGTATTTCTCTGTTGTGGTGTACTTTGCCTCTGAACCTTTGTAACTACTACCCTAGAAACCAAGTGGATGACCACATGTTCCATTTGAAGCTTTCTGCCAAAGACTCCAAGTAGGACCACTGTCACTCGCAGCCATATACAGAATGTTTTTAATGTCCAGACCAGATTGTACAGGTCCCAAGCCCACTGGATGAACTACTCACTTTATCTGATCAAAGGCTGCTTGTTGTTTAGGTCCCTACTCAAAATTGTTTCTTTTACGAGTCACATCATGCAGAGGTTTGACAATTTGACTGAATCCAGGACTGTGTAGTCTCCAAAATCCCACTGCACCCAAGAAGGATAGAGTGTCCTTTTTATTTGTGGGAACTTCCATGGTGGAGACATTGCTTTTCACATCCTGTGGAATGTGACAGCAACCATCCTGCCACCACACTCCCAGAAATTGAATTTCTCTGGAAGGTCCTTAGACCTTATCTCTGTTAATGGCAAAACCTGCTTGCAACAGAATGTCAATTATTTTCTTGCCTTTTTTGAAGACTTCCTCAGCAGTTTGACCCCACACAATGATGTCGTCGATGAATTGTATGTGTTCTGGAGCTTTATCTTTCTCCAATGCACTGTGGATCACTGAGTGACAAATCACTGAGCTGTGTTTCCATGCCTGAGGCAGACTGGATTCCTCTCCAGGTGAATGCAGATTGAGGCCTTCATTCCTTTACTATGGGAATAGAAAAGAAAGCATTAGCAATGCCTATGGTAGCATACCATTTGGTCTCCTTTGATTCCAGCTCGTACTGGAGTTCCAGCATTTCTAATACCGCTGTGCTCATGGGTGAAATCACCTCCTTGAGAGCACAGAGGTCCACTGTGAGGTGCCGGTCGCCATTAGCCTTGCGCACAGGCCAGATCGGACTGTTGAAAGGTGAATGAGCTTTCTCGATAATCTTCTGACTTTCTACTTGACAAATCAGCTGATGAATGGGCAACAAAGAGGCACGGTTAGTTCTGTACTGCCTGTGATGCACAGTTTCAGTAGCAATTGGCAGTTTCAGGTCCTCTATATCATGATGTCCCACAGCTGCAGATTCATCTGAAAGTTCAGGTCTAATGGACAATTTCAATGTACCATCCTCAATTTCTATAGATGCTATACCAAATGCCCTTTTATGACCTGTAGGATCTTTGAAACAACCTTGTCTCAAAAGGTCAATTCCCAGAATGCAAGGTGCATCAGGACCAGTTACAATAGTATGTTTCTTCCACTTTTTATCAGTTAAACTTATTTCAGCCTGCAACTTAGTTAACTCCTGAGATCCTCCAGTGATTCTAGAAATAGTTACAGCCTCTGTCTCTTTGCAACTTGATGGCAACAAAGTACACTGAGCACCTGTGTCAACTAAAGCCCTTTATTTCCAAACTTTTGAACTGCCAGGCCACCTAATGAATACATTCCAATAGATTTGGTTTTCTCCACTATCCCTTTCCTCCTTCTGGCTAGAGGAAGGGCACTCCTAATGCTGAATATGGCATGTGGTCTGTACAGAATGGTTGGTGGTGTTGTGAGAGGAAATTACAATTATTAGAATAATTGCAATTGTTTTGAGTAGCTGAAAAAGTGACAGCTACTTTTCTGGCATTGCTGCCTCTGTTTCTGCCACTCTGCAGTTCCCTGACTCTCTTTGAAAGAACTGAAGTAAGTTTACCATCCCACTTGTTCATGTTCTCACAAAATTGGTCACACAGGATTGTCCAGAGTGACACATGTGATTGCTGATGTCTCAGTGGAATTTGTTTCTTGGGCCTTGCAGGAGGTGGGCATCTGTTCCTGATAGTAGAATCATGCACCCATTCAGATGATGAAGGAATTATATCCTTTGCCAGATTGGATATGGAGGTTTGAGTTCCCCCTTCAGTTCTCTAATGCTATCCTCTAGCTTTGTAGTCATGTCTTTTAGCTCTGTAGTCATAGTTTGTATGGCAGAGACCAGGGTAGAATGTGAGAAGCTGTCCTCTTATCTGCCTCAGTTGGTCAGTGAACTCACCAACAGTAAGTCTTCCATTGTCACCCTTTGATAGACACTTGCTAGCCGAGATGTTAGCATAGTATGAAGGAGTAAGTTTAATAAGCTTCTTTATGAGACCTGTTCCAAGAGGAATGTTTTCAGGCTCATGTATAGCATGATCTCCATAAAGCACTTCCTTCACAGAACTCCTTCAGAAGCTTAATTCTCTGCACACCTGTGCCCCACTTCCTGGTTACCCAGGGCAAGTCATCTCGGGAGGTGTATCTCATACCCACAGCCAGCAGAAGACGTGTCCACAAGCTAACCACACCATGATTGGTTGCCAGGTGTTTGTCCACTCCACTCTCCTTTGCAAGTGGGCCTAGCCCTGGAGGGCATTTGCACCCAATAGTACAGCATCTCACCAGCCATCTTACGATTAGCTCTCCTGATTCCCTTGAATATTCCTTTCTAACTTCCCTGACCTATCTGAAGGGATCATTGGAGCCCTTCACCTGCATGTCATCCTTCTCCTCTTCCTCTCCTTACCAGTCTGTTGGTGACTGGCCAAACAAAACTCTTCTAACAGCATTCCTGATCTCCTGAGAGTAGTGCTACTGCTCTGTATTATATGTGATATAGCTTAAATTTAATATTTCAATGGAAAGATTTTGTGAGTATTTATAACTGGAGCAGATCTGTCACTTAAGGAATTCACGAGTGACTTGTAGATCGCTTTAGCCACCTATAAGGACAAAGTAACTGAAAATTTATTATACTGTCAGAAGGTGGGTTCAGAAATAGTGTACACAATGTCTCCTTTAATGATCCTGACTTGATGGTTTTAAGCTGAGAAAGATAGAACTTCTAGCTGGGGAAACAGATTTGTTCAAACTGAAATCACACATTGGCACTAATGAAGTGCTTGTGGAGCTCATTATGTGGGATTAATGTATGTTCAAACTTGCTTTGTTTTCTCTTTTCCAGGGGGACAGAGTGGTATTGTTTAGTCAATTTACTATGATGCTGGATATCTTGGAAGTTTTCTTAAAGCATTGGCAACACAGATACCTTAGGCTGGATGGAAAAACACAGATTTCTGATCGGTATGTGACTTTTGTTGAAGAGGTGAGAGGGAAAACGGATGTGTGCATGTAGCTGTGGAGGTAAATTAAGCCTCTTGCCTTGGTTTCCCACAGTATAGAATCAGAGAATGTCAGGGGTTGGAAAGGACATCAAAAGCTCATCCAGTCCAACCCCCCAGCCAGAGCAGGATCACCTAGAACAGATCACACAGGAATGTGTCAAGGCAGATCTTGAATATCTCCAGAGAGAGAAACTCCACAGCCCCCCTGGGCAGCCTGTTCGGTGTTCTGTCACCCTCACAGGGAAAAAAAATTCCTCTTCCTGTTTAAATAAAACTTCCTATGCCTCAGCTTTTACCCATTGCCCCTTGTTCTTTCACTGGGCATCACCCAGTGGAGCCTGGCTCCAGCCTCTTGGCACTCACCCTGCACATCTTTATCAGCACAAATTATGTCACCCTTTTTTTTTTTTTTTTGTGGTCAGTGGGCTTTGCCTTTAGAAGGGATTTAGTGATGGATTTAGTATTGCCTAAGTAAGGGCAAGACTGAAAGTTGACTTTTTGATGGTCAGGTTTCAGGCTTAGCCATGAAAATAGGAAATTTGTTTCTTCAGCAGTCTGTGGTTGACTTGTATGGCAGTGTCTTGTTTTGAGTGAGACAGGTGCTCTTTGACCCCTTCTGAAAGGGGTAAAAGAAAACTACTCCACAGTGAATTGGATAAAGTTGGAAAGTTTAACTGGAAATGCTATTCATAACTCCATGCAACAGCACAAAGCATATAAAATACAAAAATTCTAGTTCCTCTTGGCCACACTTCTCCAAGAACCTCCTTAGGCCAAAGCTTCACAATAAATCTTCCTCCAAACCAGGCCAAAAGCCCAGGCCTCCAATGCCCACCCCTGCCACCATGCCTCTCTACTCCCTGTACCAAACCCATGTGACACAGTTTGGTAGCTCCAGGCCCCAACTGGCAGCATTGCCAAGGCTGAAGCAGGCCTCACGCACAAAGAGATAAGAGCCTCCTCTCTCTATGAAGAACTTCCTCCTAATATCCAGACTATGCCTCCCCTGGCACAACCTGAGACTGTGTTCCCTCGTTCTGTTGCTGGTTGCCTGGGAGAAGAGACTGACTCCCACCTGGATACAACCTCCCTTCAGGTAGTTGTAGAGAGCAATGATGTCTGCCCTGAGCCTCCTCTTCTCCAGGCTAAACAACCTCAGCTCCCTCAGCCTCTCCTCAAAGGGCTGTGCTCCAGCCCCTCACCAGCTTCATTGCCCTCCTCTGGACATGTTCCAGCACCTCAACATCTCTCTTGAATTAAGGGACCCAAATGGACACAGGACTCAAGGTGTGGTCTGACTAGTGCTGAGTACAGGGAAAGAATAACCTCCCTTGTCCTGCCTGCCACACTGTTCCTGATATAGGCCAGGATGCCATTGGATTTCCTGGCCACATGGGCACACTGCTGGCTCATGTTCAGCCTACTACCTACCAGCACCCCCAGGTTGCTCTCTGCCTGGCTGCTCTCCAGCCACTCTGTCCCCAGCCTGTAGTGCTGCTTGGGGTTGTTGTGGCCAAAGTGTAGAACCCTGCAAGGCCCTCCTACCCTCCAAAGGATCGACACCTGCTCCTAACTTGGTGTCATCTGTAAACTGACTGATAGAGGACTCAATTCCCTGATCCAGATCATCAGTAAAGATATTGAACAGGAATGGACCCAGCACTGATTCCTGGGGCACATCTCGAGTGAGTAGCTGCCAACTGGATGTGGCACCATTCACCACTACTCTCTGGGCCTGTCCCCCCACCCTGTTCTTGACACATTTCAGAGTGAATCTGTCCAAGCCATGAGTTGCCAGCTTTGCAAAGGGGCTTGTTGTGGCAGACGGTGTCAAAGGCTTTGCTGAAGTCCAGGTAGACTACAGAGATTGGATGGGACCTCTGGAGATCTTTGAGTATAACTCCCCTGCCACAGCAGGACCAGAGAACCTAGCACAGGTCACACAGGAACACATCCAGACAGAGCTGGGAAGGCTCCAGAGAAGGAGACTCCACAACCTCTCTGGGCAGCCTGTGCCAGTGCTCTGTCATCCTTTCAGTCAAGAAATTCTTCCTCATGCTGAGGCGGAACTTCTGTGCTGCAGTTTCCATCCATTGCCTCCTGTCCTATGACAGGGCACAAGTGAGCAGAGGCTGTCCCTTGTCCCTTTCTTCCTGACCTCCAGCCCTCACATATTGGTAGACATTGCTCAGATCCCCTCTCAGCCTTCTCCTGTGCAGACTAAGCAGCCCCAGGGCTCTCTCAGCCTTTGGTCATCAGGCAGTGCTTCAGTCCCTTCAGCATCTTTGTAGTCCTCCTTTGGACTCTTTTGAGTAGGTCCCTGTCCCTCCTGGGCTGGATGTAGTATTCCGGGTGAGGCCTCACCAGAGCAGAGTAGAGATGGAGGAGACCCTCCTTCAGTCTGCTGGACTAGTCTTCTTAACACACCTCAGGACCCCATTGGCCTTCTTGGCCACTAGGGCACATTGCTGTCCCATGCAGAATTTGTCTACCAGTACTCCCAGGTCCTTCTCTACAGGGCTGCTCTCCAGCAGATCACCTCCCAGCTTGTACTGGTGCAGCTGATTATTCCTTTGAAGCATACCACAGCTGTTACAAGGGGCAGGGGAATTCTTTTTCTGCAGGCCCATTTACTGTGCCCTTCAGAGCTGCAAATAATGCAGTGCTTTTTTGTGGTTGTGCTGTGTTGGTTTGCTGCTGTTTCTGCTGTTTGGGCTGATTATTACCTGCCACTTTACAGCTGAAATCTATTACTTGTTTTACCTGAACAACTAGTGTTGAAAGTAGTCATGCAGCTAAATTTCCTTCCTTTGCTTTATGTACTCCAGTCTTTCTTTGTCCTCTGCCTTGCTCTTTCTTCTGTTCTGTGATCATCCAAAATGTTTGTAAGCCTCTTTCATTCTTTGGTACCAGCCTATCACTTGCAATATGTTTCTCTGGTTATTGTTGAGGGCTGATAACCCTTTTTCCTTGTGTTACATCAGTGCTTTTGAATGCCACTGTCCTTCCTTTCAAAAGCTGATCATCCTACCTGAACTCTGGAGCCAGCACAATGGTTTCTCCAAGGCCTGATGGATGTTTTCTTCTGTTCTGCAGGATACATCTAATAGATGAGTTCAACACAGATATGGATATTTTTGTGTTCCTCCTTTCAACCAAAGCTGGTGGCTTGGGAATTAATCTGACTTCAGCAAATGTTGTTATTCTTCACGACATTGATTGCAACCCATACAATGATAAGCAAGCAGAAGACAGATGCCATAGAGTAGGGCAGAAAAGGTAAGATACTTTTGATGAAAACACTTGGTTTTTCCTGGAGGCAAGCTCTCAATGGAGGATAGAAGGGTGGCATTTTATGATTCAAAATTAGATTTGAAGCAGAGACTTGAGTAAATCAGCTCTGGATTGTATTGGGAGCAAGGTAATCGTTAAATATCTTAGCACATTTTGCTGCTAGGACAAACCTTGTTGATGTTATGTTCCTTTTTCCAGTTCTCTGTCGCTCTCAAATTCTCTAATTCCCTGCTGCTAGAAATTGCTTCAAGGTAGAACTGAAGTCTTTGTTTGTTCTCTCCAGGAGATTTCAAATCTGTAAAGTGTCTGTCCATCATAAAGAGGGAGACAATGGACTGGTTTAGTGTCCTGTCAGAATGAGCTGATGTGAGCAGTAGAATTTGTTTCTTAACTGGTTTTTCACCTGTGGTATGGGATGAAGGGAGATGGAGTTGTTTCTATTAACAGAGATTTTTGCAGTGTCTGTCAAGTTTCCTGGCAGTGCAGAGCACAGCTGATGCAGACACATAAAACTAGAAGCTCTTTTTGTTAATTTTCTCCTTGTTCTCAGTCACCAGCTGAGTAAAGGCAGCAGAGCATCCTTCCTCATTTTTTTTCATTAATTCAAAGAAAACATTAAAAATTTTGGTTTATCCTTTCATTTGTGGTCTGCAGAGAAGTAAAAGTCATAAAGCTAATCAGTAAGGGCACTATTGAAGAATCCATGCTCAAAATCAGCCAGCAGAAATTGAAGTTAGAACAAGATATGACTGCTGCAGATTCAGGTAAGTCTCTTGCACATAACTATGTTCACTGTGTGAAGTAAGGTTGCTGCAATATATTATTCTGGAGGGGAAAAAAAAACTCTTGGTGCAGGCAAGGCTTTTTTAAGGTATTTTTGGTCTAGTTGAGGATGTCCCTGCTGACTGCAAGAGGAGGTTGGACTAGATGACCTTTGGAAACCGCTTCCAACCCAGACCATTCTATGATTATTGCTCAGTTTGACAGAAATTAGCCTGTGAGTCTGACCCAAAACTATAATGCTAGACTCCTACAGATAGAGGATTTGGGTACAGTTTTGGGGCTCTAGGCCTGTTTTTTGGCCTGTTGCTGTGAAATAAATTGATCTGTGCTAACACTTGTTTTTTATTCCTCAGGAGAAGGAGGCACTATTCCAGCAGATATAGCCACGCTATTAAAAGCATCATTAGGGTTATAACATGTAAATAGGCTGTGTGGTTCGAGGAAGAAAGGTGGTGATGTACCCCAAGGACTCTGACCTTCCTGATAACCATGGGTTTTATGAACATTTGTAACTTTTTGTAGTTCCTTTTCTTCTACTCCTCGTGGTATTGGAAGTTTTCTAACGCCAGGAGCATTCTTTTGGATGCTTAAAAACAAACAGCCCAAATGTGTCAGCAGGGGGATGCTGAATAAACCCTTCTTTTACAGTTTACTTCTCAAAACAGGGACCCAAGTAGTTATTTGTTTTAATAAATCTGCTACTGCTTAAGATTTGTCAGTATTTTTGTAATTATTTCTACCTCCAAATATACATACACACACACACACACACATAGATATATATATATATAAACCCTGTCTGTTTCACTGGATTCCATGTGTAGATTTTTTTTCAGTGTGCCTTATTTGACACTGCTGAAGTCTGTTTCTGGTTGTTTTGTTTTGTTTGATGTACTGTACTGGTTTTGTATCAACTTAGTCAAATAAAATTCCATAAATTACCTTTTTATTTCACTCCCCTGCAGTTTGTGGGCAGGGGAAGAGCATTGTGATAACTTGCATGTTCTAAATCAAATAGGCAGCTTTCAGACTAGCTGAAATGTTCTGCTGGCTGGTGCCCAATCACAACTGGCATCCCCCAGGTCTCAGTACTGGCCTTGCTAATGGTGAGGATGTGATGTCAAGGGGAAGGATATTTGAGTGTGTCAGTTTTCCTGAGCAGAGAGAAAAAAACGCAGTTTTATCTTTTGAACTGGGAAGTAGTTAAAAAAAAATCAGACCACTGCTTTTTTACAAGCAGGAGGAAGTAATTTATGCACTTGTCTGCTGTGGAAACCTCCAGCTGCTGGAGCTCTGCTGTGCAGAGCTCAACAAATTCCTACCAGGCTGAATCTGTCACAGGACTGTGTCCTAAAATTCACTCTATGGGTATGGTGATTGCCACCTTTCTTTATGTGGTTATCACAGTCAGAAGACACTTGTTGCATCTTTTGAAGACGTTGAGAGGGTTATATATATATAAAATATATACATTGAATGTATGGATTTTTTTTCTTTTAAACCTTATATAAAATCTAAATTTGAAGAAGGGAAGAGGAGCTGGAGTCCCACCTACTCTGCCTTGGTGAGACCCCACCTGGAATGTTGCATCCAGTTTTGGGCTCCCCAGTTCAAGAGGGACGGGGATCTGCTGGAGGGAGTCCAAGGGAAGGCTACAAGGATGCTGAAGGGACTGAAGCACTGCCTGAAGAGGAAGGGCTAAGAGCCTTGGGGCTGCTTAGTCTGCAGAGGAGAAGGCTAGGAGGGGATCTGATCAATGTTTATCAATTTGTGAGGGCTAGGGGTCAGGAAGAAAGGGACAGGGACAGCCTCTGCTCACTTGTGCCCTATCATAGGACAAGAGGCAATGGATGGAAACAGCAGCACAGGAAGTTCCACCTTAGCATGAGGAAGAACTTACTGACTGTAAGGGTGGCAGTGCACTGGCACAGGCTGCCCAGTCTCCTGTGGAGCCTTTCCAGCCCTTTCTGGATGTGTTCCTGTGTGAACTGTGCCAGATTCTCTGGTCCTGCTGTGGCGGGAGGGTTGGACTCAAAGATTTCCAGAGATCCCTTCTAACCCCTAACACCCTGTGACTGCTCACTATTTCAGTGTGTCTTCAGGTACTGTGAGTGATTTGCCACTGAGGTGATCTGTTGGTTGGACATCTGCTTTGGTGTGTGTGTTTCTCTTTAGTTTGATGGGGTTTTTTTATGTTTGCATGGGGGATTTTGGTTGGTTGGTTTGTTGGTTTGCTGTCTATGACTTCCTGAAGTACAAAACATGAGAAAATGAGAGCTTTTAAAATGTTTTCAAAGTTTAAACTTGGATTTACTCAGCGATCACTAGAGATTTTCCGTGGCTATTCTACGTGTTCCAGAACCCACAGCTGAAATAAGGGAAAGGAATACTTCATGCAAATGCAGAAGGGCGAGAATCAGTTTCTCTACTGTACTGCTTTAATTCCACTCTATTTAAGAGACAAAGACAAGAGTTCACTGCTGCTGTCAATGAGGTTGTCAATATGTGTTGATCATGATCCTAACAACTCCCATCCTGCAATATCCATGTGTTCTATTGTGTTTGCTTCCAATGTGTAATGAAACACAACAGCTGCCCTGTGGTGTGCTTTATGTGGTGTTTTGTTTTTGTATGTCCTTGATTATTCACACCCCTAGACCCTGGGGTCATTAGCTGCCTGTAAGTGCTGTGAAGCTGTTTTGTTTTGTCTTTCAGTTGCTTATACATCTTCAATTGGCAGTCATAAAAGATTGTAGAGTCACCATCCTTGGAGATACTCAAAGGCTGTCTGAATACAATCCTGGTCAGCTTGCTCTCGGTGGCCCTGTTTGAGCAAGGGGATTGGACCAGGGAACCTCTCTATGTATTCTTGTGGCCAAGAGGGCCTATGGCATCCTGGGGTGCAGCAAGAAAAGTATGTCCAGCAGGTCTAGGAAGGTTCTTCTCCCCCTGTGCTCTGCCCTGCTGAGACTACGCCTGGAACACTGTGCCCAGTTTTAGGCTCTCCAATTCAAGAGAGACACGGATCTGCTGGAGAGAGTCCAACAGAGAGCTACGAGGATGACTGGGGAGCTTGAGCACCTCCCGTATGGAGAGAGACTGAGAGCCCTGGGACTTGTTTAGTCTGGAAAAGAGAAGGCTGAGAGGGAATCTAATCAATGTCTATCAATATTTGAGGGGTGAGTGTCAAGTGGAGGGGGCCAAGCTCGTTTCAGTGGTGCACAGCAATAAGACAAGGAACTATGGATACAAACTGGAACATAAAAGGTTTCACCTCAACATAAGGAGAAACTTCTTTACAGTGAGGGTGACAGAGCCCTGAAACAGGCTGCCCAGAGAGTTTGTGGAGTCTCTTTCTCTGGACACTTTCAAACACTGCCTGGATGCATTCCTGTGCAAACTTCCCTAGGGCCTTGTGGTGGTTTAGCAGTTACCTGCCCCCCCCCCGGCTTTGATATAACCTAGGCTAGAACTCAGAAGGTCTGGAAGTTGGTAAATGAAGCTTTATATTTACAACTGTGCACAATATACAAGCAGATATTTACAATGTATAACAGATATTTACAGATATATACAGTCAAACTGTAATACAGAAACACCACACCCCTCCCAGAGATCAAAATCCACCTTTCTCCCCTTCCCCAATCTTATCTCACCATCTGTTGATGCAGCAGATAGGTGGAAGTAAATGGGCCAGGAAGATTAGCAGTAGGAAAGAAGTTAGTAGAATTATTAAGAATCAGCTACAAAAGGCAGGGACATGGAGCTATGCAAGGAGCATCCACAAACTAGAGAGGCCTAAAGCACTCTGACTTACTATTTGGGTTACAACTCTTAAAACATTTTTTTTTTCTTTCTCAGTAGAGCTCTGAGTGGAGTAGCATCATCTGCTTTCCTCTCTCAGCCTACAGTCTAATTTCTCACCCAAATTCTCCAATTAGTTCAAACCAGCACAGGGATCCTGCTTTTGACAGGGGGCTTGGAGACAATTCAACATTCTGTGATTCTGTGTCACTTCTTTAGGCCATTTTAGCCTAAACCATTCTGTGTCTAGCTGGGAAAGATGTACAGGGAGTAAAAACACCCAAAACCAGCAACTATTTGAAGTCTGTTGCTGAGGAATAGACTAGAGTGGGAATTGAAGAAGGGGGAAAAAAACTGGAGAACTGGGGGAAAGCATACAAGAAAGTGCAAGGCAGGTGGGGATAATGCACTAGAATGAGCAAAAGGTTGGACCTTGCTTACAGTTCTGCCAAGTTCTCTCAGAACCATTAGGGTTTGGTTGTTGTCACTCACAGGATTGAATAAAATAATGCTTCTGCTGGGAGGGAAAACCAAGTGTGAAGAGAAGTATTTTCCCAAATGGTTTTCAGCCCACAGGATTCCCCACATTTGTAGTGTTTTGCCACAGGGTTGAGTTGTCTGGCAAGCATTTCTTTTCCCTGGAGTTTGTGTAAACTGTTTGGGTCTCCAATACCCTCACGGATAGAATTTCCACTTTCCTGCATTCCTAGTTTGCTCATTCATTTGTTTTTAAACATTCTCACCGCTGCAGTCCTCATACAGCAAATTGTGTCTCCTACTCACTAAAAAAGATACCGAGCTGCTGAAGGGTTTTATAGGTGTGCTTACAGAGAACTGGTGCTGCTGTGCTCAGCAGATCAGCTGGACACCTGCTGTTTGTTTTGGTGTGCAGTGGTTTTGGTTGGGTGGGTGGGTTGGTTGGTTAGTTGGGAGGGGTTCCTCTGGTGGGGGTGGGGGAGAGGATGGTTGTTTTGTTTTGGTTGTGTGTATGGGGGCATTCAAGCTGGAGAAAAGGAGGCTGAGAGGAGACCTCATTGCTCTCTACAGCTCCCTGAAGGGAGGTTGGAGCAAGGAGGGGGGCAGTCTCTGCTCTTCGGTGGCAAGTGACAACTGGAGTCGCAAGGTATTCCACTCAACTAGGTCTGAGTGAAGACAAGCTATTTGTAGGGTGTTCCATTCACATTAAATCCAAGTGAAGATGACTTAGGTCACGAGGGATTCTGCTCAGATTAAAATTGGTGTGAAGACAACTGACTCGTGAAGATGTTACGCTCAGTGGGGATCTGGGGGAAGGCAACAGAGTCATGAGTATACCGGTCAGTTGGGAGGAATTTGTTTGCATGTGTGTAAGGGTGTGACTGAGACAGAACATAGTTCTGAAGCAAGTGTGGTGGGTCTTCTAACTGTGGTTCTCACATCCCAGAATGGGCTGAGCCAGTAAAGGATCAAAGCAATTGCATTAGGATTCATGGGTGGTTGCACACTACACCTGCAAGACATGCCTAAATATAGAGGCAGCCAGGGAAACAGAACTTTCAAGTTAAGTTCTGAAGATGGCACAAATAAAAAGTAAATATTCTGACCCAACGAAAGGAAAGGGATCAGTCCTGGGACCAATCTTGTTCAACCTCTTTGTGGGTGACATGGACAAAGGCGTTGAGTGCACCCTCAACAAATTTGCTGATGACACCAAGATGTGTGGTACAGCAGACATACTGGAGGGCAGGGATGCTATCCAGGCAGACCTGGAGGCAGGAGAGGTGGACACAAGCCAACTTCATGGGATTCAGCAGGATCAAGTGCAAGGTCCTGCATCTGGGTTGAGGCAATCCCAAGCACAAATCCAGGCTGGGCAGTGACTGGCTGGAGAGTAGCCCTGTGGAGAGGAACTTAGGGGTGCTGGTGCATGAGAAGCTCAAGATGAGCCGTCAGTGTGCACTTGCAGCCCAGAAAGCCAACCAAATCCTGGGCTGCATCAGAAGTGTGGCCAGCAGGTCAAGGGAGGTGATTCTTCCTCTCTCCTCTGCCCTGATGAGACCCCACCTGGAGTACTGTGTCCAGTTCTGGAGCCCCTATTACAAGAGGGATGTGGCCATGCTGGAGTGCATCCAGAGAAGGGCCACGAGGATGATCAGAGGGCTGCAGCACCTCTGCTATGAGGACAGATTGAAAGAGTTGGGGCTGTTCAGTTTGCAGAAGAGGACGTTCCGAGATGACCTTATTGTGGCCTTCCAGTATCTGAAGGGGGCCTANTCTCTCCTCTGCCCTGATGAGACCCCACCTGGAGTACTGTGTCCAGTTCTGGAGCCCCTATTACAAGAGGGATGTGGCCATGCTGGAGTGCATCCAGAGAAGGGCCACGAGGATGATCAGAGGGCTGCAGCACCTCTGCTATGAGGACAGATTGAAAGAGTTGGGGCTGTTCAGTTTGCAGAAGAGGACGTTCCGAGATGACCTTATTGTGGCCTTCCAGTATCTGAAGGGGGCCTAAGGAAAGCTGGGGAGAGACTTTTTAGGCTATCAGGTTGTGACAGAACTAGAGGGAATGGAGCAAAGCTGGCAGTGGGGAGATTGAGATTGGATGTGAGGAGGAAGTTCTTCACCATGAGAGTGGTGAGGCCCTGGAACAGGTTGCCCAGGGAGGTGGTTGGGGCCACATCCCTGGAGGTGTTTAAGGCAAGGTTGGATGAGGCACCGTCCAGGCTAGTCTTGGGTAGAGTGTCCCTGACCATGGCAGGGGGGTTGGAACTAGATGATNAGGAAAGCTGGGGAGAGACTTTTTAGGCTATCAGGTTGTGACAGAACTAGAGGGAATGGAGCAAAGCTGGCAGTGGGGAGATTGAGATTGGATGTGAGGAGGAAGTTCTTCACCATGAGAGTGGTGAGGCCCTGGAACAGGTTGCCCAGGGAGGTGGTTGGGGCCACATCCCTGGAGGTGTTTAAGGCAAGGTTGGATGAGGCACCGTCCAGGCTAGTCTTGGGTAGAGTGTCCCTGACCATGGCAGGGGGGTTGGAACTAGATGATCCTTGTGGTCCCTTCCAAACCTGACTGATTCTATGATTCTAAGGAAGCTACCAGTTATACCCCTAGAAAGTCCATTAGGGTTAATGATAAAATACAGGGATAACAGGGGCCCCAAAAAAGGAAAAAAAAAAAAAAAAAAGGTCCGATATTGCATGATAATTTGGCCAAAGAAAGCTTTAAGCCCACGTGTCTTTTGGCCAGCATTTGGGTCCTTTGAGAATTGAGTGTGCCAGACATTAAACAATTACGTTAATTCAAAGGAATTGTTTAACCAAGATTATGCCGCTTTATGGATAGAAGCCTCCCAATCCTGTTCAACTTTGTTGTTAACTTGAAAATCTAAAGGGAAAAAGAGGGGGAAGAAAAATGGGAGCCTCTGGACAATCCACCACCTCTTTACCGACATGGCAGTGATCGGTTGCCACAGGCAGGTCCACCCCAGGATGCGCCGGGGTCCATGGCGGCTCCTTTAGCAGCACCACTACCGATGGCTCTTCCGCCGGGGTCCATGGCAGCTCCTTTAAAAATACTTCTGCTGTTACCACCGGCTCCTCCCATTGTACAGCCCCTACACAGACACCCCCTCCACCTCCCCCTGTTCATAGAACTAGGAGCAGAACAAAAATAGAACTAAGTAACAATGGTCAAGGAGCAGCTGGACTGCATCCTTTAAGAGACATACCCCTTTGGGGAAAACCAAGGAAGCATCAGCTTTGTGGCAGTACCACTAAACACATCTGATGTAAGAAACTTTAAAAAGGAAACAGGTACCCTCCTAGATGATCCGTTAGGAGTGGCAGAAAAGTTAGATCAATTTTTGGGATTTAACATCTATTTTGGGCATTTTGTTTACTACAGAGGAAAAGGGGATGATTAGGCAAGCAGGGATGAAGATATGGGAAAGACAAAATCAGGCAGGACCCCCGGGAGAACAAAAATGGCCAAACGTTGATCCTCACTGGGATCATCAACAAGTTCAGGGTTGACAGAATATGAGGGATTTAAGAACTATAATTATACAGGATATTAGGGAAGCAATTCCACTAGGACAAAATATTAATAAAGCATTTGGTGAGCAACAGAAAAAAGATGAATCCCCAACAGAAGGGCTAGAGAGACTGAGAAAGTCTCCAAATGTACTTAGGTATAGACCCAAATTCGGTGGCTGGGACAGCATTTTTAAGAACGCAATTTGTAGCAAAATCTGGGGAGACATTAGAAGGAAATGAGAAAAATTGGATGATTGGCAGGAGAGAGGATTAGAAGAATTACTAAGGGAAGCACAAAATGTTTACTTTCAAAAAGACGAAGAGAGACAGCTATTGCTGTGACAAAAGGGGACACATTCAGAGATATTGCCGCAAATGCGAGCAGGATGAAAGGGTGTTTAAGGAAGTATAGGAATGTCAGGGTCTCTACCTCCTGGGGACTTTAACATCTGACAAGCCCTTGATAAAGTTACTGATAGGTCCCCAAAAGGAAGAAGTACCCTTTTTAGTTGATACAGGAGCAGAGAAATCCACTATTCAAAAACTTCCTCAAGGGATTAAAGAGGGAAAGAAAAATATGATGGTAGTAGGAGCAAAAGGGGAATCTTTTAAGGTCCCAGTATTAGAAAATGTAGAAATAGAGTCTGAAAATAAAATTTGTTTGAATGACTTCCTGTTAGTGCCAGAGGCAGAACACAAACTTTTAAGGAGAGATTTAATTTTAAAATTGGGATCAAACATCCATACTTGGGGGTAAGATTGCAAATACAAATGTATGCCCTCACCACCAAAAATGAGGAAGCCATTGACCCACAAGTCTGGTACCAGGAGGGAGATACAGGAAAATTAGATATAAACCCAATAGTGATTCAAATAATGGACCCTCATCTTCCTATAAGAATTAAACAGTATCCTACCTCCTTGGAGGGAAGAAAAGGATTGAAACCTATAGTTGATAGACTTTTAAAAAAGGGAACTTTAGAACCCTGTATGTCTCCTCATAATACCCCAATATCACCAGTCAAAAAGCCAAATGGGTCTTACAGGATGGTGCAGGATCTAAGGGCTGTAAATCAGAGAACCATTACTCTGTGATCTCTGTGACAGCTAATCCTTACATATTATTAAGTCATTTATCTCCTAATCATGTTTGGTATAGTGTAATAGATTTAAAAGATGCGTTCTGGACGTGTGCTCTCAATGAGACATTGAGGGATTACTTTGTATTTGAATGGGAAGATCCAGAAACAGGTCGAAAACAACAATTACGATGGACTGTTTTACCCCAGGGATACACAGAATCAGCAAATTTATTCAGGCAGGCCCTAGAGAAAATATTGCAATCCTTCACTCCTTCAGGGAATACTAAATTATTACAACATGTAGATGATTTGCTGATAGCAGGGGAAACTGAAACTGACACTAGACAAGTAACAATAAAATTACTGAATTTTCTCAGGGAAAAGGGATTAAAAATATTCCACTCTAAATTGCAATTTGCAGAGCAAGAGGTAAAATATTTAGGACACTGGCTTAGTAAGGGAAGAAAGAAATTAGACCCTGAGAGGGTCTCAGAAATTTTATCTCCGAGACCACCACAATCAAAGAAAGAGATAAGGCAGTTATTAGGAGTTTGGGGATATTGCAGGCCTTGGATTGAGGGATTCCGTGAGAAAGCATTTGTTTATATGAGAAATTAGTAAATAACCAAATTAAAATGGTATCCAGAAGCAGAGGAGAAATTTTAATAAAAAGAATGTTGATAGAGGCACCTGTGTCAAGTTTAACAGCCCTGGACCAACCTTTTTATCTTTTTGTGAATACTTCTAATCAAACTGGATATGGGGTTATAACACAGGACTGGGCAGGAGTTAAAAATTACTGGACCCAGTTAGTCGGGGATGGCCAGCTTGTCTGCAAGATCTGGTGGCAACTTCATTGTTAGTAGAAGAGGCTAGAAAAATAACTTTTAATGCCCCTCTTAAGGTTTATACAACACACAATGTAAGGGGAGTGTTACAACAAAGAGAGAAGTGGTTGACAGACAGTAGAATCTTAAAGTATGAGGCAGTCTTCATTGATTCCCCAGATTTGGAACTTTGCCTCAGCACAAAGTCCAGTACAGTTTTTATTTGGGGAACCTGGAGATAGCCTTCAACATAACTACACAGAAGTAATAGAATTACAGACTAAAATCAGACCAGATCTTGAAGAAGTTGAATTGGATGAAGGGGAAACAATGTTTATTGATGGGTCATCTTGTGTAATTGAAGGGAAAAGAAAACTGGGATATGCAGTAATCAATGGAGACTTAGTGGTAATGGAATCCGGTCCATTAAATGCTGCATAGTCAGCTCAAGCTTGTGAGTTATATGTCTTATATAGAGCATTAGAATTGTTAAAAGGAAAAACTGACAGTATTTACAGATTCAAAATATGCTTATGGAATTGTTTATACTTTTGGTAAGATTTGGGAAGAGCAAGGACTAATAAATACACAAGGAAGGGGTCTAGTTCATCAGGAATTAGTAACAAAAATCTTGAGGGCATTAAGGTATCTTAAGAAGGTAGCAGTGGTACATATAATGGGACATCAGAAAGGAATAGGTTATCAAACAAGGGGAAATAACCTAGCATATAGGGAAGCTCAGGAGACAGCATTACAACCTCAAAACATAGTAAAATTAGATGTACTTAGAGAAGAGACTAATGAGAAAGAAAAGAAATACCCTCTGAGTGAAATACAACATATTAAGACATTAGGGGCTGAATTTAAGGAAGGAAAATGGGTTCTCTCAGATGGAAGGGAAATATTACCAAAGGCTTATGCTAGGAGGATAATGGAATGACTTCATGCTCAAACTCATTGGGGCACTAAAGCTTTCAGTGATCAATTTCTTAAACAATATGGGCATATTGGGATTTATGAGGTAGTGAAACAACGCAACGATGTTTGACATGTCAGAAAGTTAACAGAAGAGTGTTCAGACAGTTTTGGGAGGAAGGAAGACAGCATATAGGCCTTTTGAGAGAGTACAAATTTATTTTACAGAATTGCAAAGAGTAGGGAAAATTAAATATTTATTAGTAGTTGTGGATCACCTTACACAGTGGGTAGAAGCTTGCCTGGTGGCCTGAGCAACACACAAACTGTAGCCAAAATTTTATTAGAACAATTAATACCAAGATATGGGATAATTCAGAACATTGATTCTGATCAAGGCACACACTTTACTTCTAAAGTTATCAAATTGTTAACTAAAGCATTAGGGTATCAATTTGGAATATCATATGCCATGGCATCCCCAAAGCTCTGGAAAAGTGGAAAGAATTAATCAAATTATCAAACAGCAATTAGCTAAATTAAAGGTAGAAACACAACTACCATGGACTAAATGCTTACCAGTGGCACTCACAAGCCACGTAGTGAAATGGGACTTTCTCCCTGTGAAATGCTATATGGTATGCCATATTCCCAAGAGATGCTTCTAAAGGATAATATTGTAGAAGACTACAGTATACAAAAATATATAGTAACTATTGGGAAACAATTGAAAGAATTAAGGGAAGTTGGGATTTTATCACAAACTCCATTGGGATTTGCCATACATAATATCCAACCTGGAGATGAAGTATTAATTAAGACCTGGAGACAAGAAACTTTATCCCCTCTTTGGGAAGGACCTTTCCTTGTTTTGTTAACAACAGAGTCAGTGGTATGGACAGCAGAGAAGGGTTGGACTCATGCATTGCAAGTGAAAGGACCTATTAAAGAGTAAGCAAGTGACCTCAGATCCTGGAGAAACTAAATTGACCCTGAAAATGCAATAAGATAAGTAACAGTTGGAATTTCTTAAGTTTACTACTCCTGTAGCCTAGGTAACCTGGGAGACTAATAGGGAGAGTATTTTGAAATAGTCAATTGAAATGGGGAAGAACTTCATTTGGGCTTAGACTGGGACAAATATCCTGAGCATTGATCATCAGTTTTAGAATTTGAAAATAAAATACATGGAAAAGGCTCGAGAGACCAAGGGAAGTAGAAGGCAGGGACAGGCACCCAAGAAAATAAATAAAAAGAAGAGGGCAAGGCCGGAGTGGGAACTAATACTGCAGCTCAAGAAGGTCTGCCAGGGGCTGCAACCCCTTGGGCTGTGACCATTGAGTAACATGGCCTTGACCAGACCTCTTCTATATATACTTGGGTTAAGACTCCTGGCCCTGGGAAAAGACCAGAATTGCAGCGATTGCATTACTGCAACTCGGAGAGGCAAAATTGTGTCCCAGACCTTGGTCTATCGTACCATGTATGAGTGTAAAGGACAAAAACTAGACCCTTGTTATGAAAATCAAACTGAATATGCTAACGCGTGATCAGCAGTGGGAGAGCATTGGTAACAGACAGCTGAGTTGCGCTTTCAATTTGGTTTGCTTGGGTTTTCCAGCTTTCCTTGGGGGCTTTCTGTGGGTAGAGGAACCCCAGGGAAAGGGCAGGACTGGTGAGAGCTGTCCTCAGTGTGCCTGCTCAGAAAGTGATGTAGCTATGGGGTGTTGCCAGGGGACCGCGCAGAATTTAAACAGCCCATCAGCATGAGACCCTCATTCCAGCAGGCTCACTGGAACACAGCAAGCAGCATGTGAGGGCTCGGGAGGAGAAAAAAAAACCCAAAAAACAAAACTTAACCTACTCATCACCTATAAACCACATCACCATAACAGGCAAGC
>VWZI01000025.1:0-39838 GCA_013396835.1 Psilopogon haemacephalus
GTCTCTCTCCCTCCCTCCCTCCGTCTTCCTCCCTCCCTCTCTGTCTCTCAGGAATGTCCTCTCACCCTTTGGGGAGAGAGAGAGGCCTTTGGACCAGTCTATAAAGGGGAGTATAAATTAACCTCTTTTTGCCTCACAGACCTTAGTTTCTCTAGGTGCCACCGAAGCCATCTGAAGATACCATCCCTGGCTTTATCTCCTAAGGCACTGTCTGGGCATGGCAGGTGTCAGTGCTTCACATTTCCTACAGTTGCCACCCTGGGATTTTTCACTTTCTGTGGGGCTTCCAGGAGCAGTTACTGCCAAAGCAGTCAAGGCACTAATCCACCCAAAGCTCAGAGGTCAAAATGCTTCGTCAGATTAAAGGATTATGAGATTTCTGGAAGATTGGGTAAGGTCATTCCCAAGTGCTGCTGGTTAGATATTATTTCTGTGGTGACTAAGATGAAACAAACAGGTGGCTGTGCTTCTGCAGCAGCCCTGCGTTTGACCCACCAATATTTGTGTTGAGCAAAATCTGCTTTAGAGTATCTATTATGTCCTGAAAAGCAGGGCTGGGAAGGGAAAGAGCCACTTTAGAGCTGTTACAAGCTGGAAATCCATATTGGAGGTCACAGAGGAGGACAGAGTGTGCAGCACTGCGCTGGGACAAGTGGCCAAGTGGAGCAAGGGGCAGCTGAAAGAGTTGCTGCTGTGTCCAGCTCTTGGACCCAACACCCTGAGCTCAATCCCAGCTCTGCAGAGGGTTTTCTGGAACACAGAATCATAGAATCAGTCAGGGTTGGAAGAGACCACAAGGATTATCTAGTTCCCATGCCCCTGCCATGCCCAGGGACACCCTACCTTAGATCAGGCTGCCCACAGCCTCATCCAGCCTGGCTGCAAACACTTCCAGGGATGTGGCCCCAACCACCCCCCTGGGCAACCCGTTCCTGGGCTTCACCACTCTCATGGTGAAGAACTTCATCCTCATATCCAATCTGAATCTCCCCACCTCCAGCTTTGCAGACTGTGTGTGCAAGGCAGGATCTCTTTAATATCTTTACCTAATTCTCTTTAATGTTGTTATCAGTGATCGGGATGAGGGAACTGAGTGCACCCTCACTAAGTTTGAAGATGCCATTAAACTGGGTGTGCACATGGCACTTAGGGACCTGGTTTTTAGTGGCCGTGATGACGTTGTGCTGATGGTTGGACTTGATGATGTCAGAGGGCTTTCCCAACCCAGACACTTCTATGAAACCCCAGGGCAGAGTGGTGTGAGAGGCAGAGAATCCTCAGGCCTTGCTATGAGGCACTTCTCTTGAGTTAAGGACTAGGTTGCAACCCCAGCTGCCAGAGCCAGCAAGGAGCAGTCACTTGTTAGAGTCAATAGATGCACGAAAGGCATCTTGAAAAAACTTCTGTCAGCTTGCCAAGGGGGTGTGTGTGAGAAGATGGCAAGTGTGTGAATGCACTTCACTGGGAATTTCCCCCTCAGCTGTGGTTTGTAGCGTGCTCTTTCTCACCATCCAACTGGTCTGTGCAGACTGGAGAGGAAATCTCCGAGAAGAATTGCGTGAGACAGCAGTGCTGAGGGCTTATCTGTCTGTGCTCCTGCTGAGCAGGCTGCTGGCAGCGTGAGAGGGGCAATGGCTTTGAGCCTCAAGAAGTTCAACAAAGCCAAGCAAGGTCCTGACTCTGAGTCAGGGCAATCCCAAGCACAAACCCAGCATGGGCAAGGAATGGCTTGAGAGCAGTCTGAAGGAGAAGGACAAGGACTTGGGGAGTCAGTTGATGATAAACTCACTGTGAGCCAGCAATGGCAGCCCAGAAGGCAGCTGTGTGCTGGGCTGCATCCAAAACAGGGAGAACAGCAGGACAGAGAGGGGATTCTGCCCCTCTGCTCTGCTGAGACTCCACCAGGGCACTGCATCCAGTTCTGGTGTCCCCAGCAGAAGACAGATATGGAACTGTTGGAGAGGGTCCAGAGGAGACTACAAAGATGATCAGAGGGCTGATGTATAGGGACAGGTTGAAGGAGATGTGGCTGTTGAGCCTGGAGAAGAGAAGGCTCTGAGGAGACCTTAGAGCACCCTTCCAATACCTGAAGGGGGCTACAGGAGAGCTGGGGGGAGGGGGAGGGTGTGTGTGGATTTTTCACAAGGGCTTGCATTGACAAGGTGAGGGACAATGGCTTTGAGCTGGAAGAGGGCAGATTCAGACTGGAGATTAGGAAGAAATTCCTTACAGTCAGGGTGGGGAGACACTGGAACAGGTCACCCTGTTGTGATGCCTCCTCCCCAGAGGGAGGTTGTGGATGACCCTTTCCTGGAGGCATTCAAGGCCAGGTTGGATGAGGCCTTGAGCAGCCTGATCCAGTGGAAGGTGTCCCTGCCCATACTGGTGGGGCTGCAACTGGATGAGCTTTAAGGTCCCTTCCAACCCAAACCTTTCTATGAATTGCCTTTAGGAATTGTACCAGGAATAACTACCAGGACAGTGCCTTTGCCACTTGCTGGAGGTGACACCATCTGCATTCTGCAGCCTGCCTCTCCCAGCAACACTGTGCTGTTTACTAATAAGTGTAGGTCATTAGTAGGAGGAGTTGAGCTCATTACTGGAAGGATTCCAGAAGCACAAAGCTCAGCAATCACCAAGAGTGACACCCCTTGCCAAGGACACGACGGCTGAGGATGGGCCCCGGCACCGGTGGAGATGGTCTTAGTGGTTTCACCTTTGCGAGCCTGCGGTGGCATCTCGGCAGGAACTCGGCGAATTGGGCAGCTCTGCCCGAACAAGTGTGGACAGCGCTGGGAGCGGGAGGAGCAGCAGAGCGCCAGCTGCTGCCGACAGCCCAACCCCATTAAATCAGCTCGGCAGGGTTCGCCCCGCGGTCACAGGGACACTTACTGCTGGTGTCTCGGCGGTGCCTGGAGCTGCCGAGGCAGGCTCGGTGCTGCCAAAGGCTGGAAACACAGAGCGCAGTCCCCAGCAGCAGCTCGCCGCTTTGCCCCGGGGCTAGCGCAGCAGGGAACGGGGTCAGGAGCTGCGGGGGAGATGGTGTCTGCACCCAGCTAGCAGGGATGCTTCTGCTCCCGTCTGCACCCTGGCTTCGTGCTCGCAGAATCTCAGCATGGGAGAGGTTGGAAATGACCTCTGCAGGTCAGCCGGTCCAACCTTCCCCGCTCAAGCAGCAGCTTGCCCAGCACCACAGTGGCCAGCTGGGTTTGGAAGCTCTCCAGAGAAGGAGATTCCACAACTTCTCTGGGCTGCCTGTTCCAGTGAGACCTGTTCCAGTGTCTCACCACCCTCACTGTGAAGAATTTCTTCCTAATCTCCAGTCTGAATGTCCTCTCTTCCAGCTCAAAGCCGTTGTTCCTCACCTTGGAACAGGTGCCTCCAGCACCCTCAGCCCAAAGAAGTTTCTCCTCCTGTTCAGATGGAACCTTCTGGTTCAGGATGATAAGGTGAGGTAAGCAGGAGTGTAAACAGGCTGGAGGAGATGCATGCAGATGAGATGCTAACACATGTTAATTGGTGAGCTTTGGAAAAGAGCCAGACAGGAAGAAAATTGCACATGGGATGGAAATCACAGAATGGTTTAGGTTGGAAGGGACCTCAAAGCTTATCCAGGTCCAAGCCCCCAGCCATAGGCAGGGACACCTCCCACTAGAACAGGTCGCTCAAGGCTTCATCCAGCCTGGCCTTAAACATGTCCAGGGAGGGAGCAGCCACAACTTCCCTGGGCAACCTGTGCCAGTGTCTCACCACCCTCACTGTAAAGAACTTCCACCTAACATCCCATTTAAATTTCCCCTCTGCCAGTTTAGACCTACTACTCCTCATCCTGTCATTACAAGACCTTGTGAATAGTCCCTCCCCAGCCCCTCTTCAGATACTGGAAGGCTACTCTAAGGTCTCCTCAAACCCTTCTTTTTTCCAGGCTGGAAAGCCCCAACTCTCTCAGCCTGTCCTCATAGCAGAGGTGCTGCAGCCCAAGGAGCTTGAGATCTGAAAGCCTTCATGAATGATATGCAGAGAAAGGAGCAGTGACCCATCTCAGTATATTACCCTTAATGTGGAAGGAAGCTGAGATCATGAAAGAAGAGAACAATCTCGACCTCAGCACAACCTCCTTTCCTGAAACTTTTCCTGAAAGCAGACTGGGCTTGGTCTCTTCTTCCTAGTATCAGGTGATAGAATGAGAGGAAATGGCCTGAAATTGTGCCAGAAGAGGGTTTAGGTTGGACATGAGGAGCAATTTCTTTTCTGCAGGAGTGGTCAGGCATTGGAACAGGCAGCCCAGGGAGGTGGTGTCCCACCCCTGCAGGTGTTCAAGAAAGGTGTGCACATGGCACCTGGAGACGTGGTTTAGTGGCTATGGTGGTGTTGGGTTAATGGCTGGACCTGATGATCTTAAAGGGCATTTCCAACCATTCCATCATTCTATGACCAATTCCTGCAGGAAGGGAACCTGACTGAGCTGTCACTCTGGCTTGGGTGGTTTGGTTAGGTAAGGAACCTGCAGCAAGATCCTTCCAGCTCCTTTGGAGTTTATGGTGTCATGATAATGGCACCAGTGCATGGGTCTGTGCCTCCACTGTCTCAGAGTGGTGGTGCTAATGACACCAGTGCATAGCTCCATGGCTCCTACAGACTCAGAGACAAAAGGCAAGCCCTGGGAGCACTCTTCCAACAACAGTTCCCAACCATAACATGGCTCTGAAATGGTGTGATTTCATCTGGTGCTTCAGGCTGACCACCAGAAATGGCCTTGAAAAGAATTATTTTACATCAGGATGGTTCCATGGCTAAAAATATTCTCTGGTAACATACTTGGGAGCTGGAGCAAGCCTGGAGGAGAACAAAGCCCCTATTCTGCAGTGGGCACAGCCTCCTGCTTGACATTAAACATGAGCAGCTCTTTTCCATCTCTGGGCAAAGGCTTGTTGTGGGGGCTTCCAGTGTTTCTGCTCCACCAAATGTGCTCTGACCCACAGCACTTTCTTGCAGAGTGAGGGGCTTTTTCTTCTCTTCCCTCTCTACCCCTCCCTCCCCACCCTCCCCAGCCCTTTTTTATTTTTTTTTAATACAAAGAAACCCAGACTTCTGCTTGGATTGGATTTTATTCCTCTCTTAGCATCTGTTTGGCTTCTCTTGGCTGCTGGGACAAGGAAAGCAGCACATCTGCATGGGGTTAACGCTCTAAAAGAAGCAGAGGCTGGCGAGGAGGAGTGGGAGAAAGCAGAGCAAGAGAGAGGGCTTTGTTCCTGCTCAAGTGCCTGGAGTACGAGGGAGCAGCTCAAAAGAATTCTGTTAAAGGGACGGGAGCTGATTTTGTTGTGCTTCAAAATTCGGCCCCCCTGGTGGCCAGCCCAGGGTGGGGGGAGACCCTTTCCACAAATATTCTCATGGGGAGGGACTTCCTCTGCCCCACTTCAGATGGCTGTGATAAGAGATTTGGGTTTGCAAAAGGAAAGCTTTTCTACTCCTGAGGATATTCCACCCTAGGGCATGGCCAAACTCTCAGCCCTGGTTACCATGGGCATCCTTAACAACCTATCACTTATGTGCTTTGCAGGTACTGATATTGAACTCTGACAGCTGAAGTATTAATTAAGTTCCCTTCTACTCTCAGCAATATTACCTAAAGGGAGGTTGTAGCCAGCTGGGGTTGGTCTCTTCTCCCAGGCAACCAGCAACAGAATGAGGGGACAGTCTCAAGCTGTGCCAGGGCAGGTATAGGTTAGATGTTAGGAGGAAGTTCTTGATGGAGAGAGTGATTGGCGTTGGAATGGGCTTCCCAGGGAGGTGGTGGAGTCACCATCCCTGGAGGTGTTGAAGAAAAGCCTGAATGGGGCACTTAGTGCCATGGTCTAGTTGATTGGCTAGGGCTGGGTGATAGGTTGGACTGGATGATCTTGGAGGTCTCTTCCAACCTGGCTGATTCTATGATTCTATGAATAAACTGATGGAACTACTTGGGAGCTTCTGGATTATTTCTTGCTTCTCTTCTGCCTGCAGCATATATTGCAGACCTCTGTGATTTTCGCACCATAGGATCATGGAATGGTTAAGTTGGAAGGGACCTAAAAGATCATCCAATTCCAACCCCCTGCCATGGGCAGGGACAACTTCCACTAGACCAGGTTGCTTATCCAGCCCAGAGCTGAACACCTTAATGGAGAGAGTATCTACAATCTCCCTGAGCAACCTGTCCTGGTGTCTCCTCACTCTCACTGTGAAGAATTCCTTCCAGAGAGGTGGCACAGGCAGCAGGATGAGGGTTCTGGCATCTGTAACTCAGACATTACCAGAACTTCCTCCAGAGCCATACTTTGGGTTGCTGGCTCATCAGGGGGGGATGTGGAGCAGCTGAGGCTCAGCAGTTCAGCATTTTTGTCATCTCATTTTCATGTAGTTCAGGACTTTGTAATCTTGGCAGAGGGAAGGTGCTGAAGGGGGCCTGTTCTCCGCTTTCCAATTCTTGCATTTCCAATGCTGATTAAACAAGAAAATCTCCTGCAAGCCTCCTCTTGTTGGATTCTTCAGCCCTATTTTCAGATCAAATAGGCTTTAAAACAGGTCTGGATAAGCTCACAGGCTTAATCTGTTTGAAGGGGATGGATTGAGCAAGACTCTAGATGTGACCATAGATCACTTTGTGGATCAGAGTCGCCCTCCTGGCCTCTGAGGAGAACTCCTCTTGGTTCTCAGCAGCCTGCCTGGGACAACAGGTTGCCCAGGGAGGTTGTGGGTGCCCCTCTTCTGGAGGTGTTCAAGGCCAAGTTGGATGAGATCCTGTGCAACCCGGTCCCATGGAAGGTAGCCCTGCCCATGACAGGGAGTTGGGACTGGATGATCCTTAACATCTCTTCCAACCCAGACCATTCTATGAATCTATGAATCAGCCTTCTGCAGCTTTCCCAGCACAGCTGGACCCGAGGCAGTTGTTCGACAGAGCCACTCGGTTCGCATTTTCTGCTGCTAATATATTTGAGTTGGATCAGCATCGTCGAGGCTAATTAGGATGCAGTGAGAACTGATTGTTCATTAGAGAGAGGGGGAAAAAAATGTTCTGTGGAGCCCCAGGTTCAGCAGAACTATTTCCCATAATTAAGCAATTCCACATCTTGGCATTTTATCCCTCTTGTTATCGCCGCGCTTTGTTAATAAGTTTTTAATTGCAAATCATCTCCGTGACACAAATTGCACCATGTTTACCCACCAGCAAAAAAAATATTTTNGGTGCCAAGTCCTTCCAAAATCCAGCTGCCAGCTTCTTCCCCTCATAGGTTCTTGGAATGGTTGGTTTGGAAGGGACCTTAAAGGTCATCCAGTTCCAACCCCCCTGCCATAGGCAGATACAACTTCCACTAGCCCAGGTTGGTCAAGACCCCATCCAACCTGGGGGGGGTTGAGGACAGGCTGAGAGAGTTGGGGCTCCACAGCCTGGAGAAGAGAAGGCTTCCAGGAGGCCCTAGAGTAGCCTAGAGTAGCCTTCCAGTATCTGAAGGGAGCCTAGAGGAAAGCTGGGGAGGGACTGTTCACAAGGTCTTGTAATGACAGGATGAGGGGGAATGGGTTTAGACTGGCACAGGGGAGATTTAGGCAGGATGTTAGGAGGAAGTTCTTTAGAGTGAGGGTGGTGAGACACTGGCACAGGTTGCCCAAGGAGGTTGTGATCATATATCACATTCTGTGATTTTGTGCTCCACAACCTCCCTGGAGGTGTTCAAGGCCAGGTTGGATGAGGCCTTGAGCGACCTGTTCTAGTGGGAGGTGTCCTTGCCTATGGCACAGGGGGTTGGAGCTGGATGAATTTTGAGGTCCCTTCCAACCTAAACCATTCTATGATTCTATGCTTGTGTCAGACCACCAGGCAGCCTGCTGGGTCCCTGCTCCTGACCCCAGCTCTGGAGCATCCAGGGGGTTAATTGAGATTAGCTCCTTAGCTGTCAGCATGGGGCTGGTGTCCATAAGTGCTGGTGTGAGGATGATGTGGGAATTCCTTTGATCTCGGGGGCTGAGGGCCAGCCAGGGATTTTTGTCCTAATCTGCTGATTTTCTTGTGAGCTCTCCAAGCAAACATTTATCCCCCGTGGTTAAGTGTCTGTGAAGAATTTCAACACAGCTCACTGAAGCACTTAGAGCGTGGCCAGGGTGAGCCTCGCAGCTTTTTCCCGGGCTCACCTTGCTCTGCCTTCAGCCAGGCTGCCCCACTGGAGAGGTGAGGGACATCCATGGAACTCCACACAGGAGTCATGCAGGACTCCCACAAGTCCTTCACTAGGACAGTGGTGGGTCTCTGCAATAGGTTGCCCAAGGAGTTTGTGGATATCTCTTCCCTGAGGACGTGCAAGGTCGAGGGAGATGATTCTCCCCTTCTACTCTGCTCTGGTGAGTACCCACATGGAGTACTGCATCCAGTTCTGGAGCCTCTGTTACAAGAGGGATGTGGACATGCTGGAGCATGTCCAGAGAAGGGCCATGAGGATGCTCAGAAGGCTTCAGCACCTCTGCTATGAGGACAGACTGAAAGAGTTGGGGCTGTTCAGTCTGGAGAAGAGGAGGCTCCTAGGTGACCTTCTTATGGCATTCCAGTATCTGAAGGGGTCCTACAAGAAAGCTGGGGAGGGACTTTTTAGGCTGTCAGGGAATGGAGCAAAGCTGGAGGTGGGGAGATTCAGATTGGATGTGAGGAGGAAGTTGTTGAGCATGAGAGTGTTGAGAGCCTGGAATGGGTTGCCCAGGGAGGTGGTTGGGGCCACATCCCTGGAGGTGTTTGCAGCCAGGCTGGATGGGTAAGGTGTCCCTGCCCATGGCAGGGGGTTGGGGCTGGATGATCCTTGTGGTTCCTTCCAACCCTGACTGATTCTATGATTCATAAAATCACAGACTGGTGGAGATCGGAAGGGACCTCTGAAGATCATCAAGTCCAACCCTCCTGCCAAAGCAGCATCACCTAGGGCAGGTCACACAGGAACTCATCCAGATGAATCTTGGAAGTCTCCAGAGAAGGAGACTTCACAACCTCTCTGGGCAGCCTGTGCCAGGGCTCCAGCATCCTCTCAGCAAAGCTTTTCCTCATGTTGAGGTGTCCTCAGATAAAGGCTGTCCTGCCAAATCACTCCTGACTGGTTGTCTCTCCTGTTCCAAAGCCATCATTTTCTGAGCAGGCAGTGAGTGAGGCTTTAGAACCTCAGATTGACGCCACTCCAGGAACTGATTCTGGGCACAGGATGGTGGCTTGCAGGGAGAGCTTCCTCCTGCAACTTCCACAACTGTTTTCACTTCTAATTAATTACATCCAGTCAAAAGGGAACTCACACACTGCTTTGGTAATCTTGTGTCATTTGACCTCCTAGCAACACGAGCTGTGGAGCCATGGAGCTCTTCTCACATGCTGCAGCTGGCATCTCAAACTCTTGGACTTTGACAGCATTACCCCATAGGGAATAACTCCAGCCCGAGGGCTGATGGACACCAGTGCTTTTGCGAGGAGACAAGCCCATATCCACACTTTCTTTCTGCTCCTTGGTACCCCAGATTTGCCAGTTCCACTCTGCAGCAAACTGGAGAAGTTTAGGCACAGGCAGTTTTCTGCTAAAGCTGATTTCCTAAAGGGCTGCTTTCAGCCCTGACCAGGGAAAAGCCATTCCTGCAGTGGCCCAGAGGAAATTCAGCACAAGGTGAAGACAGTGGGAGCCTTGTCGAGCTCACCCTGGGGTATGGTTGTTGGGGCCAAAGCACACTCCAGCCTCAGCAGCTCAGGTAACTCCAACATTTTATTTCCAGGACATATAATTTAGCATCTGTGAATTGGAAACATGCAGCAGAGCACGTGATGGAGCCCAAAAGAAAACAGCAGCTTCCTTTGCATCAGAGTGGCGGAACAAAAACCCTTCTGAAGGCTAAGAAAGGATGAAACTGTAGGGGCTGGAAAAAGCAGCAGCAACCTCTATGTTCTACCAAGGGAACAACCCAGTGCAGGGAGAGGCTTGGTGGAGGGCTCAGCATTTTGGAGGAACTGTCTTAGCAACACCACTGGAATGGAGCATGGAGTGCTAATGGTATCTGTCCCTTATCCCAAAATCTTGGCATGACTGGGGCTAGAAGCGACCTCTGGAGATCATCCATGAGGGTGGTGAGGCCAAGAGGACCTGAGTGTCTCGTTCAGTCAGGGGAAAATCCTCAGCCCTTGGCTGAAGCTGCTGGGTTTTCTCTGTAGTTAAAGGTTCACCAGGGCACGGACAGCTGAGAGTGTTTCACGAGGATAAAGTTTAAAGGAAAACTTTTCCTGTGTGCTTGGAGAGAAGGAGGTAGATTCAGAGGGTTTCCTGAAGGAATCTTCTGGGCTGAAGCACCCAGTGAGTGAGCAGAGTCTCCGGGAGCCTTTCCAGTGCTGAGGATCCTCAGGATTTTTTTGAATCTCTGGGATTTGTGGTGCCCAGTCCAAGTGCAAAGGGAGCAGCAGAAGCAGACGTCTGGAACTCCGTGTGTGAATCAGTGCTGTTGGAGAGCAAAACCTCACTGCAGGCAGAGGTGGCAAGGGGCAGTTTTCAATGGCAGTGATACATGAAAAATATTTGTTAATTGGCATTTGAAGGTGTGTTCAGGTTTATTTTAAGTTTTGCATAGGGATTTTAACCACAAACTGAAGCTTTAAATCCCTCTGTGGTAAAGAGAAGTAGAAGAGCAGCAGCGAGACTGAAAAATTAATGCAGTGCAGAAGGAAATGAGTTCACCTGAAAATGCCTCTTTAAATAAAATATTTTCTCTTCTTTTACATGCACTCCCACCTGATTCCCACTCAAGCCAGGTAGTCATTCCATCAGTGAGAGCTGCTGCCACTGATCCACAAGCACCACAGAGATCTGCACTTCCATTGCTCTCCTTCAGAAGACAGCAGGAGATCTGGGGAGCAAGCCCAGCTTGGGTTTAGAAGCTGCTGCACGCTCAGCTCACCAAGCTGCTCCTGCACCCAGCAGCTCAGGAGGTGCAGGGCTGATTAAAAACCACGTCAGGCAACACCAGCACTCAAACACAGTCCTGCTTCCAGTTGGAAAAATCAGAGCTGAATTCGGGCACAATCCCCAGCACTGTGGGACATGGCACCGCAGGGTCTGTGAACCCCCCCAGCAGCACAGAACCTTTTTCTCTCTCTCAGTGGTACATCGAAATGCAGAGATGCCAGCACCACCATGGCCTCACTGGGCTCTCGTGCTGACCGTGAGTCAAAAATAGATTTCCTTTGGTTCTCTCTCTTGTTTTGCTCTGTGGCAAATGACCAAATGCCATCTTGCCTGCACCAGCAGCTACAAAAAGAAGTCATGTGCTGGAAAGGTGTTATTTGTCAGTTGGCAACCTGCAGAAGGAGTCCTGGGGGACCTTCCAAATTCAGGCCACACCTAAATCACAGCATCAAATATTCACATGGGAAAAGCCCCTCAGCATCACCAAGTCCAACCCATAACCCGACTCAAAAAGATTCACCTTAAATCATATCCCTAAGCTCCACATCCAGATGACCCTTAAAGATATTCGGGACGATGACTCCACCACCTCCCTGGGCAGCTCATTCCAATCCCTGATCGCTCTCTCCATGAAAAACTTTTTCCTAATGTCCAGTCTAAACCTCCCCAGCCTCGGCTTGAGGCCATTCTCCCTGGTTCTCTATCCAATTATTTGTGAGAAGAGACCAGCAGCAGCCTCTCCACAACATCCCTTCAGGTAGCTGTAGACAGCAAAGAGGTCTCTCCTCATATTCCTCTTTCCCAAACTAACCATCCCCAGCTCCCTCAGTTGCTCCTCATAAGATTTATTCTCCAGGCCCTTCCCCAGGTTTGTTGATCTCCTCTGGACCTGCTCCAGCACCTCCATATCTTTCTTGCATTGTGGTGCCCAACACTGAACACAATGCTCAAGGTGTGGCATCACCAAAGCTGAGTCCAAGGGGACAATCACCTCCCTGCTCCTGCTGGCCACAGCAATTTTAATACAAGCCAGGTTGTCACTGGCCTTCTTGGCCACCTGGGCACACTGCTGGCTCATATTCAGCTCCTGTCTATTGCAGCCCCCAGATCTCTTTCTGCCAGCAGCTCTCCAGCCACGCTGCCCCAAGCCTATAGCGTTGCTTGGGGTTGTTGTGACCCAAGTGCAGGAGCTGGCATTTGGCCTTGTTGAAACTCATCCCATTCATGTTGGCCCATTGGTCTAGCCTAAACGAGTCCCTCTGAAGAGCCTCTCTGCCCTCATTCACGTCAACACTGCCACCTAACTTGGTGCCACCTGCAAACTTACTGCTGGCACTCTCTATGCCTGAAGCAAGGCTGTCAAAAAAGATGTTAAAAAGAAGTGGTCCCAACACAGATCCCTGAGGAACACCACTAGTGCCTGGCCACCAGCTGTACCACATTGCCCTGCTCTTGACCCAAACATGTGAGGGAAAGCTGCTCTTGAGCAGTTAGCAAGAGAGAAGACTTGGGGAGTGAGTGGTGCATGCTCAGTGAGCTCACCCCAGGCATTCATGGGCTACAGCTGGGAGCAGCAAGTGGGTGGGTCCCTGGGGTGAGCTTAAGTAGGAGAGTCTTAGGCAGCTTTGCTCCTTTGTCTTGAAGCCTGGCACTGTGGCGTGCAGAGATGCAGGTATGGTGGCAGGGATTTGCCTACTAAGGAAGGAGATGAAAGCTTCATGCTGGAGGCCTGCAAGGGATCGTTAATGGAAGGGCTGAGCTCTTAGCCAGGGTACAAGAGGTGTCCTTGCTGCAGACAGAGAAACAAGGGCTGCCTTTCCCAGCATGGCTGGAGGCTGGGCAAGTAAGAAGCCTTCAGAAGCTGGTGCTGAAGGTGGTTTAGGACAGAAGAACATTTGGAAAACACAAGTTCTGATTCACTGAGTGGTTTGAGCTGGAAGGGACCTTTAAAATCATTTAACTCAAATCCTCCCACAAGAACAAGTTACTCAAAGCCTCCTCCAACCTGGCCTCGAACACCTCCAGGGAAGGAGGGGACAGAGCTTCTTGCTACCAAAAAAAAAAGTAGTTTGTATTTTTAGAGGGAAAGCCTGCTCCTGGTGTGCTTCCACTAATTCCTCTTCCATGTACATGCACAGACAGGAACTTGAAAGTCTCTCCTCAGTCATTCTGAATTGAAGGTGTTCAGCTAATTAGGGATTGCAATTAAACATCAGATTTACCTTAGCAGCTGCAATGTGTCCTGTTCCTGTGGTGGAGGTGGAAGCTGCGTAGGGCTCTGTGCTTATGTTGTTCTCTCTCTCCAGGCACATCATCCACTTGCACCCATCAATGGAGGAGTAAGAAGGGAGTCGCTGTGGTGTGCTTCAGCCTGGCTCAGCATCATGGATAAGAAAAGGTTTGCCTAATTGTAGTTAATTACTGGGGATTTGTGGTTGGCATTGCACTAAGGCTGTACAGCAGTCGTTCCTGCTTTCCACGGTGTGTGTCTTCTCTGATGGGCAGCTCTTTGACCTTCGGTGGTTTGGTCAGTCAACTTGAGACACTCAGGCAGGGTGTGCTGTGTGTTGGGCAATGCCATGTTCAGCTGAAAATATCCACATCTGAGAGTGGAAATCATTCAGGAATGAATTGGTCAGTGAGACCATGGCTGGAGTATCAGGTCCAGTTCTGGGCTGCCCAGTTCAAGAGAGACAGGAAACCACTGGAGAGAAACCAGTGGAGGCTATGAAGATGTCAAGGGCCCTGTAGTATCTCTGTGAGGAGAAAAGGCTGAGACGCTGGGGCTGTTGAGCCCAGAGAAGAGCAGCCTGAGAGGGCAAGAGCTAAAGGACTTGTGGGGGACAAGAGGATGTGGCCAGGCTCTTGTCAGTGATACCCAGTGACAGGACAAGCAACAATGGACACAAACCCAGGAGGTTCCATCTGAACAGGAGGAGAAAGTCGTTTGGTGTGAGGGTGCTGGAGCCCTGGAGCAGGTTGCCCAGAGAGGTTGAGAAGTCTCCTTTTCTGGAGAGCCTCCAAACCCACTTGGTCATTGTGATGCTGAGCAAGCCACTGTGGGTGCCCCTGCTTTGGTAGGGAGGCTGGACTGAATGGTCTCCAAAGGTCCCTTCCAAACTCATGCTGAGATGGTGTGAACAGGTTAGGCAGAAGACTCTGTCCTCTGTGGAGGTCAGCTTCTGTAGTTGAAGCCCCTGTTGGCTTTCCACAGGTGCAGCTAAATTAATGGTAGGTAGAAAAAGTTCTGGACGGTAAGAGATGTAAGTAAGTCTCTGTTGCAGAAGCAGCTCTTAGCAGTAGCCCCTCCAGGAGAGTTTCCTTGATGTTTCAGAAGTGGTTTCCATCCCCACATGAGGTGCAGCTTTGCTGTTCTATTTGCACCCATGTGGGATGGCTTCTGTTTTGAAAAATGCTGACATTTCCATGGCTCCAGAAGGTTCAGCATAGATGGAAACTCCATCTCCAAAGCCGAGCTGAATGAATTCTGTGACATGACCAAACATTTGCCTGCTACAGAAGGTGTCAGGTTTTGCCCAGTCTGCAATGAAAACACTCCCCAGTGGCACAGATATGGCTATGGGAGGGGGAAATGGAGCAAGAGGCTGCAAAGGGAAAATCCAGCTGAGGAAGCCCACAAAGCTGCTTCTGTTTGAGGGGGGAAAGAAAAAATAATCATTTAATCACTTCCACGGAGTGAAACTGGCATTTTCTCACTTCCAGCACTGAACTGTGATTCTCAGCTCCCCTTAAGCAAGGGAAAAAAGCACACCCAGTATGAGTCTGCCCATGTTACTGGAAACAGTTGTTGTTCAGAAGCTCCAGTTAATGCAGAGCTGTTAATTGTCTGACCATTAAATTACTTGGCTTCTACTTAGTCCCCACAGGGGACTAATTTTAGATTCAATTAGCACAGAATTTAAAGGGATCTAGTTGAGGGATTCTAGAAGGCTACAGAGAGATGAGATGGTGTTTGATAAGACGCAGGGAGGAAAGGGAAGCTTTCATCTGCCTTTCAAGCTTTCAAGCCAAGAGAAGCTCCAGAAGAAGAATTAAATTCCCTCTGAATGCACCTGCACCAATGAGCTTTCTACACGAGCTGCACATTGCAATGGTTTGGTTATTTCAGCCAGAATTTGGACCAAGCAACATAAACCTCCAGGAGTTGAAGTCTTGGGGAGGGGACAGGGGTGGGGGTATTTGTAGGTTCACACCTTGAATTCTTTAGGTGCGGGTGAAGAGTCCAAAGCAGTAAGATGCCCCTTGCATCATTTTCATTCTCCCAGAAGCAAGGCTGATGAGAAGTCCCATGAGGTGGCCTCATTCCCAGAATAGTTCTGCAGCTGCAAGAACTCCAGGGAAGGCTTTGGCAGTCAGTGAGGAGACCCTCACTGTGTTCCTCCTACCCTACACAAATGCAGCTATCTTTTATTTTGAACTGCTGGTGGGGTCGTGAAGGTAGAGTTAAGATATACAGAGTGAGGTTTGGCTCAGGCTGATCTGCTGGATGGGTTTCTTTCAGAAGCACCATAAAGTCTTCTCTGCCTCCTAGCATGTTATATTACAACTGTCTTAGAGGAGGTCAGAGTGAGCTGGGGCTTGGTCCCTCCTCCCTACTATCAGGTGGTAAAACAAGAAGAAATGGCCTGAAATTTTGCCAGAGGAGTTTTAGTTTGGAGGTGAGGAACAATTCCTTTCTGCAAGAGTGGTCAGGCATTGGAACAGGCTGCCCAGGGAGGTGGTGTTCAAGAAAGGTGTGGCCATGGCACTTGGCGGTGTGGTTTAGTGGTCATGAAGGTGTTGGGTAGAAGATTGAACTTGATCTTAGAGGTCTTTTCCAATGATTCTGGGGCCAGCTCATCAGCTGGGAAGCAGGTGTCATACTGGATGAGGTGGTGCAAAGCACCCAACACATCCATCTGCAGGGGCACTGCAGGGCTTTAGAGAAGCCCCTGGACTCACTTCATTTCCATGCTGCTCTTGCGTGACTCTATTTGCGTTTCAAGGTAAATGTTGTTATAGATCAAGGAATTGCTCCAAAACATGAGTGTGTGAGCAGCTGCTCTCCTGCCTGAACTGTGGTACCCATCTCCATCGCAACCAACAGCTTGGTGCTAGCAGTGTGCAGGGGCTAGAAGGGGTTTTGAGCTGCTGGAAGCATTCCCACTGTGTTTCCCACATGGGCCAAAGCACCAGGGAGCAGTTGGCTTTGGACTGACTTCAGCTATAGGTTAGGGCAACCTGTTTGGCACTTGGTGCTGCTTGGGAAAAGGGGCAGAGCAGGAGGCACATGAGGAGTTTGCATCCAGGTTCTTGGTGGTTGGGATTGCCTCGAGGGATGGTTGAAGTGCTGAGGCCCCAGGTGGTGGAAGGAGCTGAGAGCTGCTCTGTGTTCATTGCTGAGACAGAATGAGCTTAAAAGGATAAAATTTGTGGAGTTGAGCTGGGTGGCTGCTCTTGGTTGGATGCTTCAAAACCTTCTCGCCTCAGCCAAGCAAATGCTGTGGTGCCTGCAGAGCTCCTTCCCGTTGTCTGCATCTCCCTGGGCAGGTGATGTTCTGGTGGCTTTTCTTTTTCTCCTTCATTTTGTCTCCATTCCCTATCACTTGGTTTGTGTTTCCTATTTGGATGTCTGTGTACATCACATTTAAAGTAGTGTGGTCTGTAGGTAAAGAAAACCAAATCAAACCCCAAACAGCAGAGTGGTGGCAATGCCATTGGCAAATATTAAAGGCTGCTTGGTTTACTTATTCCTTTGCTTGTCCTGGCACAAATCCTTTCAGAAGCAGCCTCTTAATTTGGCTACTATAAGGTCTCCTGGAAGCCTTCTCTTCTCCAGGCTGAAAAGCCCCAACTCTCTCAGCCTGTCCTCATAGCAGAGCTGCTGCATCTCTCTGATCTTCTTCGTGGTCCTCCTCTGGACTCTCTTCAACTGTTCCATGTCCTTCTTGTGCTGGGGGCTCCAGAACTGCACACAGTACTCCAGGTGGGATCTGACTAGAGCAGAGTAATGGGGGAAGAAGAATACATGCTGGGGGAAAGAATTGTGTTTAGGAGTGTTTTGCATTTAAAAAACAACCAAACCCAAATCAACCCCTAAGCAGCAAAATACTTTAAGAAAAAAAATTAAATTAATTAAAATTCTGCTTAAAAAAAAAAAAAAAAATTAAAGGCTGTTTGGTTTATTTATTTCTTTACTTGTCCTGGCACAAATCCTTTCAGAAGCAGCCTCTTCATTTGGGGTAACCACTTTTTTTTTGTGTGTGTGTGATTTCTGCTTTGCTAATCTATAGTTAAGTTGTATTTTGTTGTGGGTGGCTGGTTGTTTTTGGTTTTTGTTTGGTTTTGTGGTTTTTTTTCACCCTATTTGGATGTTTGTATACATGCTGGGGAAGAGAATTGTGTTTAGGAGTGTTTTGCATGTAAAAAAAAATCAACCCAACCCAAATCAAGCCCTAAACAGCAAAATACTTATTTGAAAAAAAACCAAAATCCACTTAAACCAAACAGCCTTAATTTTTTTTTTTATTTATTCCTTTACTTGTCCTGGCACAAATCCTTTCAGAAGCAGCCTTTTCATTTGAGGTAACCACTTTTTATTTGTGTGTGTGTATATGCAATTTCTGCTTTGCTAATCTATAGTAAGTTGTGTTTTGTTGTGGGTAGCTGATTGGGTTTTGGGGTTTTTTTTTCCCCTATTTGGATGTCTGTGTATGTGCTGGGGAAGAGAATTGTGTTTAGGAGTGTTTTGCATTTAAAAAAAACAATCCAACCCAAATCAACCCCTAAACAGCAAAATACTTATATTAAAANAGAAGAATACATGCTGGGGGAAAGAATTGTGTTTAGGAGTGTTTTGCATTTAAAAAACAACCAAACCCAAATCAAACCCTAATACTTTAAAAAAAAATACTTTAAAAAAAAAAAAATTACAATTCCCCTTTAAAAAATTTTCAAAGGCTGTTTGGTTTATTGGTTTACTTCCTCTTTCACTTGTCCCAGGACAGATCCATTCTGAATTTGGGCTAATCACATCTGTTGTGATTTCAGGTTGGCTAACCTATAGCAAGTCTTCCCCACACTCACTATTTGGGTGTCTGTGGACATACTGGGGAAGAGAATTGTCTTTAATTGAAGAGCTTTCAGTATTTAAAAAACCAAAATCAAATCCCAGACAGCAAATTAATGACAATTCCATTTACAACATTTTAAAGGCTTTTTGTTTGGGAGGCTTTTTTTTTTAATTTTCTTTTCCTTCCCTTTTCCTGCCACAAATCCATTCGGAAGCAGCATTCACTATTTGGGTGTCTGTGGACATGTTGGGGAAGAGAATTGTCTTTAATCAAAGAGCTTTGGGCATTTAAAAAACCAAAATCCAATCCCAGACAGCAAATTAATGGCAATTCCATTTACAACATTTTAAAGGCTGTTTGTTTGTTTTCCTTTTCCTTCCCTTTTCCTGCCACAAATCCATTCGGAAGCAGCATTCACTATTTGGGTGTCTGTGGACATGTTGGGGAAGAGAATTGTCTTTAATCAAAGAGCTTTGGGCATTTAAAAAACCAAAATCCAATCCCAGACAGCAAATTAATGACAATTCCGTTTACAACATTTTAAAGGCTGTTTGTCTGGGGGGGCTTTTGTTTGTTGGTTTTTCTTTTCCTTCCCTTTTCCTGCCACATATCCACTCGGAAGCAGCCTCTTAATTTGGGATCACCACATTCTGGGCGCTCCTTGCTTCGCTAAATCCTTTGGCATCCCTTTTTGTGTCGGTTTGTTTAGGGTTTGGGTTGTTTTGGTTTTTTTCTTTTTCTGTCTTTAAAAGAAGAAGGTGAGGGAGGGGGATAAGGAGAGCTGGTTTGTGCTCAGAGTTCTCCCCGCTGTAATTAACTGCGTCTAAAAAGCCGTAATTGCTGCTTCTATAGCTTCCCAATAGCATCTCTCGAATGGGAACATGCAGCATTGTGCCGGCTGCTCTCTGCTCCGAGAGCATCGATTCGCCAGCCGCTATCAATCTGTTGCTAAGCAGTGGGTGACGGCACACAGCAAAGTCCTCAAGGACAATACACAACAGCCAGAATGTTTTTCTCGGTAGCAAACCTTCTTTTTTTGTTTTTTTTTTCCCCCCACTTTCCACCTCCCCAATCTTCCCCTGTCTCCTGAAATGTTGGTGTGAGTGGATCCTTCATCAAAATAATAAAGGTGGTTGCCAAGGAGATGCCACACTTATTGCCACGGGGTGCAGTGGACAGACCTGGGGTTTGAAACACAGATTTTATTCTGGTTTATTTGGGTTTTGGGGTTTTTTTCCACACCAGGAAACAGAGGTGTGAGTTGTTTGGTTGTCATCAGTATCTTCGTGCTGGTGTCATCCCCGGAAGGGCGTTGAGGGGCAGGAGCTTGTCCAGAGAAGGGCAACAAGGAAGGCAAAGGGTCAGAAGGGCAGATTTAGACTGGAGATTAGGAAGAAATTCTTGACCAGTGAGGGTGGTGAGACACTGGAACAGGTTGCCCAGGGAGGTTGTGGCTGCTCCCTCCCTGGAAGTGTCCAAGGCCAGGTTGGATGAGGCCTCAAGCAGTCAATCTGGTCTAATGGAAAGGGTCCTGCCCATGGCAACAGGCTTGGAACTTGATCCATCTTTAAGCTCCCTTCCAAGCCAACCCATTCTGTGAATCTATGAAAAGAGGCAGAGAAGGAAGCCAACTGCACTGGCAGAGCTGACATTTTTCTAACCTTCTTGATAACACTGATGCTCTATTGGCTTTAAGAGCCTGCAGAACTTCTCTTTGTGTGGCTGCTGTTCATTCCACTCCTGTCTTGTTGATAACAGGAAAAAGATGATGAGTGGCAGTGGAGAATCAATAGAATCTTTCTTCTGAGATGGCCACAAACTCAACTCTTCAAATTGCACCCTTAAAGTCCAGGCTCTTTATTTGAGGGCAAATGGATACAGGAGGTGGGGAGCAATCTGAATGTGGAGTCATAGGCTTGGGGGTGTTGTGAATGTGTTTGCTTCCAGTTTTTCTCTCTCCTGAGCTAAGCAGAACTGCGCTAAAAGCAAAGCAAAATGTTTAAAGTGAGGGACAAGCTTTTAAGCTTCACTAGAAGCATCTGATGGAGAGGTGACCACTAAGTGAACCTTCATCAACCTGCAGTCTTGTGAAAGGCCATCAGGTTTGCTGCTGTGCTATGGGGATGTGCACCTGTGCACAAGGCAAGGTTAGAAACTAGGAAGAAACTCTTCCCCACAAGGGTGGTAAGGCACTGGGACAGGTTGCCCAGAGAAGTTCTGAAGGCTCCAGCTCTGGAGAGATTTTTAAATTGTGTCCAGGGAAGAGCAACGAAACTGATGAAGGATCTGGAGAACAGGAACTGTCTAAGGAGCAGCTGAGGGAACTGGGGATTGTTCAGCTTGAAGAAGAGGATTACTGAGGGGAGACCTCACTTCTCTCTACAGCTCCATGAAAGGAGTTTGGAGTGAGCTAGGGGTTGGTCTCTTCTCCCTACTACCAGGTAATAAAACAAGAAGAAAGAGTCTGAAATTGTGCCAGGGGAGGTTTAAGTTGAACAGTCAAGAGGGGATGTTCAAACTAGATGTTAGGAAAAAGTTCCTTACAGTGAGGGTGGTGAGACACTGGCACAGGTTGCCCAGGGAGGTTGTGGCTGCTTCCTCCCTGGAGGTGTTCAAGGCCAGGCTGGATGAGGTCTTGAGTGACCTGTTCCAATGGGAGGTGTCCCTGCCTATGGCAGGAAGTTGGAACTGGATGAGCTTTGAGGTCGCTTCCAAGCCAAACCATTTTATGAATTTGTTTGCTGCAAGAGTGGTCAGGCATTGGAAAAGGCTGCCCAGGGAGGTGGTGGAGTCACCATGCCTGGAGGTGTTCAAGAAAAGTGTGGCCATGGCACTTGGGGACATGCTTTATTGATCATGGTTTTGTTGGGTTGATGGTTGGACTGGATGATCTTTGAGGTTTCATCCAACACAATCAATTCATAGAATCATAGAATCATAGAATGGTCTAGGTTGGAAGAGACCTCAAAGATCATCCAGTTCCAACCCCCCGCCATAGGCAGGGACACCTCCCACTAGATCAGGACGCTCAAGACCTCATCCAGCCTGGCCTTGAACACATCCAGGGAGGGAGCAGACACAACCTCCCTGGGCAACCTGTTCCAGTGCCTCACCACCCTCACTGTGAAGAATTTCTTCCTAACATCCCGTTCAAATCTCCCCTCTGCCAGTTTGAACCCATTCCCCCTCGTCCTGTCATTACAAGACCTTGTGAACAGCCCCTCCCCAGCCCTCCTGTAGGCCCCCCTCAGATACTGGTAGGCTGCTATAAGGTCTCCCCGAAGCCTTCTCTTCTCCAGGCTGAAAAGCCCCAACTCTCTCAGCCTGTCCTCATAGCAGAGGTGCTCCAGCCCTCTGATCATCTTCGTGGCCCTCCTCTGAACTCTCTCCAACAGTTCCATGTCCTTCTTGTGCTGGGGGCTCCAGAATTGCACACAGTATTCTAGGTGGGGTCTGACAAGAGCAGAGTAAAGGGGGAGAATCACCTCCCTTGCCCTGCTGGTAATGCCTCTCTTAATGCAGCCCAGGACACGGTTGGCAGTCTGAGCCGCGTGTGCACACTGCAGGCTCATGTTGAGCCTCTCATCCACCCAGACCCCCAGGTCCTTTTCCTCAGAGCTGCTCTCCAGCCACTCACCACCCAGCCTGTATTTGTGCTTGGGATTGCAGCGCCCCAGGTGCAGGACCTTACACTTGGCCTTGTTAAATTTCAATGGTTCTATGATGTGGTGCTGAGGGACATGGACCAGTGGTGACCTGGCAGTGCTGGGTTAACAGTTGGATGATCAGTGACCTTCAAGATCTCTTTCAACCTAATCAATTCTACATTGGATGGGCCCTTGAGCAACCTGACCTAGTAGGAGGTGTCCCTGCTTACAGCAGGTAGGTTAGAACAGCAGGGTCATCCTTTCCAAGTAAAAACCAGCCTGTGAGTCCTATGAACAGGGTTGAAGTTGAGCCTGCAGTGGCAGTTTGTTTTGTTTTTTTATGGCTGCAGGAGTTAAAATTAAAACTGAGTTCTAGAAGCTAAATACTGCTTTCACCACCACTTCAAGCAGAGTGCTGAGATCTGAAACTTCATCTGTGGTCATGGACACTCAAAGTTCAGAAGCCATTGATTGGAGCAGCTTTTTCATAGCTACAGGTCCAAATGTGCCACTTCAGAACAAAAGCTGAGTTACTGCTTCTGCCATCTGAAAATGGTGCTTTGTCATGCTTCTAGCGAAGACAGCATGAAACAGGACATCTTGACCAGCAAATGTGAGCAGGAGGCTAGCACTAAACTAAACTCTCCTCAGTAGTGCCCAGTGGCAGGACAAGGGGTGGTGGGCACAAACTGGAAGCCAAGAGGTTCATCTCAACAGGAGGAGAAACTTCTTTGGTGTGAAGGTGCTGAAGGCCTGGAGCAGACTGCCCAGAGAGGTTGTGGAGTCTCCTTATCTGATGAGCTTCCAAACTGTCCTGGATGTTAATTTCAGGCAAGCTGCTGTGGGTGCCTCTGCTTTAGCAGGGGTGTTGGAAGGGACCTCTGGAGATCATCTAGTTCAAGTGATGATGGCTTCCCTGTCAGATCTCCCAAACCAGACCTTGATGATGGGACTTCAGGTGTTAATATTTTTTTCTCAACGTCTGAACACTCAGCCAGGCAGATGATGGAAAAGGTTTCGTCTCTCAACAAGTGCTCTGCTCAATAGATGTTCTCTGGGCTGAGGCAGTTTGCAGTATCTAAGTATAGCTCAAGCGAGGGCTGCTGAGCCAGAGCAGCTTCACAGCCTCCTGCAGCACAGTCAGGCTGTGTCCCATCCCCACAGCCTCCTGCAGCACAGTCAGGCTGTGTCCCATCCCCACAGCCTCCTGCAGCACAGTCAGGCTGTGTCCCATCCATCCCCTCAGCCTCCTGCAGCACAGTCAGGCTGTGTCCCATCCCCACAGCCTCCTGCAGCACAGTCAGGCTGTGTCCCATCCATCCCCACAGCCTCCTGCAGCACAGTCAGGCTGTGTCCCATCCATCCCCACAGCCTCCTGCAGCACAGTCAGGCTGTGTCCCATCCATCCCCACAGCCTCCTGCAGCACAGTCAGGCTGTGTCCCATCCCCTCAGCTCATCTCTGTTGAGTGGAAGCATTGGCCTGTGCTCAACATCCAGCTGCAACCTCACACCACACAGCCTTCCTCACATGCATGGACACTAAGAGGTCCTCTGCAGCTTTCCTGCCCACCCTGGTGTCTCCTTGCTGCTCACCAGCATTTCTGGTGCAATGGTTTTGAAGCTGAAGGAGCAGCAAAGAATTGTGTGATGCTGTTTCTGTGGAGATGGCCCCAAGAAGCTAGAACATGAAACTGGAGATGACAAAAACAATTAGTAAATGTCTCCTGCAAGCTAAGAAAGTTGCTTTTACCATAGAAACAAAGCTGCTCTGCCTCTGTTGAAACCATGAAGCCACCAGAGGAATGGAAGCTGGCTTGGATGGGCACCAGGTGCTGTGTGTAGCAGCAGCTCTGGCAGGAGAAGCCCCAGGTGCAGCCCAAGCTGAAGCTCTTTGTTCACAGAAAGGAGGCAGCAGCTCTCCAGTGCCTGCCTTTTGAATATAAAGAGAGATGCTCTGAAGATCTATAAGAGCAGCTTGGCCCTCAGGACAAGGGGCTGTTGAGGTTCTTGACATTGTTGGCTCCACCTGCCCACATCAGTCCTTGCAGGCATCTCCTATCCATCATCTGGGCATCCCCTGAGTGCATGAGGGGTGACAAATATCATTGCTCCTGCTGGGGCCCAGGAGTGGTCACAGGGACTGGGGAACTATCTAGCCCTGCAGCTGTCCCTCAGGGCTTTGGTCCTGCTCCAACTTCTGGTGTCCTCAAGTTTAAAAAGATGCTTAAAGTTCTGAAAGAAACATCAGGAACGAGTAAGAAAAACAATGCATGGTCTGATGAGTCTCTTTAGGAGCACCAGAGCCACCCAGAGCTGGAAGCTGAAGATGGCAAAAGCAGAGGAAGTAAAAGAGGCTTTTAATGATTCTTTTGGAGACCCTGCAATGTGCTATCGGACCAGTTCTTTGTCCAGAAGAGGACCCAGCTCCTCCTTTCCAACCAAGAGCTGAGCTCCCAAGGTCTCCCCATGCAACAGAGGCCACGTGAGACCCTGCCCCCTACACACCTTCAGCAGTCAATGGACCTGTGCATCTCATACTCTTCCTTCCTTGGGTGAATCCTGACTGCAGCCTTGCTGGTTGGTGCCCACCATGGCTTGAAGCTGCTTTTGAGTGGCCACTCCTAGCTCTGCGCTGGCAGCACCAAGGTCTTGTGATGGCAGAGGAGCAGCAGCCAGCACCACGATGAGTCTTCTCTAACCAAGTTTCTTGCCACTTAAGGGACTGAACTTCCTGATGTGCCACCTGAAACCGATTGGTTTCTGAGAAAAGATAATCAGAATGTATCTCCAAAAGAACATCAGCTCTCAGCTCATCCTTGGACAATCTTTTTTTTCTTTCCCTGCTGTTTGTATGTAATTAGAAACTGCAAATAACAACAAAAGGCTTTTTTTTTTTTTTTTTTAGAGGACTTGACACACTTGGCTTCAAAAACCACGCTTGAATAAGATTAAGAGGAGCTGAAAAGAGTAGAAAAGGAAAAATTCACCTTGTGTGGAACAAGACCAGAATGTACTCCCTGGGCAACAGAAATTGACTGCTCCAACCTCCAGTGCGGGACCCACAAGAATTTAATGATTTAGACCATGTCCTCTAGCCTCTAATCGATGCAACTTGAGCTCTGTTGTAATTTTACAAATTCCCTCTATTTTCCTCCTGCTGTAATACTGGGACAATAATTTTTCCTTTTTTTTTTTTTTTTTTTTTTNTTTTCTTTTTTTTTTTTTTTTTTTTTTTCCACTGGATTCATTCTGAGTGTTTTTCCACCTTATTTAATATTTGCTGTTCAGACTGCAGCAGCTACAACCTCAAATTGTGTTGCCAAAGGGAGGAACAGGAGCCAGGCAGCTGCAGTTGTTGATATTTGCATCCGAGAGCAGAAAGCTGAGTTTTCTCTACTACTAAAGCAAGTGCTGCTTGGAGTAAAAGTGCCTGAGGAAAAGTGTTTGATGGGTAGGAGGGAGGATGCAAAAAGTACTTAGGGAAAATGCCACTTATTAGAACCACAGAATTGTTTTGATTGATTGGGAAAGATCTTTTAAGATTACCAAGTGAAACCTCTCTAACTCTAGCAAGCCTGATGCTAAGCCGTGTCCCTCAGCACCACATCTCTGCCTCTTTGTGACACCTCCAGGGATGGGGATTCAGCCACCTCCCTGGGCAGCCTGCTCCAGTCCTTGAGAACCCTTTCAGCAAAGAAGTTTCTTCTAATGCCCAACCTGAATCTCCCCTAGTGCAACTTGAGGCCACTTCCTCTTGTCCTATCAATTCTTACTAGAGAGTGGACCAATATTGGTCTCGCTCCAGCCTCTTTTCAGGGAGTTGTAGAGATCAACGAGGTCTTCCCTCAGCCTCCTTTTCTCCAAGCTGGCCAATACAATTTCCTTTAGCTGCTCCTCACCTCTTCTCCAGATGAGGGTAGTGAGTGAAATTCTCAAAGCAAAAAGTCCCTGGAGATGTCAGCTCTCTGCTGAGCAGCCAGAAGCAGTGGTGTCACGGTGCTGTCTCCAGAAGCATTCCCTGTTTGCCTTTAGTTGCCACATTCAGCTAGGGGATGGGGCACTGGGGCAGTGTCACAGTCAGGGGGCTTTGGCCACCTGCTCTTTCCTGCACTTGGACACCTTTATGTGTGTACAAAGTGGTGTTGGAGACGGTGCCAGTAGATGGCACTCCAGAATGTATGGCTTCATATCAGATGGTGCTCTCTCCAGGGGCAGTAGTTCTTTCTTGGCAGGTCTCTGCTTGCTCCTCCGAGGAGCTCTGGCAGGATAGAAGCTGAGCTGTGCGTTGATGGCATCATAGCTGAAAGCACCAGGGAGATGCACTGAGATGTTTTGAAGCAGGAGGTGATGCACAGTGGTGCTCAGTGGTCCAGGCACAGTGCTGAGAGATGCTGGTGTCTGCCCCCTCCTCTGTCCTGAAGCCCCAGAGTGGCCCCAGCCAGTGATGCTGGCAGGGGCATATAAATTATGTATGCAAAGGTTTGTGGGCATCAAAGGGCAACCTCAGGTGGAGACCTGGGCAGATGCTGCTGAATCTGAGCTTGGCACACCCCTAAACTTTAATCTGGGCTCAGCTTGTGGGTGTAAGGATACTACCATGGGTGTGTCTTTGGCATCATAGAATTCACTTTCCCAATCCCACAAGAAGTTATCTTCAGCTTCTTAGTGGAGTCTCTTATCAATATCTCACCACTGTCAGAGCAGTTGTGTTGGCAAGTGGAAGGCTGAGGAACCCTTCCCACCTTGGCTGCTGTGGATGCTCCTTAACCTTTAGGCCAGCTAAAGCTGGTGCATGAGTCCTTCTGCACCAGCTCCACAGCAAATGGGGCTACAGCCTTAAGAATTCCAGCATGGTGAGGGTTGGAATGGACTTCTGGAGATCATCCACTCCACCCCCTTGCCCTGCCCTGGCTAAAGCAGAGGCAGCCACAGCAGCTTGCCCAGGATCACAAAGACATGGGGGGCTTGGAAGTTCTCTAGAGAAGGAGACTCCACAACCTCTCTGGGCAGCCTACTCCAGGGCTCCAGCACCCTCACACCAAAGAAGTTCACATTGATCAGCCCTGAAATGTCTCTTCCTCCAGCCACATTGTGTTCTCCAGGGCAATGTTTGGCCACCAAGTGCTGGAGAAGTCCTTTAAAAACCAGGAATCCCTAAAAAGATACTTAAAAAGAAAAAAAGTTTCAAATTTGCTGAACTCCACCACATTCTCTAGTGCCAATGGGAGCAGGGTGAGGGTGGCTGGAGAGGCAGACCAACTGCTGTGCTGGGGTCCCAGCAGTGAGGAGGGAAGGGAAAGCTCTGCTGAGGGGAATGTAGTGGGAGGAAAGCACGAGGAATTGGCTGATTCATCCATACTGGATGAATTCTATGATCCTATGAGGTAGAGCTGAGGGACATGGTTCAGTGGTGTCCTGCTGTGGTGGGTTAGCAGTTGGATAATCAATGGTTTTAAGGTCTCTTCTGACCTAAACAATTCCAACCTAAGTGTTGAAGGCCAGGTCACATAAGGCCTATTGGCAACCTGGCCAAGTGGAAGGTGTCCCTGCCCCTGGAACTAAATGATCTTGAATGTTCCTTCTAACCCAGACCACTCTATGATGTGCCATAACCAGCAGATGAGAGATGTGAAGCAGCCTTTAGAAATGAGGCCACAAATCCCCCAGATGTTGATCACTGGGACTGCCACCATCATCATCCCACCTTTTGTTTGTAAATCTAAATGATGTGACCAACAATCTTTTTTTTTTTGTTTGTTTTGTTTTGTTACTCCTAATGACAGGACGAGGGGGAATGGGTTCAAATTGGAGGAGGGAGGATTTGAACGGGATGTTAGAAAGAAGTTCTTCACAGTGAGGTTGGCGAGGCACTGGAACAGGTTGCCCAGGGAGGTTGTGCCTGCTCACTCCCTTGATGTGTTCAAGGCCAGGCTGGATGAGGTCTTGAGCGTCCTGATCTAGTGGGAGGTGTCCCTGCCTATGGCGGGGGGTTGGAACTGGATGATCTTTGAGGTCTCTTCCAACCTAAACCATTCTCTGATTCTACTTTTGCTTCCTGTCGCAAGAACTGGAGAAGAAGAAGAGCAGGCTGAGGCTGTGCTTGGAGGTGCCTTGACACAGCAATTAGTGTGGTGCTCATCTGGAACTTTGTCATTTGCACTCATTAAGGGGGAAAAAAACAAAATTCTTCTGGCAATTTTCTTCTCTGGGTGCTGTTTTAAAGTACAAAAAAAAAAAGCAGATTCTCTTCATTTCCAAGGAGTCTGAGAGCCATTGTCTCCTGTGAGGCACCAGACAAGGAGGGGGCAGGCTGAGAGTGGTTAAATGGTGTTTAGATCACTGAATTGATCACTCATTCAGATCCTTGATTAAAAATAGTGTTTATCTGCTTTGCTTCAGCTGTGGGAGGAATTGGGCTAAATCACTAGAGGGGAAAAAATAAACACCCAAACCCTTCAGCTAGCTCTGTGCTGTCTAATTGTTGTGTTAGAGGTCTTTTCCAGCCCAAACAGTTCTGCAGGATTATCCAGTTCAACCACCAACCCAGTCATGGTCACTAAGACATGACCACACAGTTCTCGAACATCTCCAGGGCTGGTGACTCCACCACCTCCCTGGGCAGCCTGTTCCAATGCCTGACCACTCCAGCAGCAAACAAGTTGTTCCTCACTTCCAACCTAAGCCTGCCCTGGTACGATTTCAGGCCATTTTCTCTCCATCTATCACCATATACTAGGGAAACAAGACCAACCTTAGCCCTGCAGCCTCCTTTCAGGGAGCTGTAGAGAGCACTGAGGTCTCTTCTCCAGGCTGAACAACCCCAGTTCCCTCAGCTGCTCCTCACCAGCACTGCTCTCCAGACCCTTCCCCAGCTTTGTTGCCCTTCTCTAGACCCTCTCCAGCACCTTAACATCTCTCTTGTAGCGAAGGACCTCGAAGTGACCCAATGGTAACTGGTAATTAGCTCATGTGGTGGCAGTTCTGATGGTGTTTGCTTTAGCTGCAGGTTGGCCCAGTTCCAATGCCTGTAAGGAAGACCTCCCCTTCACTTTGCACAGCTTGCTGCACCCTGCAGCGCCTGCCTGCCCTCGCCTGCAGCCTGCCAAGCCAAGGTAGACTCATTTTAAGATAGAGATGTGCAGATGAGAACCAGAGCAGCAAAGCCTTGCCCAGGCCACAGAGCTAAGTGGAGATCTGGGGGTGGTTATGCATTGCTGTGCCTAAGCTTTCAGGGCTCTGCTGCACAGTTCCAGGCACCAAGTCACACTGGTGTCCGGGTTCTCCTCTTCACCAGGACACATCCCAACAAGCCAACATCAAGTACTGTTTGATTTCCTTCATGAATATTGATTTTTTTTTTTTTGGGCCACTCACTCCAAGAAGGATATTGAGAGTATGGAATGTGTCCAGAGAAGGGCAATGAAGCTGCTTAAGAGTGTGGAGAACAGGTCTGGTGAGGAGCAGCTGAGGGAAATGGGGTTTTTAGTCTGAAGAAGAGGAGGCTGAGGGCAGACCACATTGCCCTCTACAACTCCTTGAAAAGAGGTTGGAGCCAGGTGAGGATTGGTCTCTTCTCCCTCTTATCAGGTGATAGAAGGGGAGGAAATGGCCTGAAATTGTGCCAGGGAGGTTTAGGTTGGAGATGAGGAACTCTTTGCTGCTGGAGTGGTCAGGCATTGGGACAGGCTGCCCAGGGAGGTGGTGGAGTGCCCATCCCTGGAGGTGTTCAAGACCTGCGTGGATGTGGCCGTGAGGGATATGATCTAGTGGCCATGGTGGTGTTGTGATGCTGGTTGGACTGGATGATCTTAGAAGTCACTTCCGACCCAACCAATTCTATGATTCCAACACAGGACAGCTCAGGTGGAGAAGTGTACCAGGCTATTTATTTTCTCCCAGATAAAGGACCTTGCTTCACTCACACAATTTGAACTTGGAGAAATAATTTCCACTTATTTAGCACTCCCACCCCAGACCTGTTGTGGGGCTATCAGATCATCTGTCCAAGCAGTAACCTAACAAGCTACAGCATATTTCAAACTGAGAAGTGCATTTATTTTTGTGTGTGTGTGTGTGTTAATTGTGAGCACAACAGCAAGTGGACTTGCTGGGCACTCTCATCCCTTAGAGCAGCACTGGCAGTGGTCGTGCAGTGCCTTTAGCTTTTGCATTGAAGCACCTGTGAATGGCTTTTTCCTGGTGGAATGGTTACTTACAGATGAGGTATTTAATTTGTCGGTGTAGCTCCCTTTTAATATCATCAAGAAAACAGAGCTGATGAAACAGCCCATCTGAGTGAGGGCAATCTAGACTAGACAGCAGGAAAAGCTGGCTAATGCTTCCAGCGGTGAGGCACTGCTGGAGGCTGCCAGGGCAGCTTAAGGAAACTCCATCACGGGAAGTCTTTAAGAATAAGTTTGGCAGCTATTATCAGGAATGATTTAACTATAATTGATCCTGACTTGGAGCAGGAGAATGGACTGGAGCATTGCTCCTTTCTTGTTTTGCATGATTTCCAAGAAAAAGCAGAATGTAGATGGTTCAGAATTGCCAAATGTTCCTTCCCCTCTTTCTAAGGGAATTTTTTCCCTCGGTTTCGACTGAACGTGCAAATAGTTGAGCACACGTTGTGATTTATGGCTCATCTCAAGCTCTAAACCTCTTGACATCGCTCCATCTCCCTAAATATTTAAATATTTTCCCCTTCTCCTGCTGTTGCTGCTGGGTCTGCTCCGCTCTACAGCGATCAGCTACCTTCAGCTGCTGTTTCTCCACCCATGCCAAACCCAACGCAAGTGTCCTGAGAGGAGCAAGAGCCGCAGAGGCCACGCGGAGCCAGGGCTGAGCCAAGCCTTTTCTTTCCACAAATAAGAATTAGAACAGAAAGCCTTTAAAGCAAATATTATTCAATTGAAGGTAAAAAAGGAAGAGCTGAGCATTCAGAAAATGACTCATTGTACGGGCGAGGAGCACGCACTGCCTTGAGATGTTGTCTCAAGTGCTGCTTTATTCAATACGGGAGTGAACTGACTAACAGCAAAACTGCTGCAGAATGCTGATGGGATCTCTGACCTTCCTAACCTTGATGAAAAATTAGAATTGGAGCATTTTTCTAATTGAAAAAAAAAAAAAAAAAAAAAAGGGGGGAGGGAGAAGAGATAATATTAGTCATTGCTTGCGTTCGCTTCTCCGTACCCCATGAACGTACACAGACACGCAAATTGACAGTGAGGGTGCTGAGACACTGCAACACTTTGCCCAGGGAGGTTGTAGATGCCTCCTCCCTAAAGGTGTTCAAGGCCACCTAGTATAGTGGAAGGTGTCCTGCCCATGGAAGGAAGCTTGGAATTAGGTGATCTTTAAGGTCCCTTCCAACCCAAACCGTTCTATGACTCTATGAACTTTGTATGCTCAGAATCAGTGTTTTAGCCTTGTGTGTTAAAATGCATTTTAAAAGGGACTTTTATCACAAGGGCTTGTAGTGATAGGAGGGGAGATGGCCTTGAGCTGAGAGAGAGGTGATTTAGACTGGGACAGCGAGCTGAAGATAACTGCTTCACACACCTAACATCCACCCTGACTAACCAAGTAACTCCAGATCATAGAATCCCAGACTGGCTTTGATCGAAAGGGACTTTAAAGCTCATCCAGTCTGATCTCCTTGGAGTCAGAAGGGACACCTGCAAGCAGAATAGATTGCTCAGAGCCTCCAAACAACCTGACCTGGAATGCTTGAGGGATGGGGCATCTTCCACCTTGCTGGGCAGCCTGGGCCAGCATCTCATCAAAAAAAAACCTTCTTCCTTATCTAGTTTGAATCTTCTCTCAAATCAGAACAAATATGGTGTGCTTTCTCTTAAACAGATTTATCATTCCTTTCAGACAATTTATTTTGTCTTGTTCAAGTTTCAGTATTACTACTCAGGAGCAAAACAGAGACAAATGGTTCTAGACTCCATCACAAGCTTTGTCCATGACCCAACACTGCCCAGACACCATGCATTGGAGAAACAGGACTCTGACTTGTCCAACACATCAAACAGCTCTTCTGGAGAGTTGCCTACTTGGCATGGAGCTGCTCATTAGCAGTTTGATGGCGATGGATGGATTCCAGGTGTGAGGAACAGGAGCTGTACCTGGCGAACAGCCAAAGCTGAGGTTGGTGTTTGTGGGGAAGTGTGAAACATTAGGTGTGATTTGTTTAAAGGAGATCATGTGGCTGTGGAAAAGAGGTTTGTTCTTGTTGAGCGTTTTGCAAGGGTTTGTGTGATAGGATGAGAGGGAATGGATTGAAGCTGGAAGAGAGGAGGTTTAGTCTGGAAATTAGGAAGAAATCCTTTACAGCGAGAGTGGTGAGGCACAGGAAGAGGCTGAAGATGCTCCCTCCCTGCAGCTGTTGGATGAGGCATCGAGCAACCTGGTCTAGTGGGAGGTGTGCTCACCAATACCACGGGGATTGGAACTAGGTGATCTTCAAGGTCTCTTCCAATCCAAACCATTCACAAATCTACGAGCACTTGATGAGCTTTTGGTGGCACAGGGTAGACCACCTTGCTGAAGGCTTTGCAAGCCTGAGATGATAACCTGCAGAATAACTCGAGATACAAACCAGTCATTAATATTCCCAGATAGGGGAAGGCCAGAGTTTGAGTTACCTTGCAAATCCCCTTGACTTTGCAGGTTGGAGTTAAAGCAGAATATTTATGCAAACCACTGGCTGTGGCTTTAGGCTGTGAAAAACTTGCCTGGTGAGCTGCTGCCAAAGAAAACCACTCTGGTTTGATTTCACAGCAGCTTTACCAGGCAAGGAGTCTTCAGAAAATGCAATCTTGTTGACCTAGGCCAGGCCAAGCAGTGAGGGAAGAGTCTGTGAAGGTTGCAACCAGGCACCTTTAGAACATTTCAGTCCTTCCCTGTGTAAATACTCTGAACCCCACGCAGCTCACTCTTTCATACTCATCAACTTGTAAGCCCTTTTTTTTTCCCACCTCAGAGCCATATAGGGGCAATGGTTTGAAAACAGAGCAGGAGAGATTTAGGTTGAACGGAGGAGGAAGTTCTTGACAATGGGGGTGGCGAGAAACTGTAAGAGGGATGTGGTTGAGGCTCCATCCCTGGAGACACTCAAGATCAGACTTGACATGGCCCTGGGCAGCCTGCTCTAGTTGGAGATGTCCCTGATGACTGCAAGGGGATTGGACGAGATGACCTTTGAGGGTCCCTTCCAATCCAATGAACTCTGTGAATCTCAGTCCCAAAAGTCTTCAAAACACCTGGCTGGTTTGCAATGGCTTGAAAATGGTTTGCACAACCAGCGTCTCCCTTTTTTTAGTGAATGGCTCTGTCCAGTGCTCACCATACCTACCCTGTCCCAGGGAGCAGGAGGACCTGTGCCTGGTGCTAACAAGACCAGACTTTCAAAACCACTCCTTCTGCAGGAAGTCTTCTGGTTACCCCCACATTTATCCATCCCCTGAGCTTCTCCATTCACTTCCAGCTTAGGTTAAACATGGGGACCCCAAGTTGCTGATGAGGAGCCCAAGCTGCTGTTGAGGACACAGCTCTTTCTGCTTCTAATTCAGACCTTTTATGCAGTGCTTCTGGCTAGGTCAGCTGGAGCTTGGTACTTCAGAGCTCCACCCAGACAGCTTCATAGCCTCCAAAAGGCCACCCCTCGAGAAAGCTGAAGAACCAACATCTCCCATCATCTCTAACTCATTATTTGTGCACAAGAAACTTGCACTTCACCACCTGCTTTGTGAACATCTGCATCTTTGCAGAGGCAGTGGAGGTGCACGAAGAGCTGAGGCTTGAAGGCATTGGGCACCTTGCCCGGTCCCTCCTCCCTGGGACTTGCTGACTATAATGTCTTGTAAAGACACCGGAAAGATGCAGCTGCTGCTTCTGAAGGGCTGTTTGCCTTCAAACTGGAAATGCAACCAGAAGAGGTCTGTGGTTGGGTCACTGAGGCAGCCTTCTGCTTCTGGTTGTGGGAAGCACAGCACGAATTGCTTGGCCGAGGTCTGCAGCCACGCATGAGGTCGTTCTCAGCACTTAGCTTCAGCTGCAGCATAGATTTTCAGCTGCAAAAAAAAAAAAAAAAAAGCCCAAGTTCAAACCCCTTTATCTCTCGTTGCTTTTTCTCAGTCTTCACCCTGAAATTTGAGTTTCCTTTTCCTGCTTTTTCAAGGTAAAGAGAGACCTAGAAGCTGAGGACGTGTCAGTGTCTTGCCTCTCTTGAGATGGATGTGCTAGGACTTTGGCACTGCAGAGCAGCTCAAGGCAGTCAGATATGGTGGGAGCAATGATGAAACCAGATGTAAGGTGGATTGAAACCACTTCTACTGATTCATCCTTCTAATGTCTTTCTCTGGTATTTCACTGCTGTGTGTTTCCTCCTTTGGAATGCTCAGTGTGTGTGACAACTTAGCTAGCAGCTGTGGAAATGATTCTGCGGTCACTAAAAGCCATCACTGGAGGTGAGACATGGGCAATAAGAAACAAAACCAAACCAAAAGTTTTCTGTTTCAACGTATATATTAGTGCAGAGAGGAGGGGCAAAACCCTGCAGCGTCGTGGAATAACTTCAGTTGGGAGGGAGAGCTAGAGTTCTTGAGTCCAACCTGTAGCTTCAGTGAGATCACCTAGCTCAGGGGCTGTACAAAGTCTGTCCTTAACTGCAGGAGCTGTGAGCCAGAGCCAGCTCCTTGAGACAGCTGTGGCTGCACTCTGCAGACTGAAGAAACACCTGCGAAATGGAAACTCTTAGCCACTGACCTGGCTGAAGGCAGTCGCTGCCCCCCTAGCTGGAAATATCTCTCGTGATGCATCCTGCCAGAGCTCCCTGACAGCTTCTGCCATGCTCTGCAAGCACCTTACTGTCCATAAGCCCCATGTTAAGGCTTAGCAGAACAACTGCTAGGGAAGGTGTTCCTGTCTGTGGCAGGGGACTAGAATTAGATGATCTTTAAGGTCTCTTCCAACTCAAACCATTCTATGATTGCTTATCTTACAGGGATGCAGGCACTACTGCTCAGGATAGAATTCTCACAGGGGACCAAAGGGAAGATGAGAAGTGCTGAGCTAGTTCTTGTCCACCTACCATGGAGTGAATTGCAGAGCTGAGCAGCATCCCACTGAAATTCACTCCTCTGTGGCTTAGCTTGGCTGAAAGCTCCATGAGCCTGAGTGAGGTTTGGGGGTTTTGATCCCTTCCAAAATGGGAGAGGTCTTGCCAGGGTTTTGCTATGAAAAGTGCTCAGGGCTCCATTGAGTGGCTCTGCTGCCTCTGCAGCATCAATTCCATCCCTGGCTGACACCTTGGATTTTGGAAGATATCTCCATTTTCCAGAGCAAAGTATGTACATTAGCTATTTTTGGAGAGTGCTTATTTAATCTCCTGCAAGAAGGGGAGCAGTTCACTTGTTCCTTTTTTCCAGAGCCATGACATTTCTCTTGGTGACAGCTCCAAGGGACAGAAAGCCTTAAGGTGTGCAATGCCTTCAGCTGAGTGATCAAAAGACACCAAACCAAAGATTATCTTCTCTGCCACTAGGAGGAAGGTAGCACACAGCACCACACAGGGAGAGCAGCTGCTTTTTCGTTTTGGGGTAAAATCATATTCTTCATCTTGGGAAGGTTAGAAAGGAACCAGGTTTTGGGTGGTTCTTGGATCTGCTTGGAAACCAAATGGAACCACTGCTGACTGTTCATCATATTCTCCAGTCATTCTTTTATTCCATGCTTAGCTGAGGATTAACTGTGGTCTTTACACCATGTAAAGGGTATTTAGACTCTTTGCTCAAGTGAAAAATGAGTTGTTCCCTGTGCCAGGAGTGAAGTGTGCAGGGAGAAATCTGGGACAATTGGAGGGGCTGCCAAGGAAAACAACCGATGGAAGATGTGACCAGCTTGAGCTGAGAACACGCAGAGCAGAGCCACTGGCTTGGGAGCTCCTGCTGACGCAGAAGTGACCCCAGTCAAGCGTTGACTTCAGAGTGGCTGAGGAGCACAGCCTGGGGGCAAGCAAGCCTGGCCACAGACTTGCCCCCTACATATGTCCTTGTGAGAGCTGGGCTTTTGTGTGCTGCTAACAGTTCATAGATTCTCAGAAAGGGTTGGGTTAGAAGGGATGCTGAAGATCATCCAGTTCCAACCTCCTGGATGTGGCCAAAGATGCCTCCCACTAGAACAAGTTGCTCAAGGCCTTATTCAGCCTAGTCTTGAATGCCCCTGGGGAGGGGGCAACCAAAACCTCCCTGGGCAACCTGTTCCAAGGTCTCATCACTCTCACTGTAAAGAATTCCTTCCTAATCTCTAGTCTCTATCTGCCCTCCTCGAGCGTCAATCCATTCCCTCTCATCCTATCATACCAGAAAATGCAAACCTTGCTGCAGACTCCCAAGTTCACCAACATTCAGCTGGGCAGAAAGTGTGCTTAAGTCCTGACGAGTTTGAAAATTGCTTTAAAAAAAAAAAAAATTAAAATAATAATTAATCCAGTGGTAGAGCAGTGGCTGTCCTTGGAATGCAAGCTGGGCATGCTGGAAAGCAGCTCTGCAGACAATGACGTGGAAGTGCTGGTGGACAGTGAACTGAGCATAAGCTTGCAATGTTCTCTTCTGGTGAAGAAAGCCAATGGTCTCCAGGAGTGCGTAAAGAAGAGGGAGCTTCTCCTTTCCCTCTACTCTGCTTTAGTGGAGTACTGAGTCTGCTTTTGGGCTGCCCAGTTCAACAGAGACAGGGAACTACTGCAGAGAGTCCAGTGGAGGCTCCAAAGATGCTGAGGGGCCTGGAGCATCTCTGTGAGGAGGAAAGGCTGGGAGCCCTGGACCTGTTAAGCCTGGAGAAGAGCAGCATGGGTGGGGATCTGCTCAATGCTCAGCAAGAGCTAAAGGACCTGTGGAGCGCAAGAGGCTTGAGCCAGACTCTTGTCAGTGGTGCGTGGTAACAGGATAAAGGGATATAGTCACTAAACTGGAACCCAGGAGGCTCTACCCAAGTAGAAGGACAAAGTTGTTTGGTATGAGGGTACTGGAGGCCTGGAGCAGGCTGCCCAGAGAAGTTGTGGTGTCTCCTTCTCTGAAGAGCTTCCAACGCCCCCATACCATTGTGATTCTGGGCAAGCTGCTGTGGATGCCCCTGCTTCAGCGGATGGGGTTGAACTGATTGATCTCCAGAGGTCCCTTCTAGCTTCCACCATGCTAAGATTGCATGTTGCTGGTGGCTGGCTGAGGAACACCCTGTTCTGAGCAGGAAGGATTTCCTCAGCAGAGGTGAGGCACGAAATACAGACTGTGCTTGTGGGCTGAGCTCAAAGTGCTGGGAAATCCAGATGAGATTAACGCTGCTGAGGTGAAAGCAGCAGCAGTCAAGATCTCAGATAGGGTCCAAGGTAAACAAGCTGAAATGGTGGAGAACATGGGGTCATGAAACCAGCAGCTCAGTTACATGCAGGGCGCTGCTGAAAGAGCTCCACTGCAGAGCCTGAGGGCGGAGGCAGAGGCTGATGCTGGTGCAGATGAACCCATTTGTTCTGATATTGTAGAGGTTCACTGCAGTGTGCAGTCAGCAGGTTCTGGGTGGTTTCTGGAGTATTTCTGGTCAATGCCAGCTGTTTCAGAACCCAATTGAGAAGCCACAAGATGTTTGCAGAAGCTCTTGCAGTAGGTGTGAAGGATGCAAACTCATCCATGACTCAGCATCTGCAGCCCCACAAAAGCAATGCTCGTGGTTGTAGGACACTTCTAAGTCTCTAAGCTGGTAGAGCTGTAAGGATACAGAGAGTCAACAGGGCAGGGGTGGCCACCTGCTGCCAGAGCTATCAAAACCCCTTGGTGAGTCCTTGGTCCATGTCCCTTGCTAAATACCAAAGAGAACAGCCTTGTCTTTAACTTCTGCTACTTGATGACCACACAGAGGAACTTTTCAGGCACACAGCTAGCAAGGTAACGGTTGGACTTGATGATCTCTTCAGCCTGGAGAAGTGAAGGCTCCAGGGAGACCTTAGAGCAGCCTTGCAGTACCTGAAGGGAACATTTAGACTGGAGATTGGGAAGAAATTATTTTCCCTGAGGGTGGTGAGACACAGGAATAGGTTGCCCAGGGAGGTTGTAGATGCCTCCTGCCTTGAGGTGGTCAAGATCAGGTTGGATGAGGCCTTGAGCAATCTGATCTAGTGGAAAGTGTCCCTGTCTTGGGTGGGTGTTGGAGCTAGATGATTTTCGATTTCTCTTCCAACCCAGGATTCATTCTGTGGATCTTTAAGCTCTCTTCCAACTGAAACAATTCTGTGATTCTTTCTTCCCCAACACCTTTTCTTTCTCCATGTTTCTCTCACCCAAGGGCATAACTGTCCAGCTTTCTGACTTGCTCTAAAGCTCTCTTGGTTGAAGAGAGGCCAAGGAAAGCTGCCATTTCTTTGGTGTCTGTAGCCTGCTGCAGTGACAGGTGCCTGACGTCGCTGCTAGAGCCAGCGGCGGTGGGAAACGGCGAGCGGCGTCTCGCTCTGGTTACCCACAACACAGGGCTGGGAGGTGAGACACGTCAGGCCAGGGGAACAGTTCATCACCTCCCCTCGCAGGAAGCACATGGCAGGTTTGTAAAACCAACACAAACATTGCTGCTGAACCCTTCACCTGCCACTTAACTCTCTCTCCTTGTCGTCGCTAGGTAGTGGTTTGCCCTCTGCCCTCCGACCCTTCCTCCATGCTATGCTCCCCAGGTCTCATCCCTTTGCACTGGAGTGAGCCAGGGCTGTTGGTTCTATCTTCTGCTGACCACTTTGGATCTATTTTCCAGCTGCACGGAAGTGGTGGTGTTGATGCTGGAATAGACCCCTGCTTGAGAAATAAATAAATCAGGTAATAATCATAAAATGGGTTGGAAGGGAACTCCAAAGGTTACTTAGTCCAAGTCCCCTGCAGTCAGCAGGGACATCCTCCACGAGATCAGGTTGCTCAAAGCCTTGTCCAGCCTGACCTTGAACATCTGCTGGGATGGGGCCTTAACTACCTTACTGGGCAACCTGTTGCTCTTTGCCATGAGGGTGCTGGAACACTGCTTGTTCCTGACATTCAATCTAAATCTCCTCTTCTCTTATTTCAAACCATTGCCACTCACCCTGCAACTACAGGCCTTTGGAAAAATCCCTCTGCAGCTTTCTTTTAGCCCCTGTCAGGTACTGGAAGGTTGCTCTAAGGTCTCACCGGAGCCTTCTCTTCTCCAGGCTGAACAACCCCAGCTCACTCAGCCTGTCCTCATAGCAGAGGTGTTCCACCCCCCCAGTCATCTTTGTGGCCCTTCTCTGGACCCACCCCATCATGTCCATGTCCTTCCCCTGTTGAGAGCTCCAGAGACTGCAGCTGTTGGTTTTCCAGGAAACCCATGCAAGGGTTGAGGCAGTCAGCCTGATCTTAAAGTGAGGAATTTTGGCCTAGTAGTAAATCCTGAGTAAGCTGGGGAAAAAGGCTTAAATAATCTACAGAGCAAGCAAGAAATGTGCCTCCTGCTTGGCTTCTGAGACAATTACTTCTAGAACCACAGATTAATGTGCTGGGCTGGACCTCAGCACAGTGCAGATGTGCCACCACTGCAGGTAAAAACCCTAAAATCCAGGCTTTTAGCGAGGGCTGCCTGGATTATTCTGGTCTAGTCCCCTCTGCAGAGGGTGTGAGGATGACAATAAGGTGGCTGTTGGGCTGACCCTGCACAAAGGGAGTTTGTCCCAGCAGTGGAACGGAGCAGTGGCTGCAGCCACTGCCCCCACTTTGTCCTCAGGGGACTGCTGGAATTTACACAGAAAGGTCAAATCCCGAATGGAAACATCTCCCACTCGCTAATTTTACTTGATTAAAAGGGATGGGATACTAATTAGTAGCATTAATTTGGCACATCAATCTCAAGTGAGTCCAGTGGAAACCGTTACAATCCAAGCTCAGTGATTTATTGCCCGAGTCAGAAAGTGTTTCTTTTTCTGGCAAAGCCGAGCAGCTCCTCAGGATTTACAGCTGCAGTTGCTGGATGTGAGAGCTGCTTGTGAATCCCATCTTCAGGTATTGCTCCCTCAACTGTGAACGGCCACTTTTGGGCAAGGCTCTTGTGGTGGGTTAGCAGTTACCTGCCCCCCCCCCCACCACCCTTTGATATAACCCAGGCTAG
>VWZI01000025.1:39964-62514 GCA_013396835.1 Psilopogon haemacephalus
GGGTGCATCAACAGGTGGGAAGATAAGACTGGGGAGGGGGGGAAAGGTGGTGGTGGGGGGGGGTTTGGTTACCCTCTCTTGGGGATTTTTGGTGTCTGTATTGCCTTCTCACTGCATATATCTGTTAGATCTTGTAAATATTTGCTTGTATATTGTGCATTGCTGTAAATATAAAGCTTCGTTTATTAACTTCCAGTGTTTTTTTCTGAGTTTTAGCCGGGGTTTATAAAGGTGGGGGGCAGGTAACTGCNAACTTCCAGTGTTTTTCTGAGTTTCAGCCAGGGTTTATAAAGGTGGGGGGGGCAGGTAACTGCAAACCCACTACACCAGGCTAGGACTCAGAAAGCTGGAAGTTGGTAAATGAAGCTTTATATTTACAGCTATGCATGATATACAAGCAGACATTTACAATGTATAACAGATATTTACAGGTATATACAGTGAAAAGGTAATACAGAAACACCACAGCCCTCCCAGAGATCAAAATCCCTAAGAGGGGGTTTTCTAACCACCCCTACCACCTTTTCCCCCCTTTCCCCAATCTTATCTCACCACCTGTTGATGCAGCAGATAGGCAGAGGTAGATCGGCCAGGGGGGTTAGCAGTAGGAAAAGAAGTCAGTGGAATTATTGAGAATTAGCTACAAAAGGCAGGGACAAAGGAGCCATGCAAGAAAGCAGCCACAGCCCAGAGAGGCCTGAGGCACTCTGACTTATCTATATTTGGGTTACAACTCTTAAAACAATGGGTTTTTTTCTTTCTCAGTAGAGCTCTGAGGGAAGTAGCATCATCTGTTTCCCTCTCTCAGCCTATAGCCTAATTTTTTACTCAAATCCTCCAATTAGTTCAAACCAGCACAGCTCTGAACATGAGGAGTTCTTGCAGCTATTTCCTGCCATCGCCCATATTTTCCTTGCCAGCAAGATTAGGAATTCATAGATCCACAGAATGGGTTGGGTTGGGATGAAACTTGAAGATCATCTTGTTCCGACCCCCTGCATGGACAGGAACACCTTCCACTATGACAGGTGGTTCAATGCCCCATCCAGCCTGGCCTTGAACATCTCCAGGGAGGGAGCATGCACAACCTCCCTGGGCAACCTGTTTCAGTGTCTCACCACCCTCACTAGAATTTCTTCCCAGGTTCCAGTCTAACTCTCCTCTTTCTCCACTTCAATCCAGACCCTCTCATCCTATCACTATAAGCCGTTGTAATTTGTCACATCCATATCTCTGTGATGTGACACCACAAGGGGAACACTTGATCTCCATTTCCTCACCTCTCACCAGACTCTTCTTCACCTTGCAATGCTTTCCCACCCCTATTAGCGAATAAATTTTTCATCTCTTTCCTGGCAACTCTATTACCAAGTTACTCCTTTGCCATTTTTGAAGCTGCACAATTACTGTTTGATGGGAAAAGCTGTTCTGTCTGGCCAGCCCATGCTCAGTGTTCTCAAGCACAAGGCTTCATTCTCCAATAACTGAGCTGTGCTCTGATGTGGCACAGCATGAGCCATACCATACCAGGTGTCCATGACCAAGTCCTCCTTAAAGTGCTTTCCTGAGCTGGTGCTGCTAGAAGTGTTCACAGATTCAGATTGCACAGGTTTGGAAGGAACCTTCAAAGGTCATCTTGTCCAACCCCCCCTGCACTCAGCAGGAACACCTCCAACTAGAGCAGGCTGCCCAGGGCCAAAGCAAGTCTGGTCTTGAATGTCTTCAGGGATGGGACATCTACCACATCTCTGGGCAACCTGTTCCATTGTCTCACCACCCTCATTATGAAGAACTTCCCCCCAATGTCCAACATAAATCTCCCCTGCTCCAGTTTCAAACCATTGCCCCTCATGCTATCACCACAGGTCCTTCCAATCAGTCTCTCCCCAGCCTTCCTCTAGGTCCTCTTCAGATTCTGAAATGCAGCTCTAAGGTCCACTTAGAGCCTTCTCTAAGGCTGAATAGCCCCAGCTCTCCCAGCCTTTTTCCATAGGAGAGACTCTGATCATCTTCATGGCCTCCTTGGACCCACTCCAGCAGGTCCATGTCTTCTTGAGCTGACAGCTCAAGAGGTGGACACTGCACTCCAGGAGAGGTCTCAGCAGAGCAGAGCAGAGGGGCAGAATCCCCTCTCTCCATCTAGATGACCATTTTGCTTTTAATGCAGCCCAGGATGCCATTGCTGGCTCATGTCCAGCTTCTCACCCACCAGCAGCCCCATGTTCTTTACTTTAGGGCTGCTCTCAATCTCATCATCCCCCAGGCTGGGTTGCTATTGAGGGTTTCCCCAGCCTAAGTGCAGGACCTTACACTGTGCACTCTTAATCTTTAGTTGCAAGGAATGTCTTTTTTGGTGGTAAAAGCAACAGGGAAGGCAGCTGCCTGTGCTGAGGTGTGCTCTGCAGCAGCTGGGAACATGCCTCATTTGTTCCTGCAGGAGACAAAGGTTTGATTAAATTCCTTGTTAGTTGTTGTTGTTGTTTGGGTGGTTTTGCATTTACACAATACAAGAAAGGATGACAGCAAATGCTTTTGGAATGATGCAGCTGCATGACGTGGGGCTGTTCAAAAAGTCTTGCATGAAAGTTGCCAAGCAAGGGAAACGTGGAAGGGAAAACTGAGCTCATGAGTTCTGAGCTGCTGTTTCTCACCCAGCACTTTGGATCAGGCACTTTATGAATCCTGTTCACCCCTGTGTCAGCAGGTCCCTGGATGAGATGCAAGGTTGTACTGCTTGCCAAGCCCAGAGACCAGCATCTCACGTAAAACAGAACAGAGATCCCAACTAGATGTTGCCTATGACTGTGCGTGGTAGATCTACAATTTACTCTGCCCCATTGAGGCCAGAGCTGCAGTACTGGGTCCAGTTCTGGGCTTCCCAGTTCAGGTGTGACACAGGAGGAACTCCAGTGGAGGCTACAAGGATGCTGAGGGGCCTGGAGCATCTCTGTGAGGACAAAAGGCTGAGTCCTAGGGCTGTTTAGCCTGGAAAAGAGAAGCCTGAGAGGGGATCATATGCTAAATGCTCAGCAAGAGCTAAAGAACCTGTGTGAGGCAGGAGGCTAGGGCCAGCCTCTTGTCAGTGGTGCCCAGAGACAGGATGGGGAGGAGAAACTTGTTTGATGTGAGGATGCTGGAGCAGACTGCCCAGGGAAGTTGTGGATGATCCTTCTCTGGAGAGCTTCCAACCCCCCCTGGCCATTGTGATGTTGGGCAAGCCGCTGTGGGTGCCCCTGCTTTAGCAGGGGGCTTGGGCTGGATGATATCCAGAGGTCCCTTCCAACTCCCACCATGATTGTGTGATCAGGTACAGCACTGACCTGCAGTGAGGAAGAGCACAGAGATGTTCAGAGGGACCATAACTCTCCCCCAAGAACCCTGACAACGAAGAGCAAACAAGAAGAGTTTTCTCAAAGCTTTGCAGCACGCTCAGTGATGGTTTAGAACTGTGGTCCTCAGAGCTCTGCACAGCAAAGGAGCAAGCTGCAGGAAGCCCAACTCTGCAGCGTGAACACTGTCCTATGGGCAGACCACCCAGGCAAAGAGGCAGCAAACCTATGGGCCAGGTTTACATTACAGCTTTTTTCCAGTAGAGCCGTGCTGGGTATGGAGCTGGTGGCCTGTGATCTCTCACCAGCAGAGCTGTGCTAGCAGAAACAGGCTTTACAAATACATATATAAGTAGAAATTGACTTTTATTTGTGTTGGAGTTCTCCAAGCGCCTCTGAGAGTGGCTGGCGTAAGGTTGTTTGTCTAAGCAGAGGTGCCCATGCCTGGAGCATGCAAACGTTGCCCACACTTAGATACACAAGACCTGTGTTGAGCTTGAGATCTTTTCAAATATACTTACAGTGAGGAGGGTAAGATGCTGGCACAGGTTGCCCAGGGAGGTTGTGGAGCACTGAGATTGAGGGTGGTGAGATGCTGGCACAGGTTACCCAGGCAGGTTGTGGAGCACTGACAGTGAGGGCTGGGAGACGTTGGCACAGGTTGCCCAGGGAGGTTGTGGTGCACAGACAGTGAAGGTGGTGAGATGCTGGCACAGGTTGCCCAGGGAGATTGTGGAGCACTGAGATTGAGGGTGGTGAGATGCTGGCACAGGTTACCCAGGCAGGTTGTGGAGCACTGACAGTGAGGGCTGGGAGACCTTGGCACAGGTGGCTCAGGGAGGTTGTGGTGCACAGACAGTGAAGGTGGTAAGATGCTGGCACAGGTTGCCCAGGGAGGTTGTGGAGCACAGTATCACAGTCTACAATTCTGTGCTTCACAGCCTCCCTGGGGGTGCCCAAGGCCAGGTTGGATGATGCCTTGAGCAACCTGGGCTAGTGGGAGGTGTCCCTGCCCATGGCAGAGGGCTGGAACTGGATGATCTTGAAGGTCCCTTCCAACCCAAACTATTCTCTGCGTTTGTGGGATGTTGCTTTTCTACTGACATCTGGTAATGTTTTCTCTCACTAATCTCCTGCAGAAGTAGTTCTGGGCCAACTACTCTTACACTCTAGTTCCACCAAATATGTAGAAGAGTTTATGATGTTATTAGGACAAAAAAAAATAAAAAATTGGAGGTCTCCTTTCATCCTACAGCAAAAGAGGTCTACAAACAGGACACTGTAGCCCAACAAAAACCTCTTTTTAATATTTATCCTGACAACCCTAATGGTGGATTCCAGCCAGGATGTTTCTCCAGCTTCAGGCCTTAAGGTTTTGACTTCAGCTTTCCAGCTGAACCTTTTCCTGCCTGATGGATGATTATTGAAATCTGCTGCTCTTGCCAGCCCCCTAAGCACCACAGAAGACAGGGCTCGTTGCAAGCTCTCATTTCAGTGCAGAGCCCACAGAATCAGAGAATCATTTCAGTTGGAAAAGAACTCCAAGGTCTTTGAGGCCAACTACCAACCTGATGGGTTTTGTCAGTGGTGATAAACCCAACACGAGCCAGCAATTGTTGTGGGCAGCCCAGAGGGCAGCTGTGTGCTGGACTGCATCCAAAGCAGGGAGAGCAGCAGGACAGGGAGGGGATTCTGCTCCTCTGCTCTGCTCTGGGGAGACCAAACCTGAAGCACTGCATCCAGTTCTGGTGCCTCCAGCACAACAGGGACGTGGACGTACATCCAGAGGAAGGTCACAAAGATGATCAGAGGGCTGGAGAACCTTCCCTTATAGGGACAGGCTGAGAGAGTTGGGGCTGTTCAGAGAAGGCTTTGGGGAAACCTTAGAGCTGAATTTCAATATCTGAGCAGAACCTAAGGGAAGGCTGAGGAGGGATTGTTTAGATGGGCCTGTGGGGATAGGATGAGGAGCAATGGCTTTGAGCTGGAGGAAGGCAGATTTAGACTGGACATTAGGAAGAAATTCCTTACAGTGAGAGTGGGGAGACAATGGAACAAGTTGCCCAGGGGGGTTGTGGCTGCTCCCTCCCTGGTGGTGTTTGAAGCCAGATTGGATGAGGCTTTGAGCAGCCTGCTCTAGTGGGAGGTGTTCATGCCCAGGGCTTGGAGCTGGGTGATCTTTCAAGTCCCTTCCAAACCATTCTATGCATCTATGAACTTAAGCCCAACATGGTCATTCAACCAGGTGTGTGCACACAGGGACCACATCCTAAGCAGAAGTAACAGAAGATGAGAATTAGGTCCTTCAGGGTTAAACCAAAGTGGAATAAATATTTGTGTCCATTTAGCAAACAGAATTATTTATTAGAATCATGGAACTGAGGTGCTACCAGGATCTATATAGCAATAGAAAATCTTTCTCCTCTGGGTCAGGCGGAACCAGGTTCTGTATAGCAATGGAAAATCTTTCTCCTCTGGGTTGGGTAGAACCACCTGGGGTCCAGTTTGTGCCCATTGCTCCTTGTCCTGCCACTGGGCACCACCGATGAGTCTGATCCCAGCCTCTTGCCCCCCACAGCTCCTTTAGCTCTTGCTGAGCATTGCTCAGATCCCCTCTCAGACTGCTTTTCTCCGGGATCAACAGCCCCAGGGCTCTCAGCCTTTCCTCCTCACAGAGATGCTCCAGGCCCCTCAGCATCTTTGGAGCCTCTGCTGGACTCTCTCCAGTAGTTCCCTGCCTCTCTTGCACTGGGGAGCCCCGAGCTGGACCCAGTACCACAGCTCTGGCCTCAGCAGGGCAATCTTGCTCTTACTTGGTCTTGCTGAAGTTTGTGTTGCAGTGCTGAAGACTTGGGAAAGGTGCTAGGAAAATGTGACTGCAGGGGTTTCACCCTGGACATGACTGAAGACAATTTAATGTTAAACAAAGATCTGCACTCTCTTTTCCAACTTCTGTAACCAGAGCTGAACTAAGTGCTTAAGGCTATGCCCGAGAACATGCTTTCTGGTTTGGGTCCTAATTTTAATGTTTAGATAAAACTGAAGGGATTTAGGGTTTATCACCATCCTTCACTCCAAACTGGCATCTGACTTTCATGAATGAGAGCAGCCTGGCTGCTCTCCCATGGCTGAGCTCTCTAGGCCAAGTTGGAACATCTGATTGTTATTATGTGGCCCTATTGCCACGCTGCTCGGAGATCCCCTGAGCAGAATTGGAAGAGACAGTTTTAATATCCTCTTTGAGCAAGATTTCCAGGAATAGAGGTGTGTGCTTAGGTTCTGAGTGAGCTCCAGACAGCAACAGCTGAGAGCTGTCTTGCTCAGCAGGTAGGAAGCCCTTTCTGAGCAGAGCTGCATGGTGGCTGGAAAGGGACCTACAGTTCATAGATTTGTAGACTGGTTTGGTTTGGAAGGGACCTTAAAATCATCTAGTTCCAACTCCCTGCTGTGGGCAGGGTCATCTCCCACTAGCCCAGGCTGGTCAAATCCTCATCCAACCTGGCCTTGAACACCTCCAGGGAGGAAGCATCCACAATCTCCCTGGGCAACCTGTTCCAGTATCTCACCACCCTCACTTTAAAGATTTTCTTCCTCATCTCCAGTCTCAATCTCCCCTCTTCCAGCTCAAAGCCATTGCCCCTAGTCCTGTCACTACAAGCCCTTGTAAAAAGTCCCTCCCCAGCTCTCCTGTAGCCCCCTTCAGGTACTGGAAGGCTGCTCTGAAGTTTTCCTGGAGTTTTCTCCAGTCTGAACAACCACAACTCTCCCAGCCTGTCCCTATAGTGAAGGTGCTCCAGCCTTCTGATCATCTTCATGGCCTCTTCTGGACCCACTCCAGCAGTTACGCTGGGGCCACCAAGTTGATTTGGTATGATGTGTTAGATGCTGCTCCATGGTGATGTACAGCACAGAGTCATTCTCCAGGCTGCAGGGCTGGCTTTGCACAAAACCACCTTAATTGTCCCCCTTTGCTGGTAAGGTGAAACCCAGCAGGCACCATGACTAGGACTCCATGTGCACCTATTGCATGCAGAGCTCATGGTAGAGTCCCCACCCCTGAAGGGCCTTCAAAGATGTGGTGCTAAGGGACCTGATTTTATGGTGGCCTGGCAGCATTGGATTGGTGATCTGAAAGGTCTTTTTCTAGCCAAACCAGTTCTATGATTCCCTAAGTGATGGAAGGAATGATGGGCCCAGGTGTTACCTTGGGGAGGCTGTGCTGTCCCCTCTGCTTTTTAAGATGTCAGTGTTGGCCTGTGGAGTAGTTAAGCTTTAGAAGCAGCTTCCCTGGATGTTCTGAAAGGTTTCACAACAGCAAGTTCCCTGGCCACCACCCTCAGGCTTCTCCCATGTCCCACCACCATCCTTTGGGATCGGGGCTGAAGGCAGGGAGCTGCTGCTCACCTGTGTGCAACGTGGAATACATTTCCTTGTTCCCAGGGACTGGAGTTAGAAATGCCTGAACTTATGATGCTCTGGTTCTAAGTTTGAGGTTTTCTGATGGCTGGGGACTCGTGTCATCTTGATTTATTTCCTGGGTTTGAAAGGTTTGGACTTGTACATCCATCTTTAAGCCTGTGCCTGTCTGCTCAGTGCTTCACTGAGCTGCTTTGATATTTTTGCTTCAGAGAAGATAAAAGATTTCTGTGCTGGAGCAAATGTAAAGATGGCCAGAACCTCCTGAGGCAGTTAGGTCTGTTTTTTTTTTCAGAGAGAAAAATATGATAGGAGAGCTTCAGAAGTGCTGCTGTGGGAAAGAAGGGAAGAGCCTCCCTTTTGGAAATCTCTTGCACGAATGATCTCAATGATGTGATCAATAAACCTGTTCTTGTGACATTCCTCTTCCATGGGAATCTGCAACAGCTCTGCCGATGCTCTGGGGTGTGGGAAATCAGCCACTCATGCTGAAATGGGCTTGAAGACAAGGGGGAAGAAACCCATCCACTTCTGCACCATGATTTCATCTGAGAGGCCAGATGGGTATTGTTGGGGACAGCAACCCAGCGAGGTGTGAATACAAACCTTCCCCTCCTTCCCCTCCTTCCCCTCCTTCCCCTCCTTCCCCTCCTTCCCCTCCTTCCCCTCCTTCCCCTCCTTCCCCTCCTTCCCCTCCTTCCCCTCCTTCCCCTCCTTCCCCTCCTTCCCCTCCTTCCCCTCCTTCCCCTCCTTCCCCTCCTTCCCCTCCTTCCCCTCCTTCCCCTCCTTCTTCCCCTCCTTCCCCTCTCCACTCCCCAGCACATCCACACATCTTTTAAACACCTCCAGGGATGGTGACTCCACCACCTCCCTGGGTAGCCTATTCCAATGCCTGATAACTCTTTCTGGGACTATTTTTTTCCTAGTACCCAACCTGAACCTCCCCTGGCACGATTTGAGGTTATTTCCTCTTGTCCTGTCACTTGTTGCACATGAGATGAGACCCACCCTCCCTTCAAAGGAGGTGTGGTAGGGGGCAATGAGGTCTTCCCTCATCCTTCCCTTCTGAAGGCAGACAGAAGGTCCTGAAGGGGAGAGGTTGTGTGGGTTGATCCAGATGGTTTGCTGTTCTAGGCTGGATGGTCTGCTGCAATCTCTTGCAGGGCAGTGACTTTTTTTAATGCCTGTACTCAGTACCTGGTTTGAATTCTCTGTAACTTCCAGATTTGTTCTAGTCCCCTTGTTCTGTGACCAGTGAAGCTCATAGGAACATTTCATTTCCTTTTCTTTTCCCCTCCAGCCATCTGAAGTTACTCCAGCACCAAGCGATTCTAACTCCTCGGTCTGAGAAAAGGGAAGATCTCCCCTCCAGCCTTTCCAAAAGTGTTTTGGGGTCAGTTCTGCAGCTTTGCAAAAACACAGCTCAGGAACTTTCACAGCTTCCCCCCTGCCAGATGATCTCTGTGGCAGCAACTGCACACAGCCGGGGAACATTCCGGCGGGATAAATCAGCACGGCTGCTCTGACAGCCAGATCCATCTTCAGCCCAGACCACTTAATGGCCATGAGCTAATCTCCAGCACAAATACCTCTTCCAACTCTGCTTCAAACAGGTGGAATGTCAGATGGGGAGCCTTGGCCAGCTAAAAACGCTTTGCTCTTGATCAGAACCATGGTCTAAGCTCCAGGTCTGAGAGCAAAAACCCAAGATTAACTGTCATGCAGAGGAATGATGGCTTTGGTTTGAGGGAAGGAAGGAACTGACCTCCTTACTTCCAAGACCCTTAGCTGGAACTATTGCAAGTCTAAGAGTTTCAGTCTGCTCCAAGCCCAGCGAAACAGACACTTTTGCAGAGTGTTGGAGGCAGAGATGTGAATTTTAGCGAACTCACTCAAGTTATCCTCCAACAAGGAGGAACATGCAGATCCAGAGCATCAGAGCTGCTGCCCCAGCTCCTCATCTTCATCCCATTCATGCCAGTGGTGGCTTTGCAAACACAAGGCTCATGGGGACTGTCTGGCATTACTTGGGGTGACCAACTCCCCCAAGCAGAGTCACAGATTGACAGGCTGCACAGGGTCGGAAGGGACCCTCAAAGGTCATCTTGTCCAACCACCCCTGCACTGAGCAGGGACACCTCCAACTTGAGCAGGCTGCCCAGGGTCACATCAAGTCTGGTCTTGAATATCTCCAGGGATGGGGCCTCCACCACATCCCTGGGCAACCTCTTCCAGTATTTCACCACGCTCTTTGTAAAGAACTTCCTCTTGATGTCCAACCTAAATCTCCCCTGCTCCAGATCCAAACCATTGTCCCTCATCCTATCCTCACGGGTCCTTCCAAAAAGTCCTCCCCAACCTTCCTGTAGGTCACTTTCAGATATTGACATGCAGCTCTAAGGTCCCCCAGGATCTTCTCAAGACTGAACAACCCCAACTGTTGAAGCCTGTCCCCACAGGAGAGGTGTTCCAGCCTTCTGATCACCTTCTTGGGCTCCTTTGGATATGTATCAGCAGATACATGTCCCTGTTGTGTTCGGGGCCCCAAAGCTGGACTCAGCACTCCAGGTGAGGTCTCACCAGAGCAAAGGGGCAGAATCTCTCTCCATCTGCTGGCCCCATCCCCATAACTGCAGGAGGATTCTCCTACCCATGCCACATCCCTACCCTCAGGCACATCCCTCAGCCTCTCGCCTCAGCTTTAGCAGTGCTAGCAGAAGGAGGACGGGAGGGTTTCGTATGGCTCTGATTCAAGCACTAGGAGAAGGAGCAGAGGATTCTCACTGCCCACTGTCCTAGCCCTCGCTAATTGAGGGCTCAAAGGCAATGTGAGGTCTGCAGACGACAGGCGGTGAGTCCCCGGGGCTGCTCATGCTCCGTGGAGCAAACTCAGCAGCGCACAGCTCCCCGAGTGCCACTCTGCCAGGCTGCCCCACGCCGAGCTGCTGCGCTCCTCCAGCTCCTCCAGCTCCTCCTTTGCCTTGCTGCCGTTCTATTTATTTCCCATCCTTTCCCCCAGCCCCAGCTCCCGATGATCTCATCCCCGATGAACCGACGTTGTGTTTCCTCGCCTTTTAACAACTGTTAGAGTGCCTTTACCAAATGACGGCTAGAAAAGACTCCCCAGCTTCCCAAACATAATCAGGTATTAAAAGAAGAAAGGAAATTACAGGCTGCGCTAAAGTGACTTCGCAGGCTCCTTTCTTGCTGCCAATTAATGGCTTTGAATGAAGCTGTAATTGAGCAGTGACTAACGCTGACGGCAGAGTTTGTCTTCTCTCCCCTGCTTGGATGCTCTGCATCGCTTTTAGAACAATGCTGTAATAAATAATGATAACAATAACACTCTATTCTGCCTTCTCCAAGGGTTTTACTCGGGCTCTTGTAGTCACTGTGCTGATCTGTAAGGACTTTTAGGAAGGCAGCGTGGTTTAGGAGATCCAGGGTCCAAAGCCAGGTTAGGAAGCGTAGAGGAGAGACAGGTGAGCTCGGGGGCAGCTGCCCTTTCCTTCTCCCTTTCCCCTCCTCTCCCCTTTCCCCCTTCCCTCTCCCTTTTCCCCCTCCCGTTTCCCACTCCCCTCTCTCTTTTCCCACCTCTCCCTTTTCCCCCTCTCCCTCCACAGTGCTGTGAACCCCAGTTTCCTCTGTCCAAGGACCTCTCGGCATTCCAGCCCAGGGACACCACAGCCATACCCCTCAATGTCCCCTGCTCAGTGGGGAGGAGGAAAAGGGAGAAGTGTGAGGAAGAGGGGTTCAAGCCTTGCCCGGCACTAGGTGCCTCGTTGCTTTAGTGCCCAGGCTGTTGCTAAATGTCAAGCTCTGGTTAAAGGTGAGGCAGTGCCTTAGTGCCCAGTTCTGGCAGATCCCTGTGCTACTGGTCTCATTGCACAGAAGAGGAGATCAAAATGCGTTCAGTGATTAGCCTGAAGATGCAGCTCCCAGCATTCTTCCTGCTGTCCCTCTAACTTTGTTCCTCTTCCCTTTTTAGCCCTGGTCTCAAAATGCCACCATGGTGGGGATTGGAAGGCACCTCTGGAGATCGCCCAGCCCTACCCCTCTGCTAAAGCAGAGGCACCCACAGCAACTTGCCCTGAGTCACTACATCTCGGTGAGTTTGGAATCTCTCCAGAGGAGACTCCACAACCTCTCTGGAAGCCTGCTCCAGGGCTCCAGCACCCTTGAAGAAAAATTTCCTTGTGTTTATGTGGGACCTTCTGGGTTGCAGTTTGTGCCCATTGCCCCTTGTCCTGTCCCTGGGCACTGACAAGAGTCCAGCCCTTAGAGATGGTGTGGTGAGCTGGCACAGGCAACAAACATCTCCCTCTGGTCAGTATAAATGATCTTCAGCCAAACCATGCTCCCGGTCCAGGCTCCTCTGGGGTTCTGGTGCCAGCTGGAGCGAGCTGACAGCGCCACAACCCCTACCATGGCACATGGGCAGGTCATGTCCCCACGCACAGGTCACTAATGTACCCACTGCTCATCCTTCAGCCCACAGACAGGTAGAGAGGCAGAGATGGGTGGGATAAAACCTGCAGAGGTCTTGAGAGGCTCCTGGCTGCCATGTGCTGGTTCTCGCTGCGTGCAGTGCTCAGAGAAGTGCTGCTCAGTTCCCCAATAAGGTTTATTTTCCCCAGTTGCATCCAGTCACTGAGCCACATTTCTGCCCCCATTGGCTGGCTGCGATGGTTTCTCAGGAAACTGGCAATTAAGGAGCAGGAAAAATGTCTGTGAGTCACAGATCCTCATAAACAAGCAGAGGAGATTGATTGGGCTGCAGCAGCAACCTCCCAGGCACGGCCAGGTCCTCGAGCACAGCATCCTGCTTGGGTGGCCAGCACCATGGGCATGCACTGTGGCAGCTGGGCTTGGAGGAACAGCCACCCCACCAGTGTCATTTTGGGGTTAATCGTCTGCATTTTGGCCCATCCGCAGCCCTGGTGCCTGTGTGTGTTCTGCCTTTCCAGCTGCAGGCAGGGAACCAGCTGGTGCCAGCTGGTGTGCAGTTTGAGGGAGGGAATCCAGTACCTGAAAGGGGCCTATGAGAAAGCCAGGAGGGGACTTTTTACAAGGGCTTGTAGTGATAGGAAAAGAGGGAATGGATTGAAGCTTAGGGAGGGCGGGTTTAGGCTGGAGACGTGGCACTTGGGGACGTGGTTTAATGGCCATGCTGGGTTTAAGTTGATGGTTGGGGTTCCTTGACTTTAGAGGGCTTTTCCAATCCAAAAAGTCCTACAATTCTATAAACCCAAAGCAAAATTACAAAACAACCAGGGCAGAGCTGGGGCAGAGCGAGCTGGGGGCTAAAGTCCACGTGGGATGACCATCAGCACTAGAATCATAGAATCAGTCAGGGATGGAATGGACCACAAGAATCATCTAGCTCCAACCTCCCTGCCATGACCAGGGACACCCTACCCTAGATCAGGCTGCCCACAGCCTCATCCAGCCTGGCTGCAAACACCTCCAGGGATGTGGCCCCAAACACCTCCCTGGGCAACCCATTCCAGGCTCTCACCACTCTCATGCTGAGGAACTTCCTCCTCACGTCCAATCTGAATCTCCCCACCTCCAGCTTTGCTCCATTCCCCCTAGTCCTGTCACTACCCTGATAGCCTCCAAAGTCCCTCCCCAGTTTTTCTGTAGGCCCCCTTCAGATACTGGAAGGCCACAATAAGGTCACCTGGTAGCCTCCTCTTCTCCAGCCCGAACAGCCCCAACTCTTTCAGTCTGTTCTCATGGGAGAGTTGCTGCAGCCCTCTGAGCATCCTCATGGCCCTTCTCTGGACACCTCCAGCATGTCCACATCCCTCTTGTAATAGGGGCTCCAGAACTGGATGCAGTGCTCCAAGTGGGGTCTCTCCAAGGTAGAAGAGAGGGGGAGAATCACATCCCTTGACCTGCTGGCCACACTTCTCCTGCTGCAGCCCAGGCTCTGGTTGGCTTTCTGGGCTGCAAGTGCACACTGCTGGCTCATCTCCCTCTGGAGAGTTGCTCCAGCAAAACACTAGCACAGGGCTCTGTAGTGCCAGGCATGGGCTGGGGTGAGATGAGAAGCTGCATCTTCCCAGGTCTTTGGCTGTTATATACCTGTCTGCTGGGAAAGCATTTCTGACCTGAAACCATTCATCTGATGTCATAATGGGACTTGGTGATAGAACCGGAAATAGATTCCCATCCCTTGCTGCTTTGTGGTGCTTTGTGCAACATGGCAGACACAGGCTTGCTCCTTTATTTCCCCCTGGTCTTTCATCCCTTTAATTCGACAGAAATGTTCTTCTTTTTTTCCTCTTAACCTGCCTCTGTGCACTGCACACAACTTAATTACCGTTGGCTGTCCCATTATCTGCTTCGGACATGAGTTACGCTGGAATACAGGAGAAAAATAAATCTCATTTCATATTAACACTCATCTGGAATTTACGTTTAATGAATTGCACCATGCTGAAGGAAATCAGAGTGAAATATCAGCTCGTTAAGTTCCACAGGCCAGGAGAAGGCAGCAATTGCCGGGGAATAAATGATCAGAAGAGCGGCTCCAGGGATGGTAGTGAAGGCTCTGGAGAACAGAGCTGGTGAGGAGCAGCTGAGGGAGCTGCACTTGTGCTGCCTGGAGAAGAGGAGGCTGAGGGGAAACCTCATTGCTCTCTCTACAACTCCCTGAAAGGAGTTTGCAGTGAGGTGGGGCTTGGTCTCTTCTACCTCCTGTCAGTGATAGAATGAGATTGTGCCAGGGCAGGTTTAGGTTGCACATGAGGAACCATTTCTTTTCTGCTGGAGTGGTCAGGCATTGGAACAGGCTGCCCAGGGAGGGGTTGGGTCACCATCTCAGGAGGTGTTGAAACATGTGGACATGGCACTTGGGGACATGGTTTGATGGCCGTGGTGGTGGTGGGTTGTTGGTTGGACTCAGAGATCTTGGAGGTAGAAACAATTGTCTCCTTCTATGTAAGGTTGACCTTCTGTGTCTAACGGTGATTTCTATCAGACAGAAATCACCACCTACCTCCCAGAGGATGGGTTATTTTTCTTCCCCTTATTCTTCTTTTATCCAACAATGAAACCAGTTTTGGTATTGGGGTGGGAGCTTATGAAAGAGACACTAAGGGTAGTTCTTAGGGAATTACCTGCCTCGTCTCTCTCCAGCCTAATCTAGGGTAGAGTGCCCCTGCCCATGGCAGGGGGGTTGGAACTAGATGATCCTTGTGGTCCCTTCCAACCCTGACTGATTCTATGATCTGCCTAGCATTACTTCAGCTAAGAATCAACACAAGGGGTTCATTTCAGGGGGAGATAGAGACATCAAATGCTTTGGTTCTGCAGATCAGCTCCTTCCCACTTCAGCCTCATCTCCACCATCCAGCACCAGCTCTCCTCTCTCTCATTTTTCTGAAATGCCCTCTTCTGCTCAGCACTTTGGAGACCTTCTCCTAAGTGGGTTGTTTTTTCCACTGGCCCTCGTTGAGCTCCATCATTATTCTGCATCTTAACAGCACTCTAATCTTCCTCCTAATTACAAGTAATGAGGATTTTGGAGTTGACAGAAGTACATCAAGACCTAATAATAAAGAAAATTACTAAATCTAGTCTCCCAATTATATTCTATTAGCTCAGATGGCTGGCATCTAGCAGATGTAAAAATAGGAGTTATTAAAATCCTCCAACCTTCCCTTGGTATTTCAGTCCCTACCCCGTGTCATGTCTCCACAGCCATGTCAACAGCAAACTTCTCTGCCCGAGCCAAAGGTCAGAGTTAGAGCATCAGCATTGAAGGGTCAGAGCAAGAGCTGGAGCAGAGCATTGGTGTGATGTCCTGTCTGTGCTGGAGATGAGGCCAAGAGACAAGTGCCTTCGCTGGGACCAGGCCATGTCTCTCAGCTGTCAAGGTCTGGATCGTTTAAATAGAATCATAGAATTGTTCTGGCTGAGAAAGCCCTCTAGGATCATTGATTCCAACCACCAATCCAACTCCACCATGTCCCCGAGTGCCACGTCCCCACATTTCTTAAACGTCTCCAGAGATGGTGGCTCCACCAGCTCCCTGGGCAACCAGTGCCTGACCATAACACCTGAAGGTGCTACAGTTGGTGGCCCTCAGCACGCAGGAGAAGTGAGGGCAGTCAGGGTTTCTCAGGACAAGCATAGCATCAGTCAGGGTTGGAAGGGACCACAAGGATCATCTAGTTCCAACCCCCCTGCCATGCCCAGGGATACTCTACCCTAGATTAGGCTGCCCACAGCCTCATCCAGCCTGGCTGCAAACACCTCCAGGGATGTGGCCCCAAACACCTCCCTGGGCATCCCATTCCAGGGCCTCACAACTCTTATGCTGAACAACTTCTTCCTCACATCCAATCTGAATCTCCCCACTTTCAGCTTTGCTCCATTCCCCCTAGTCCTGTCACTACCCTGATAGCCTCGAAAGTCCCTCCCCAGCTTTTCTGTAGGTCCCCTTCAGATACTGGAAGGCCACAATAAGGTCACCTGGGAGCCTCCTCTTCTCCAAACTGAACAGCCTCAACTCTTTCAGTCTGTCCTCATGGGAGAGTTGCTGCAGCCCTCTGAGCATCCTCGTGGCCCTTCTCTGGACACCTCCAGCATGTCCACATCCTTCTTGTAACAGGGCTCATGCAACAGCAACAACATTTGCACCCAAGCTCTCCCAAGGCCAAGAGATGAAGCTCTCCTGTCCTTGGAATCTAGACAAAGGGTTACATTGTCCTTATCTTCATCCCAGACTTTTGCTTCTCTTCTTCATCTGCAGCCCTTTAAAATGTGTTTGAAATGTTGAAGAATACATGCTGGCAGGAAGAGCAGAGCTGCAGGAGAAGCTTTAAATATTTCAGCATGTCTATAAGTCACCACCTTCAAGGAAGTCTCAAAGTCTCCTATCTCCACAGCCAGGAGAAGTGCAGTGGAATGTTCAGCTACTCTCACTAGTCCCTGCTTTAGGCTGGCCTCAGGAACTGGAATTGATTCAGTAAGCTCAGAAGTAACCCTTAGAGCTGCATCTTGAGTTGTGTTTATCCTATGTTGTGGTCTTGAATGTGTTCAAGAGGTCTGGCCTAGACCCATTCGTCCTTCACTGGCCACAGAAAGAGCTTGCAGATTAGCACCCAGGCCACACTGCAATTCTGGAGCCCCCAGCACAAGAAGGACATGGAACTGTTGGAGAGAGTCCAGAGGAGGCCCACAAAGATGATCAGAGGGCTGGAGCACCTCTGTTATAAGGACAGGCTGAGAGAGTTGGGGCTTTTCAGCCTGGAGAAGAGAAGGCTTCGAGGAGACCTTATAGCAGCCTACCAGTATCTGAAGGGGGTCTACAGGAGGGCTGGGGAGGGGCTGTTCACAAGGTCTTGTAATGACAGGACAAAGGGGAATGGGTTTAAACTGGCAGAGGGGAGATTTGAACGGGATGTTAGGAAGAAATTCTTCACAGTGAGGGTGGTGAGGCACTGGCACAGGTTGCCCAGGGAGGTTGTGTCTGCTCCCTCTCTGGATGTGTTCAAGGCCAGGCTCGATGAGGTCTTGAGCGTCCTGATCTAGTGGGAGGTGTCCCTGCCTGTGGCAGGGGGTTGGAACTGGATGATCTTTGAGGTCTCTTCCAACCTAGACCATTCTATGATTCTATGATTCTATGAACCTAAACCTCCCCTGCAGCAACTTGTGGCCATTTCCTCTTCTCCTCTCACTTGTTTGTTGGGAGAAGAGACCAACACTGGTGTCACTCCAAACTACTTTCAGAGTTGTAGAGAGCAAGGAGGTCTCCTCTCAGCCTCCTGCTTGTCCAGACTAACCAACCCCAGTTCCCTCAGCTGCTCCTTACCAGCCCTGCTCTCCAGACCCTTCACCAGCTTTGTTGCCCTTCTCTAGACCCTCTCCAGCACCTCAAAATCCTTCCTGTAGTGAGTTGCTGCCTTTTCCCCACAGAAAGACACCCACTTTGGTCCTGTTGCTCAGGAGTACCATCTCATAACAGCAAGGCTCCTCCCAGCAACCTCCAGATAGTCTGGGAAGTGATTTCCCAGAGGAGCTGCTGGCAGAACATGTCCGATTAGAGGAGCTCCCTGGGGAAGTGCCATTTGGAAGCAGCAGCATGCTCAGACTCAGGGACTGCACATTAGCTGCTTGAGTGGTGGAAATGAAACCTGTTAAGAGTTCTGCTGTTTCACCCAGAGAAATGGCCCCGCTGCGACGTAACCCACCTGATCTTTCCTAAAGACAATTATGGGATGCAAATATTGACAAAGCACCTGTTTGCTTTATGCCCATTGATATGTTCAACACAATCTCCGCGCCTCCAATGAAACTTGAGCGAGCTGCCCCTCTGCTCTGCCCTGGTGAGGCCACAGCTGGAGTACTGGGTCCAGTTCTGGGCTCCCTGGTTCAAGAGGGCCAGGGAACTGCTGGAGGGGCTACAAAGATGGTGCATCTGCAGCATCTCTGTGAGAGGAAAGGTTGAGATGTTGGCTATAGCGCAAGATCATGAAGTGGGTGGAGAATCTCCTTTGCCAAAGTCACAAAAGGTGCTGAGACCTAATATCTGGAAGTGATTGTGCCTCTGTAGTATGCACCTTGAAGCCAGTGTCCAGTTTTGGGCCGTCGTTCCAAGAAGGACATTGAGGGGCTGGAGCAGGTCCAGAGAAGGTGAGGTAGGTGACCTAGAGAACAGGTCTGGTGGGGAGCAGCTGAGAGAACTGGGGCTGTTCAGCCTGAAGAAGAGGAGGCTGAGAGGAGACCTCATTGCTCCCTGCAGCTCCCTGAAAGGAGGCAGTAGTGAGAAGAGTTGTTGGCCTGATCTTCCAAGTAGCTAACAGCAGGGCAAGAGTAAATGATCTCAGGTTGCACCAAGGGAAGTGTAGGTTGGACACAAGGAAAGATTTCTTTGTTGCAAGAGTGGTCAGGCGTTGGAACAGACTGCCCAGGGGGGTAGTGGAGTCCCCATCCCTGCAGGTGTTCAAGAAATGTATGGACATGGCACTTGGGGACATGGTTTAATGGTCATGGAGGTGTTGGGTGGAAAATTGGACTTGATGATCTCGGAGGTCTTTTCCAACCTTAATGATTCTATGATTCTAAGATCTAAGACAGGGACCAGGGACCATAATTAGAGTAAGTGATGAACAAAGAAGCCTTCCTGGAGGATGCCCTGGCTGGCAGAGCGGTGGCACATCAGGAGCATGCTCTGAGACATCTGGGCAGGAAAAACAGTTTGGGGTTTGGTACTCAACCCACACTGGAAGTGTTTATGAATACTTCTGCTTCTGCACTAACAGACAGCCCTGGCTGGCAGACACAAACCTCATCTTAAGGTCTTCTATAACGACAATCATCCTCCCTTTTCCTGCCCCAAACTAGGTCCTTGCCAGCTCCAACGGCCTCGGGGAAAGCAGCCAGGCTGTCAGCGAGGCTAAAGGGCTGAGGATTGCCATAGGACCTGGAGCTGGACACTTCAGAGGCGGTGTGATTTATACATCCTGTCTGAAATAATGGTTTCAGCAGAAGAAAAGCACCTCTTGAAATTGCTGCTGTCACTTCTGCTTCCTGTTTATGAGGCTGGATTCGGTTACACAGATGTCAGCGGTGGCATCGCAGACGTGGCATCGGCACCGGCTGCAGGTAGGGGAGAAAATCAGGGAACATGAGCTCTCAAATCACATTTCAGTGCCAATATCTTCCTTAGCAATAAGGGGGAGAGAAGGAAAACAATTTCGGAGAGGCTGCACTAGATAAGCCACGGTCGCTCCTGAGCAGAACAATTATTGTTGCTATAAAGGAACCTGTGATGCATCATCTGCTCCTTAACAACCCCTGCGAGAGGAGGGAGGAGGGTTATCGAGGGACTTGAGGGGAGCCAATCTCTAACCCCAATCTTTAATAAAGCAGCTGGAAAGAAATCAGGAAATTATACACTTGTAGGGTTGATCTCAATGGTAAATACGAGTCTACAGAAATTAATAAAGGATGAGGTCACGCAACAGCTGGAGGAGCTCGGGCTGGGGTTGCAGGCACTCCAGATGGCTTTGGGGCTTGGCTTTTTAAAGGCATAAAGCTTCACCTGAGAAACCTGCGAGAACATCGCCAGCAGCTGAGGGTGGTGCAAGGTGAGATGGGAGCATCAAGATGAGTGTGGGATGGGAGCAGGTTGAGAGAAGTTCTCCCCGCTTTGAACTCTGCCTTGGTGAGACCGTATCTGGAGCACTGAGTCCAGTTCTGGGCTTCTCAATTCAAGAAGGACAGGGACTTGCTGGAGGGGGCACAGCACACGGCTGTAAAGATGCTGAGTGGACTGGAAGATCTCTGATGAGGAAAGCCTGAGGGAATTGGGGCTTTTTAGCCTTGAGAAGAGCAGACTGAGTGGTTGTCAGGAGGATGGGACCAGACTTTTTCCAGTGGTGCATGGTGGCAGGACAAGGGCTAACTGAAACATGAGTAGTTCCACATAAACACAAGGAGGAGCTTCTTTAATTTAAGGGTGATAGAGCCCTGGGGCAGGCTGCCCAGAGAGGTGGTGGAGTCTCCATCTCTGGAGATATTTGAAACCCACGTGGACACGCTCCTGTGTGACCTTCTCTAGGTGACCCTGCCTTGGTAGAGAGATTGAACTCAATGATGCCCAGAGGCTGCTTCCACCCCCTCCAGTTCTGCAATTCTGTGAGGTAAGCAGCAGCAGCTCCCTGCTGAAAACATCACTTCATATCCCAAAGGCAGTCAGTGGAGGCTGAAGGATGCAACTATGGAAGGGGTGACAGCTCAGAGCCAAGTCATGACATGCCCTTCAGCACTGCTGAGGACATTTAACCAGCCCAAGGACAATCCCCTCAGCCTTGTTGGTGGTGATCATGAGAAACAAAACTTCTGTTGTACTTTTTTTGGCAAAAAACCAAAAAACCAAACTCATTCCTCTTCCTATTCCCACAGTGGTGAGCCCAAGCTGGATGCCACAGTGGGTCTGGTGGTCATAGGGTGGCCAAAGGGCACCTCAAGCATGGACACCTCATCTGCAGGGCTGGCTGGTGTGCTGGGAGGATTGTTCCTCTGTGGACACTGGGGAGGTTCAGGCAAGGCCAGGGAACATGAGAATAATTGCATATACACTTGGGAAGAATTTCTGGCTGCTTGTCAGGAGCTCTACAGCAGAACTGCCTATTGTACTGGGAGGCCTTCACAGACTGTCCTGCATAGCTGAGTCCTTATGAGCTCGCCTTTGAGGTGGGAGCCAACTGGTATATACTGGCCTACCCTGGGGTTAGATATGGGATCCAGCAGCCATCCCAAATTACAGGCAGCGTGGACTGGCTCCAGGGGGTACAAACAGCAGAAGAATGCAGTTTGAGCTAACCTCAAAGCTCCAGGCAGGTTTTGGTAGCAACCAGCCCCAGGTGGGTGTTGGCTCCTCCTGGTCAGCCCCAAAACAGTGCTTGGGACACATTAGAGGTGGCAAAGGGCTGGGTTAGTGTTTGGGATCATGTGGGCTTTGGGGGTGATGGGAGGTGACAGGAGGTGACCTGGGGATCTGCATGATAGCAGGCACTGGTGGAACAGGAATAAGGGTCTCGTAGTGGCCGGGATGGACTAGGCTGAACTGGGCTGAGTGTAGATGAGCTGAGTTGGACTGGGTGGGGCTGGCCCGAACAGAACTGGGCCGGACTGGGCAGGTGTGAACTGGGCTGGGAAGGCTCATGTGCTCTGTCAGTGCAGCACACCGGTGAAAGGAGAGGAGAGGAGCTGGAACAGGAGCAGCTTGATGGGTCAGGCCTCCTGGGGACCCCCAGCCAAGCCAACATTTGCAAGACCCTAAAATAAATTAGGAGCGATGCTTCAGCATCTCACAAGGTGCTCTGTGAGACCCAACACCAAGTGCTCCAAAACAGAAAGCCTTCAAACCACTGGCTCCTTCTGAAAAGGGAGGGGATGGACCTTGCATAATTAGAGAAGGTGGCTTGACACTATGGTTTCTTCTCCTACAGGATCCCATGAGTTGTCCAACAAGGACAGAAACAGGATCTGCAGCGCAGTGGAAGGCAGCCTTGAGAGGATCACCTTGCACTGGGAATATGGGTGAGAGCAGCCACCATAACAGCAGCTTGAAAACAGTCTCTCAGGAGGATGCAGCTCTGTTCTCTAACCCACTGCTTACCCACATCTGAGGAAGGCAGATTTAGTCTGGAGATTAGGAAGAAATTCTTTAGAGCGAGGGTGGTGAGACACTGCAACAGGTTGCCCAGGGAGGTTGTGGCTGCTCCCTCCCTGAAGGTGTTCAAGACCAGGTTGGATGAGGCCCTTGAGCAACCTGTTCTAGTGGGAGGTGTCCCTGCCCAGGGAACAGGGTTGGAACTGGATGATCTTTGAGGTCTCTTCAAGCCCAAACCCTTCTGTGAATCTCTGAGTGTGCTGAAAGGAGGAAAATGCCACTTGGCCAGATGATGAGGGCTGATGTTTACAGGATGTCTCAGCAGAGCAGTGCTGCAGCCTCCTCATTAGAAACCAGAAACTATTAATGGCAGAGCCTCACACTCATTTTGGGACACGCTGGGTTAATCTAGTGGGTTTTCTGCCCTACTTTTTCTTTTTTTTTTCCTTCTTCTTCTTTTTTTTTTTTTTTTTTAATTTTTTTGCTTCAGATGTGGCAGGCTGCTGCTGAAAACCTACAACTGGGTTCACTGGAAAGGATCCTGTAGGTTGCAGTGAGTAAGTGCAGAGCAGGGGCTCTAAAATACGTTCTGCTTTTTAATACAGGGGGCTCTAAAATGCATTCTGCTTTTTTACTACTGATTCCTGTGTTTAAAAAAAAAAAAAAAAAGT
>VWZI01000025.1:71001-102664 GCA_013396835.1 Psilopogon haemacephalus
GGGAGGAGCATACACATCCCTGAGTCACATCCCATAGAACAGAGAGGTCAGGTCCGTGCTCATCTCCCCAGTCTCAAGCTCTGCTGGACATGACCAGGAGTGTCCATCCTCTGAGGCCAAGCTGGTTCCCCTGCCTCCACCCTTTGGAAACATTAAGAACTTCAGGACTTTCAGTACTTGAAGGGGGCCTACAAGAAAGCTGGGGAGGGACTTTTTTACAAGGGCTTGTAGTGACAGGATGAGAGGCAATGGCTCTGAGCTGAAAGAGAGGACATTCAAACTGGAGATTAGGAAGATATTCTTTAGAGTGAGGGTGGTGAGACATTGGAACAGGTTGCCCAAGGGGGTTTGGGTATCCAAGACCAGGTTAGATGAGGCCATGAGCAACCTGGTCTGGCAGGAGGAGTCCCTGCCTATGGCACAGGGGGGTTGGAACTGGATGATCTTTAAGTTCCCTTCCATCTCAGACCATTCAGTGAACTCTCTGGGAAGCTCAGCAGGCTGACCTCATAGCTTGGCATGGAGTCAAGTGAGTGATGCTAAGAGGGTCTTGAGCCCTGAACTGCCCCATGTCAGGCTCGGGAGGCTTGTTCCAAGCCTCTGCCTTTTCCAGACAATTTCTTTCAGTTTGAAAAAAAATGCATTTGTGTATTCAGTGGAATACTGAAGAGTTGTTTGGTTTTTCAGTTTGCTTTTAATCTGAGTCACTTTCCTTGCTGCCTCTCTGCTCTGCCTGCACAGGACAAGCCTGACAGCAAAACTTCATTGTAAATTGCATTTTAAACCCCCCAAGGAGTTGCCATTTGCTCCTGTTTTCTGCCAGTGACCATTAAAATCTAAGGTGATTGTGTTGCCCTGCTGTGACAGGACAAGGGGTGATGGCTTAAACAAAATGAAGGAGATTCAGGCTGGAGAGAAGGAAGAAATGATTGACACTGAGGGTGGTCAGAGAGTGGCCCAGGTTGCTCTTAGAGATGGGAGATGCTCCACCCTCATGAATCATTCCATGTGAAGCTGGTTGGGGGCTCTGCTCTAGTTGCAGGTGTCCCTCCTGATTGCAGGAGGGGTTGGACTTAGTGGCCTTTAAAAGTCCCTTCTCACCCAAATCAGCCTGTGATGGGTTCTGCATTGGTATGTAAGTGCTCAGAGAGCTGTATGGACAAACTCCCATGGGAAGGGATGCTGACTGGTGCCACTGCTGGGAGGTGGAAACAAGATAGTTTGGGAGCAGAGGAGTCTCCTCAGCTGTGTAAGCTTCACCCCTGCTGCTCAGGTAAGTACTCTGATGTTTATTTACTTTCCTTGCTCTGATGACCAGGTATGAAAGGCAGGAGAAACACAAGTGGCAGGTTTGGTGTTCTTTGCTGAGCTGGTGCCAAGGGATGTAGGAGATCATTCAGGATCCCTCCCCAGTCTCGGAGATAAGCAAAAGATCACCAAAAGCACTGTTGCATGGGCAGGGATTTGCAGCTGCCAGAGATGGGGCTGAAATTTTGTCAGTGTGGTAAAGCAGCTTGTAGAGAGCTACATGGGGAATGCTTCAGCTGTAGAGCACAAAACCCTGACACAAGCCCCAGGTACCAAGCAGCCCTTTGGTGGTTTTGAAGGGGGCAGGACCCTCCTGCTGTGGCATGGGTAGGATGGAACCTGCTGACTGAATGTAAAACTGAAACCCACCGTTGTGAGACACTCAAACCTGTGTCCCAAGAGTGCTTCCAGAAGAAGGGAACCCACATTCTTCTCTCCAGCTGCCCCAGATGGAGGAAGCTCTTGAGAGGAGAGGACCAACCAAGCTGGTGTTGCCAAGTACTTCATGGCATTGCTAGACACCGTGGCACAGGGCTCAGCCCCAGAGCCTCCAGGCATCCACTTTGCTGCTCATCTGCCTGGGCTGTGAAGGCTTTGCTTCTGCCCTGGGATTTGAGCCTCACTGGAGAAGAGGAGGAAATGGCTTGTTGTGTGTTAAAGATTCAGGCTGATAAAAATGTTTATTCCCCTTGGACCAGTTAAAAGCCTCAGAAATGAGGCCAGGTGATAACTTTAAATCTTTTTTTTTTTTTTTTTTTTTTTTTTTTTTTTTTTTTTTTTTTTTTTTTTTTTTTTTTTTTTTTTTTTTCTCTGAGTTAGGTGCTTTTGGCCCCTTCATCCAGAGCTGCATTTCTAGTTTTGTTTGTACGACAGCAGTAAGATGCTCACTGATTGAGTAGGAGAGTTCTCTTGAGTTAAGAAACCTGCTCCGCTTTAGTTAAAACTCTCAACTGAGAACTGACCTTTAGATGCCACAAAGCTCTCTGTGCTTTGGAGACCATGTTCTCGTCCTCAGCAACTCTGTCCTCCCAAATTCCAGCAAGCTGCTCCTCCAGATGACAGAGTTTCACTGTAAGGCAGCAGAAGCAGCACAAGGAACAAGTGAAATGCTTGTTAAAGGGTTCCTGGGAGCCTTGGCAGAACATGGTTATGGCCTAATCCCTGGAGGTGTTTAAGGCCAGGCTGGATGAGGCTGTGCCCAGCCTGTCTAGGGTAGGGTGTCCCTGCCCATGGCAGGAGAGTTGGAGCTAGATGATCCTTGTGGTCCATTCCAACCCTGACTGATTCTACAATTCTCACAGGGTGAGAGACCAGGGTGGCTGTGGAGACTGAGAGAGTTGGGACTGTTCAGTTTGGAGAAGAGGAGGCTCCCAGGTGACCTCCTTGTGGCCTTCCAGTATCTGAAGGGGGCCTACAGAAAAGCTGGGGAGGGACTTTTTAAGGCTATCAGGGAATGACAGGACTAGGGGGAATGGAGCAAAGCTGGAGGTGGGGAGATTCAGATTGGATGTGAGGAGGAAGTTCTTCACCATGAGAGTAGTGAGAGCCTGGAATGTGTTGTCCAGGAAGGTGGTTGGGGCCACATCCCTGGAGGTGTTTGCAGCCAGGCTGGATGAGGCTGTGGGCAGCCTGAGCTGGGGTAGGGTGTCCCTGGGCATGGCAGGGAGGTTGGAGCTAGATGATTCTTGTGGTCCATTCCCAACCTGACTGATTCTATGAGTCTGAGCTTTGGCTGTTACTGATTCTTGGGGAAAGGAACAGCAAATATGTGCTGAAGCCTGGCAGAGATGGAGGTAAAATCAGCCTGTGATGGGCAGGACAACCCAGACACTTCTCACTGCTCAAACACAAAGCTGTTCTCCTGGAGTTGGCCAGCATGGTTAGGTGGCTCCCACCTGCATTAACTACCACTCTTAGCTTAGGCAAAGTCCTCAATTACTTAAAAACCCAACCAGACACCAAAAAACCCAAACAAACAAACCCCCTCCACTCCTCATTAGTAGTCATTTTTGCCCTGCAGAGTAATTTTGTAGTTCTTAGATGATGAATTCTCATTGCATGATTCATACCAGCAGCTTCTTGAGAAGCCCTTGGAGCAGCAGAGGCAACACCCTGCTGAGATTGAGCACCTCCACTTTGTCATCTTTGTCCTGGCATCAGGAGCTCTTTGAGAGCAGCTCCAATGGTGCACCTCCAGCTTGCTTGGTGAGCAGGCAGGAACCTGCTGCAGGTGGCCATGGTGCTGCAGGAGCTGCAGCCAGAGCTGGTGCTCACAGGGAGCATCTCGCCAAGCAGATGCTGCCCCATGACTCAGGTCTCCCTTTTGGTGGCTGTGGTGACCTGTTTTTTCCTGTGGCAAGGCTCTGCTGAGGGAAGTGCTGCCACTGCTTTCCCAGTCACCCCTTCAGCTGTCAAGCAGCCGCAGGAGATGGAGCTGAAGTTTCAGGTAGCTATTGGCCGCCTCTCTCGGTGCTTTCTCTTGGTGGAGCTCTGTTTCTGCTGATTTTGGCTTGAATTTTGGACAGCATAAATCAGATTCCTTTTTTTTGGTGTTTATCTGCCTTCTGGAGGTGGTTTTTAAGAGGTGTTCAGCGCTCGCTGTGATAAAACCCAAATGGTCCAGGCTGGTCCCAGTGTCCATCACACACAAGGTGTGTGTGTGGTGAGGGGTGAGGGTGTTACTGATTTCCATCATAGGGAGAGATTCAGACTGGAGAGAAGGAAGAAATGCTTGATGCTGAGGGTGGTGAGAGTTTGGCCCAGGTTATCTGGAGAGGTGGTAGATGTCTCATCCCTGGAACCACTCCAGGTCAGGCTGCCTGGGGCTCTGAGCACCCTGCTCTAGTTGCAGATGTCTCTGCTGATGGCAGCAGGTTGGACTGGCTGACCTTCTGTGGTCCCTTTCAGCCCTAAATATTTGAGAAGCCCCTTTGGCAGCTGCTGACTGCAGCCTCTGCCAGAGGGCTGGAGAAGGTTCGGGCTGAGCTGTGACACCAAGCACTGACCTTGATGTTGGGAAGGAACTTGTGTAAAGCTCTGTAAGTTGGTCTCTTCTCACTACCAACAAGTGATAGATGGCCTCAAGTGGCATCAGGGGAGGTTAAGGTTGGTCTTCAGAAGAAACTCCTTCACTGAAATGGTTTTGAAGGACTGGAACAGGCTGCCCAGGCAGGTGGTTGAATCCCCATCCCTGGAAGTGTCACAAAGAGGCAGAGATGTGGTGCTGAGGGACACTGCTTAGCACCGACCTTGGTAGGGGTAGAGAGTGGCTGGACTCAATCTGAAGGGCTTTTTCACACCCAAACAATTCTCTGATCCTATTCTAAGTTCAATCCCTTACCCTTTGGTGACCACAGAGCTTTGCTTCGTCCTATTTCAACCCACCCATGTGTGAATGCTTGCTCAAATATTGCCTCGAACACCTCATGGTCGTCACCACCGCTGCTCCTGCAGCACAGGCATCGATTTCTGGGGCACTGCTTCCTCCAGCTTTTGTTCTGCAGCTTTTCCCCCCTCTTGGCTAATTGTTGCAGCTCTCTGGCAATGATGCATTTAGTATTGGATTGATGTATTTTTATTTTTTTAAATGTATTTTCGAGAGTTCTTAACGCTTGTCTCAGCTGGAGACACGTTCTGGCCTGACTTGCAATTCCCTCCGCAGCCTCGCTGCAGGCAGCTAATAGAGACCAAAAAAAAGAATAAGAAGTCAATAAATCTGTGCTGCACGTCATAGAAGATGTAAAGATTTTCATTATTTTTTTTTTTTAATGAATAAACAGCCAGAAATAATCCTTAAATTAAAAAAAAAAGTTTAAAAAAAGAAGTAAAAAAAATAATAAATTTTGAGGTCTAATTAAGGAAATGGTGCAAGAACATCCTGGGATTTATAAGGTATGCCGAAGGCTTTGCCAGCACTGAGATGAAAGGAGCAGGTACCTGAGTACCTCTCCACACCTGGTTTCTTGGTGCAGGAGCAAAGGCAGAGGAACTGCTGGAGAGGGTCCAGAGGAGGCCCACGAAGATGATCAGAGGGCTGGAGCACTTCTGCTGTGAGGACAGACTGAGAGAGTTGGGGCTTTTCAGCCTGGAGAAGAGAAGGCTTTGGGGAGACCTCATAGTAACCTTCCAGTATCTGAAGGGGGCCTACAGGAAGGCTGGGGAGGGACTGTTCACAAGGTCTTGTAATGACAGGATGAGGGGGAATGGGTTCAAATTGGCAGAGGGGAGATTTGAGCAGGATGTTAGGAGGAAGTTCTTCACAGTGAGGGTGGTGAGACACTGGCACAGGTTGCCCAGGGAGGTTGTGTCTGCTCCCTCCCTGGATGTGTTCAAGGCTAGGCTGGATTAGGTCTTGAGTGACCTGATCTAGTGGGAGGTGTCCCTACCTATGGTGGGGGGTTGGAACTGGATGATATTTGAGGTCTCTTCCAACCTAAACCATTCTATGATTCTATGACATGAGCCTGGTCAGTGGTAACTGGAGATGTGGGTTTGCCTGCCAGCAGAAGAAGAGCTGGGGAGCCCCTCCACAGTAAACTGGGTGTGACTGGGAGATGTTGCCTCCCTCCCCACGTGTGACCTGATCTGTGGACCCTGCAGCAGCCACATCGCTGTGCAGGATTTACAAACTTTGTGCCCAGAACAGGGGCAGGGGAAAACTTGAACTGGAAAGGGGGGGAAAAAAAAAAATCCCCCAAGTGGGTCTAAACGAGAGCAATTCCTGGTTCAGCTTGCAGCTGGGTTTCCTGTTGTGTTGAAAGCTTCCCATTTAATGCACTTGAGCTTTTCATAAGCTGCCAGTAAACTATTGCAACAAATCTGGGACCATTTGGTAACCTCCTGCTCTCACCAGAGCTGGGCAGTGAGGAGCAGGGCAGCAGCAAACAGCAGTGCTCTCTGCTAGAAGCAGAGGATGATGCAGCAGGAGCAAACCTGCTGGAGAGCCAAGCCCACTGGCACCTTACCTGGTGGCTGTTAATGAATACCCAACCCCAAGTTTGGTTGCTTAGGGCTCAGGTTTAGGGCTGGCAAGAACTCTCAAAGGTCATCTTGTCCAACCCCTCTGCAGTGAGCAAGGACTCCTCCAACTAGAGCACATTGCTCAAGGCTCCACCAAGCTTGACCTTGAATATCTTTAGGGATGGGGTCTCCACATCTCTTTGGGTGTTTGGGTGGTCACTGGGGGTGGGTTTGAGGCTTGGGTTTAGGTGGGTTTTAGGGCTCACATAGGGCTTCCTGCTTGGTTGAAGGATGTTGTGTCAGAGAAATGCAATGGAGGTTTCTCCAGCCCGGGGCGGGAAGGAGGTTGGCTGCTGGCCCAGGGAGCGCCTGGGATCAAAGCCAGGAGCTGGAATCCACGGGAATTTCTTCACAGCCTCCCTCAAACCAGCGCAACACAAAGAGGCTCGAGGGCAAGTGAGCTGTGCTGGGTGTGGGGAAGAGGAGCAGGGTCCTGTGGGCTCCAGCTTTAGCCCAGCCCCACTGTGGGGTGTCAGGATGAGCACCTCCCAAGCCCTGGCAGGGATCAGGATCTGCCTGTGTGGGAGGATGGATCCCATCTGATTCAGCAAACAGTACTCCCCACTTGAGAGGACTTATGTGGGTGACCCCAGCTGAGCTGCACTTAGAGACTGTGCCTGCTGTTGGGGTTGATCCCTGTGTTGTCTGCTCAGATTTCCTCTGCTGGTGCTGACAGTGTGACCCTCTCAGCTGCAGGTTCCAGAAGCAAATTCCCTGCTCCAGTGGGGACTGTGGAGATGTTTTGGGTGTCAGCCTCTCCCAGTGCTGGGGAGCTGGCTGCTGAGCCTCCTCTGTGCTGCAGAGAAAGCAAACCTAACTCATGGAATCATCAAAGAATGCTTTGGGTTGGAAGGCACCTTGAAGACCACCAAGCTCCAAACCCACTTCCATGGGCAGGGACACCTTCCACTAGACCAGGTTGTTGAAGGCCTCATCCAGGCTGGCTTTGATGAGTCAATGAATGGTTTGGATAGGAAGGGACCTTTCAAGGTCATCCAGTCCAAACCCCCTGCACTCAACAGGGACGTCTACAACTAGAGCAGGTTGTTCAGAGCACCAAACAACCTGACCTGGAATGGTTCTGGGGATGGGGCATCAGCCTTGCTTCTTCAGTGCTGGTACCACTCTTAGAGGCAAAGCTTTATTCCATCTCCTAAACCAAAGGAGTGATTCAGAGGCTCTGTCTCTAGCAGCAGCTCTATTTATATGACACCAGATTATTCCATAAATACCACAGTTCCTTACTGGTGCAGTCCTATTTGGGTGGAAGGCAATTACTTCTCTAGCACAGTGCCAGGGATTAATTATTCCAGAAGCAACTGTTAAAATCCACTTTTAATGCTCAATAACATACCACAGAGTGCTGGTCCCTGGCACCCCCACACCTCTGTACTGGGGAGATGCAGCAGGGTGAGAGCATGGCTGGGCCCCTCCATCTTGTGGCACTGTGCTGGTGTCATGCAATGGGGACAGCACATCAGAGCATCTTCTTTTTCTTCCTTTTTAAGAATAGGAAGGACTTGTGGGTGGGCTTATGTAATAGACCTGGGGGAGGGACTAACAACTTGGTGATTCTCCCATGCTGCCTTCGTGAGACTTCACCTGCAGTGCTGGGGCCACCTCTGGAGCCCCCCAACACAAGAAAGAGACAGAACTGTTGAAGCAGGTCCAGAGGAGGCCACAGTAATGATGGGAGGAGGATTGGAAGCCCTCTGCCATGAGGCCAGACTGAGACAATTGAGGTTGTTCAGCCTGCAGAAGAGAAGGCTCCAGGAAGACCTTAAAGCAGCCTTCCAGTACTGCAGGGGGTTACAGCAGAGCTGGGGAGGGACTCTGTACAAAGATGGATTCAGCCTGGAAGAAACTGGATGTAGGTGGGACAGGAGGAAGAAATTCTTTACCGAGAGCATGGTGAGGCAGCCTGGTCTAGTAGGAGGTGTCCTATTATGTCCTACACGTCCCTGCCTGTGACAGGGGGCTGGAACTAGAGAATCCCTGAGAATTCAAGCCATTCAAGCCATTCTGTGATTTTAAGTTCAGGGAAAGACCTGCATTGTACTCTGCAAAGCCCTGTGGTACCAAGCAGCACCCAGAGTGGGGGACTCAAGGCTGACAGGGTGCTGGGGTCCAAGGGTTCTGCCATCATCACTAGGTGATCTTTTGAGGTCAGTTCCAGCCCCTGACGTTCTGTGTGAGTCTGTGATCATCTAAGGTTCTCCTCACCACAGCAGATGCAGAGGAAAAGAGCCTTCAGTGAAGGCTGAATCCCATAACACATGGCTGAGAGTAAACAAGTGCTCACAGAACTGGGCTTTGGGCCACTGGAGTTAAAGCTTCTCTGTGCCTTCCGGACCCGTTACGCTTGTACAAACAAACATCCAGTGGCAGAGAGAGATGAGCCTGAGTGATGAGGAGCCCAGGCTTGGCTGGTGGCCTGAGCTGTGCCTAGCACTGAATGGTCAGGCTGCAGAGGTGCTGGGGACACGCACAAGCTGCTGTCCAGCTCTTCTCCCACGTTCTTCTGTGGTTGTGCCAACTGCAGAGGCGTCCAGAGCTGATCTCTGGGCAATGGTGCCACTTTGCAGCTCCCTGCTGCAGAATGCAGACTCAGCCCAGTGCTCTCATGGCCCAAGTGCTGCACCCTGAGTGGAGCAAGCACTGACTGCAGCCTGGCTTCTGTGTCCCCATCCTGGTGCCCCAGCTGCCACACACTGATGTCTCAGCACTGGTGATGCTCTTTGCCTCCGTGCAGGATGCCTGTGATGAGGTAGAAGGATCGAGGCAATAGCAAACCCTAGTAACAGGTGACAGGACAAGAGGAAATGGTCTCAAGTTGTGTCGGGGGAGGTTTAGGTTGGACATAAAAGAAACTTCATTGCTGCAAGGGTTCTCAAAGACTGGAACAGGCTGTCCAGGGAGGTGGTTTGAATCCCCATCCCTTGAGGGGTTTCAAAGAGGCAGAGATGTGGTGCTGAGGGATGTGGTTTAGCATCAGCCTTGGTTGAGCTGGTGGTGGTGGGACTGGATGACCTGAGAGGTCTTTTCAAACCAAACCAGCTCTGTGACTCTGTGAATCATCTCTATTCTCAGCAGCTTCAAAGAGGAGCCAAAAGAGATCAAACCCATGTAGTTTGTATTTGTCTGTTCTGGGGCTGATGGACAAAATGTTCTCTGAGTTATTTCCACCCTAAGTGGTGGTGAGGAAAGTTATTTCTCTGACCATCACATTTTGAGAGTCACCAGAAAATGCCAAGAGCATCATTCTTGTGGTGCAGCCACCCTGGTGATGGGCAGGAGCTCATCCCTTGCGGTGGCAGCTCCTGGCTGGAGGATGAAAAGAGCTTGAGGGGGTCCTGACTCTCCAGAGATGCAGCCCCAACCCTCCCTGTCTCAGCCCTTTTGTTCTGGTCTGTGCTTCTCTGCTCTCTTGGTTTATAGGCAGGACTGGGAAAGGCAAAATGAAGCTAGATAGCTGTGCAGGCTCAGAGAGCACAGGGAGGAGCAGAATGATATTCTGTTGTTGATTTATTCTCTTTAAAACATCAAAGTGGCTCTGACCAGAGAAGGGTTTGAAGCATGGACTCAGGCTTCAGCTTGAAATACCTTTTTTTCCTTTTTTTCTTTTTTTTTTTTAAGATTAATGTCAGTCTATGGCTGGTGCCAGATGTTATTTAAAAACACTGGGGTTTGTTTTCTGAAGCCCAAGTCATAGCTACTTCAGGTTTAGAAGTTGTTTTCTCTCAGTGTCTGTGTACAGGAACACTGCAGTCTTGTTCTGGGCCAGTTTCCTTGTTCCCACAAGCTCAATTTCCTAATTAGAAGCTAATCTGTAAGTGCAAACGAAGGAGAAATGCAAAATCGACTCATCCTTAGCAGCTGAAGCAGAAGAGGGGTGAAAGGAAAAACCTGTAGTGCTTTAAATGTTTACAGACCAAGGTCCCCAAGCACTTCTGAGAAACTCCTTCTGAAACCTGGGCACTGTCTCTTCACCAGCAGCACCCAAGGGTCCTGCCTATGCTCTTCCAAAGGCAAATTACTCCTGCTGACCAAAGCCGCAGGTGGATAAGGAGTTAATTGCTCCTTTGTTTCAGGTTCTGGAATCCTAACTACAGCTTCAATGCCCAACTGAACCTCCAGACAAGCTTCTGGCTGAAGTCAGTCTGATGAGTTTGGTCTGGGGAAGCTCTGTACCTCAGGCACCTGAGTCACAGACAGAATGAACTGGGTTGGAAGGGATGCTCAAAGGTCATCTTGTCCAACCCCCGTGCAGTGAGCAGAGCCATCAACCAGATGGGCTGCAAGGGACCCTCGAAGGTCATTTTGTTCATTCCCCCCTGCACTAAGCAGGGACATCTCCAATCAGATCGGGCTGCCCAGGGCCACATCAAGTCTGATCTTGAATGCCTCCAGGGCTGGGGCCTCAACCACATCTCTGGGCAAGCTGTTCTTGTGTCTCACAGCTCTCGTTGTACTCTGAAGGCTGTGGAACATCTTGCAGCACAAACATTGCTGTGATGATGCTCTCGGGTGGTGACGTTCCCATCCCTGAAACAACTTCTGAAGCACTGAGACCTGTCATGGCTATGTTTACTCTCTTTCATTACCCAGTGATGTTGTCTGCAGGGCTGAAGCATCCCACAGCGTGCACCTGCCTCAGCTTCTTCCCATCCAACGTAGAGCTGCGTGCAGCAGAGCCTGGTCACACTGACACGTGGGCTGCTTGCTGGAAGATGAAAAGAGCAGCTTCTTTAGAAGTTCCTTATTAAATGCATAATCTTGTTGAGCAAAGCCATCTTCCCTCCAGCTTGTTCAGCCCTTCAACATGCATTTGTTCACACTCCATCTACAAAGTGCTGCAACTTCTGCCCTGCTTTCTGTGCCGCAGGTTGGTTGCTCTCAGTTTGTGGCCCTGGGAAGTTGGAATGGGATTTCATAGACTCACAGGATGGTAGGGGTTGGAAGGGACCTTTGAAGGTTGTCCAGTCCAACCTCCTTGCCAAAGAAGGGTATCCTAGGGCAGGTCACACAGGAAGCCATCCACATGAGTCTTGAAAGTCTCCAGAGAAGGAGATTCCACAACCTCTCTGGGCAGCCTGCTCCAGAGCTATAGAAACCTCCTGCCACAGAAGCTTTTCCTCATGTTGAGGTGGAACTTCTTGTGTCCCCATTTCTGTTCTCTGCCCCTCATCCTATCGCAGGACACCATTGAGAAGAGTCTGGCCTCTTCTTCTTGACATCCACCCTTCAGATATTTATAGACATCCATAAGATCCCTTCTCAGTCTTCTCCAGGCTCAACAGCTCCAGGTCTCTCAGCCTTGTAGCCTCTCTTGAACTCTCTCCAGTATATCCCTGTCCCTCTTGATCTGGGAAGCCAAGATCTGGACACAATACTCCAGATGTGGTCTCATGAGGGCAGAGAGCCCATAAGGCAAAGCCAGGCTGCTTCTTCAGGCATTTGTTGTTTTTCCTTCCCATAGTAAATGGACCAGGGCAAGAACCAACCAAACAAATGGGGTAAAGACTGGGAAATCTCTGTGCAGGACACAGGGCAGAAAGGAAGATGGAGCTGTAAAATCTGGGATCTACAAAACTCTGGATGAGGCTGTTGGGATTGTTCCTAGGGCTGCTCAGGCAGAGAATTGGCTCAGTCATAACGTGAGCAGCACTCAGAAAACCTGCCCCAGTGGGCACCTGCAGGGTGAGGTTTCTGCACAAGGCAGGCCCTATCTGGAATGTCCATGTGTCCTAAATGGAGCTGGGCATGGTGAGGGGCTGCCCTTTGCTCTCTGTGTGTGTTCTGTGGTGGCCAGGACATTGCTGGGACGTGCTGTGTTGCTGCTTGGACTCGGACGTGAGCTGGTTTGTACCTGAGGAAACAGACTGTCAGGACAGACTGAGCACAGAAGGGAAAACCAGATGGTTCTGTGGCTGCCCAGCAAGAGAGGTGTGTGTAGGGAATCACAATAGCCTGCTGAGCTGCAAGAACCAACCAATGCTTCCAGGGAGGGGGTATCCACAACCTCCCTGAGCAACCTGTTTCATTGTCTCACCACCCCCACTCTCAAGAATTTCTTCCTAATCTCCAGCCGAAATCTGCCCTCTTCCAGTTCAAAGCCATTGCATCACTACAAGCCCTTGGAAAAACTCCCTCCTCAGCTTTCTGGCACCCTTTGTCCTTGACCCTCTTGTCTGCACTCTACAGCTAATTCTACCACAGTTAAATGTGCCCAGCAGAAGAACTATTTGAGCTGCAGGGTGAAGTCTCCTCTTGCTTATCACGTTGGGCTCTTGCCCGTTGGCAGATGAGCCATCATAACTTCATCTCTTGGAAAAGATCTTTGCAGAAGCAGGAGTTGTGCATCAAGCCAGGTTCAGGCTCCCCCAGTCACAGATGATTTGCTGACAGCATCTTGATTTGGCAAGGATGAATTTCAATTATTGGAGCTCCTCAAAGAGAAAACAAAGCTGACACCCAGATCAAACACTGAGATCCTATCAGATATTCCCACCATAAATCAAGGTGGGTTAAGGTACTAATTATACGACCTGCTCTTTTCTTTTTTCTTCTTCCCAGCACTAATTAATGTCTCTCTAAACCTTTGGAATTCGTGCAGCTTCATTTATATTATAGCCAGGCAGGAGCCTTTGCAAATACCCTCCTACTGTATTGGGGGGGGGGGCGCGGAATAAAAACCTTCTAGCAAAGGAAGCACTTTTGATGCATTTCTTCTGCAGGGAAAGGGCCATCTTGCTTTTCAAATACATTGAGCAGTCCCTCTCTCAGCAAATTGTGTACATTCTGTGCCTGAGAGGTTTTAGTGCAGCACTGACCTCAGAGGGGGTCTGTGGAAGAGAAGGTCTTTGTGTTTGAATTGGTATCCTGACATGGAATGGAGAGGTTGCCATGGCAAATATGCTGGGTTGGGGGTTTTTTTCTTTCTTTTTCTTTTAAAATATTTTTTCTTCTTTTTTTTTTTTTTTTTTTTTTTTTTTTTTTATTGTAATCGGGGAAAAAAAGGGAAAAAACCCTGANNTTTTAATGTAATCAGAGAAAATAAGTGAATAAACCATGTAAGGCTGGCTCGTGAGTTACTGCTGCGCGTGGCAGTACTCAGCCCTCTCTACCAAGGGAAGCTTTTAGGGTGTAAAAAAAAATCATCCAGAGTTGAAAGAGGTTGTAGTGACAGGAAGAGGAGGGATAGGATTGAGCCAGAAGAGAAGAGATTTAGACTGAGGACTGGGAAGAAACTCTTTCCAGTAAAGGTGGGGAGACACTGGAACAGGTTGCCCAGGGAAGTGGTGCAGTCACCATCCCCTTAGGTGTTCAAGAAGGGTGTGTGGACATGGCTCTTGGGGACATGGTTTGATGGCCATGGTGGTGTTGGGCTGAAGGTTAGGCTCAGTAATCTCAGAGGGCTTTTCCAAACCACACTATTCTATGGTTTTCTGATTCAGATTCTTTCCAGTGAGGGTGGTGAGACACTGGCACAGGTTGTCCAGGGAGGTTGTGGATGCTCCCTTCCTGAAGGTGTTCAAGGCTAGGTTGGATGGGGCCTTGAGCAACCTGGTCTGTGGCAGGGGATTGGAACTGGATGATCTTTCATATCCCTTCTAACTCAAACCCATGATGCAACTGTTAAATTTAAACAAAGCCATTGGGATCCGGTTAGGCTTCCTTTGCCTTGCAGGTTCAGAAACATTCAATTACAACACAAACCCCCAAAGAGCTTCTTACATAGCCTCAGAGTCTGAACAAGCTTTAGCACCAACAGGTCTTTCATTCTGTTCCACTTCTCCTCGCAGGAGAAATAAACTCCCCTTTGTATATACAAACAGCCTGTGAGCACCTTAGACCTGGCACCAGGATATGATTATAGAGACATCAATCTGCTCCTGGAGCTCTGCTCCAGCAGTTGTGAGTGGCTGTGCCAGCAATTTACACTCTGGAAGCTGAGCCCTCCCAGACCTGCCTGAAAATCTAACTTAACTCTTTGAAGTCTCAGCTGAAAGCATCCTCAGTTTTCTGATCTGAAATGTTGGGAGCTCTCATAGAATATCAGCATGGTGGAGTTGGAAGGGACCTCTGGGGATCATTTAGGTTGGACAGGAAGAATGATTTCTTTGTTGCTGGAGTGGTCAGGCATTGGAACAGGCTGCCCAGGGAGGTGGTGGAGTGCTCATCCCTGGAGGTGTCCAAGAAACCTGTGGACATGGCACTCAGGAACATGTTTGATGGCCATGGTGGTCTTATGTTGAAGGTTGGACTCAATGACCTTGGAGTCTAGACAGGAAAAAATCTGGATTATGGCAAATCCAGATCATAGAATCACAGACCTCTAAACTCTCTGAGTCCAACCACCAATCCAATGCCACCATGGCCATCAAACCACGTCCCCATGTGCCATGTCCAGACATTTCTTGAACACCTGCAGTGGTGGTGACTCCACCACCTCCCTGGGCAGCCTGTTCCAATGCCTATTGAAGAAAGCCATCATGTTCACACCTTAACTCCTGAGGCTTCCTCCTGAAACTCTCATCTTTTCCAAGCTCCTTGTGCCTAGCCCAGGCAGGAGCAGAGGAGGTCTCAGCTGCCAGTATGTGCCTGCAGATAAGGAGGTGTCATTAGCACAGCTCTCACCAGGCTGAGCTGTGGTGACCGAAGGATTAGCAGGGCTCTGCCCAGCGCCCTGGGGTTAAACAGCTCAAGGAGAAAGGCAGATAGGAGAAAGTAAACCATTTTCTTATCTTTTTATTTTTTTATTATTTTTTTTTAAGGCAGGAGAATTCATGTAGAAAGGACTCAAATAATCCCTCTTAATAGAGAACTGAGCTCTGTGATGGGTACAGAATGTTTTTCAAATAACACCTAAGTTTGCTCAGGAAATAGGAAGTGCTCCTGGTGGCACCCACAGGGCAGGGATTCATCCCCAGGGTGGATCTTGACTTGTTCCTACATAGTTTATACACAGCAAAGCAGGCTGGAGGTGAGGAACTGCTGGTTGTGGTTTGCTGGGGTGGGCAGGGATGAGAAACATTCTGCTCAACAGAGATGAGAAACATTCTTCTGCTCAACAAACCCTGCAACAGACCAAGTGTTTGCACCTTTCCTTGAGCTCTGCAAGGACAAGCTGGTGGTGTGCTGCAGACAGAAATGTTCTCACACTTGGAAGGAGCCACTCTTGGTGCACCCATTCCTACCATGAGTGGTGGCTTGGGACAGGAGGGAACAGGCAGTGGCACAGAGATGCAGCATCAAAAGAAGGAGCTGGGTGGTGGTGAGGAGCAAGGCAGGAGCTGCCAGCTCTGCTCTTGGCGGTGCAAAGGGAAAGCTGAGCCCAGAAGTGCTGGGGAAGGTGATCAGCCCAGGGGCTGAGTACTTTTGGGATTTTCCAGAGCTTGGGCTACCCAGCACATTTGGGCTCTTTGGGAGTTTGAGCCTCCTGAAGCTTGGGCCCTTGAAGAGTCTGAGCCACTCCACAGGAAGATGTATGGGTGCCTAGCAGGGACAGAGGCCAAACAGCTGGGCAAGGAGGCTGGAAATCATAGAATGATAGGATGGTTTGGGTTGGAAGACACCTTAAAAATCATCCAGTTTCAACCCCTCTGCCATGGGTGGGGACACCTACTAGAGCAGGTTGCTCAAAGTCACATCTAAGCCAGCTTTGGGCAGTTCCAGGGATAGGGATAGCCAGTCAGAACAGCAGGGAGGTGATGGAGCAGGTCAGATATGCTGGCTGAAGCTCCCAGGCCAACTGGTACCAAAGCATCAATTGCTACTTCCTCCAAACTGCTTTTTAAAAGCCCTCTCCCATTGAGTTGGTTAATCCCTCTGTAATCAGCTGCAAGGTTTATGGTATTCTCATAGAAGGAGGTAAGGCTTTGCCTTCATCTCTCTTCTCTCCTTCATTTTGAAACAGAATTAGAAAAATTTTGACCCATTTTTTTTCCCCTTCTCTGAGTGACGCCAGCTCAGTGTGAGGGCAGAGCAGTCCATGGAGTGCAGCAAGTCCTGGACAGAGCTGTACTTGTGGATAACATGAAGGTGGTAGGAGAAGAGCTGCAACAGCTTCTCTTTTACCTTACTTAAACTTCCCATTAGTAGAACCTCATCAGATGCAAGCCATAGAAGGTGACATCAGCTCTGTGCTGAGTGCCAAAATCTCTCCGTGCAGTTTATAGAAGCCCTGACAGATCTTTAAAACAAATGGCCTTTTTTTTTTTTTTTTTCCCTCCTTTCTTTTTTATGACTTTTCACTGTTGGCAGTTTAAAGAATCTGAAAATTGAATCCATCCATCTGGTCCTGAGAAAACAAACACCATCTTTTGTCCGTGTGCTCTCTTTTCGCTCTGATGCTTAAAAGTCATAGAATCACAGAATGGTTTGGGTTGGAAAGGACCTTGAAGATCACACTGTTGCAAACATCCTGCCATGAGCAGGGGCATCTTCCACTAGACCAGGTTGCTGAAGGCTTCATCCAACCTGGCACTGAATGTCCACAGCCTCCCCTGGGCACCCACAGCATCCCTGGGCAGCCTGTTGCAGTGTCTCACCATACTCACTGGAAAGAATTTCTTCCTAATCTCCAGTCTAAATCTCCCCTCTTCCAGCTCAAAGCCATTTAAAGATCCTAAAGGCAACTAAGAAAGTGTGAGATGGTTGGGGGAAAGAAGATGGCAATCACTTTTCCTCGGCCTGTTAGCTTGGCCATGGTCTAGCAAGATGATCTGAATCCTCTACCTACATTTCTCCTGTAGGTTTGGGCATTCCAAAAAACAGAGAACATCTGGAAAGTGCGGTTGGTAAAAATAACCTGAAGTAGTCTGAAAATGCAGGGCTTGGTCTTGTTCTCTCATGTTCAGGTTGACACCCTTGCCATCAAGTCCTCACAGTCATAGAGGGCTCCAGGGCTTTACCCATGTACCATCCCCACCTCACCACCACCTCCTTTCAGGGAGCTCTCCTCTCAGCTTCCTCTTCTCCAGGCTGAACAACCTCAGGTCCCTCAGCTGCTTCTCCTCACCTGACCTGTTCTCCAGACCCTTCATGCACTGATTAACCCTCTCTAAGGATCTAACCTGCATTTTTACTGAGCATTTGCTTTAGTGATCATCTCAGCAATATGTAGCAACTCATGCACTGGTTTGAGGGACATGTTGAGGGACAAACCTGATATTGCTTCCCTCCACAGAAGGCATTTTGCCCTTACCAGAGAAGGAATTCACATCATTTGACTTCATTGCATTCAGTTTTGGGCTCCTCAGATAAAGAGGGACAGGAACCTTCTGGAGAGCATCCAGTGGAGGGTTATGAGGACCATTAGGGCACTGGAGCACTGCCTGGTGAGGAGAGGTTGGAAGACCTGGGGCTGCTTAGTCTGGAGAAAAGAAGACTGAGAGGGGATTGAATCAATGTTTGTAAATATCTGAGGGCTGGGGCTCAGGAGTTGGGGGACAGGCTCTGCTCACTTGCTCCCTGGGAAAGGATGAAGAGCAATGTGTGTAAGCTGCAGCACAGGAGGTTCCATCAACACAAGGGGGAACTTCTTTACTGTAAGGGTCCCAGAGCACTGCCACAGGCTCCCCAGAGAGGTTGTGAAGCCTCCTTCTCCAGAGAATTTCAAGGCCTGTCTGGATGTGTTCCTGTGTGACCTGAGCTAGATTGTATGGCCCTGCTCTGGCAAGGGGCTTGGACTCAATGACCTCTTTGGGTCCCTTCAAATTCCTGACACCCTGTGAGCCTGTGACTAGTGATGGGGTTTTGAGGGAAGCAGGAGGCAATTCAGGCTGACAATTTTCCTGTCTGTTTAGATCAGTTGGGGACTGAGCACTCTTCACCTCCCAAAGTCAGGTGTGAAATGTTAATCTTTATCAGAGCAGCCATAAGCACATGGGGCAAATTATGGTCATTAAGCTCCCTCCCCACCTCTTTACAAGCCCAGTCACACAACCCAGAAGGAAAATCCTTCTCTATTTCAGCCACATCTGCTGCTGGTTTTCAGAAGCCTCCTTTAAATCTGATTAGAACTTCTCAGCTAACCCAAACAGCTCCTGAACCCAAGGCTCAAATGGATCAGGTTAACCCAGTAATTCCGCTTGTATTTTGATTTTTTTTTCTCTTCCTAATTGAATTTGCTCATTGATTGGTGTTAGCATTCTCCCAACCACTTATGATGAACCCTTTAGAAAATGCCAAGTGCACGGTGAAGACACCAACAGCAAATTGCTTTGCTGCTTTCATGCAGCACAGGTGTTAGGGAGAAATTCCTCAGAGTGAGGGAGGTGAGGCACTGGAGGAGGTTGTCCAGGAAGGTGGTGGTGGATGCCCCCTCCCTGGAGGTGTTCAAGGCCAGGCTGGATGAAGCCTTGAGCAACCTGGGCTAGTGGGAGGTGTCCTGCCTATGACAGGGGGACTGGAACTAGATGATCTTTAAGGTCCATTCCAATCCAAACCATTCAGTGAAACTATGGATCGGCCCAGCCATGTGGCCATGTGTCCACTCCAGCTCTTCCTCACCCTCCAGCTCTGTTTCTTGATGACAGACTGGGGATGTTGTCTGAAATGTTGATTCCTGAGGGCTGGCCTGCATGAGTGTCATGAATTTGGAGGGCACATCTCCCTTGAGCAGTGGCAGCACAGGTGAAAAGGTCAGTATGAGGCACTTGCTCCATCTCATGAGCATCCCCACTGGCTGCTGCTGCTGCCTCGGGGCCGTGGAGCAGCTCCACAGCATCTTGAAGATGCTTTGCTCCAGGGTGCTGTGGTTTCCTGTTGCTTTGTCAGTTATTTAGAAAGGTCTCTCATCATCAATGGGTTATTTTTGTTGGCAGATGATGAGATGCCTTCTCCAACAGCCCCACATGCTAGAGGGAACCTGCTGCCAGTGACACAGGGGCTGTGTGTCCCTCCGTGCACAGCAGGGTGGCTTCTCACCCTGCCGGGATTACAGCCAGGACAAAAATAACCCTCCGGAGTTTCGCTTTCGTTCTGGGTGGTGAGAAGGCTGTAGATGCTCTCAGATAGAGCATGGCTTTGCAGAAGAACCTTCACCAAGCCACCCAAACCCCAGGCATGGGCTGAGTTAGAGCTCGAGAGCCTGTGGCAGGGCTGCAGGGGAGGTGGGTGGGAGGCAGAAAGCCCCAAGCCCCAACCAGCTCTGAGTCAGGCTGATCGCAGCAGCGATGGCATCTGCTGTCATCTGGCCTCAAGGCTTCTTGTCTCTCTATCTCGGCTCTTTGAGGTCTACAGGCACTACAGCACTTTGGCAAGGAAGATAATGTCATGCCTGGTATTGTTTTTCCCTTGTGCAATTGTTTCAAGTGTTGTGTCTTGTTGCACAGGGAAGCCAACTGGTGACCTTCTGTGGCACAGAAGAGCTTCTCGGTGTTTGAGCACCGCCTGGACATGGAGCTTCAGGACATGGTCCAATGGCCACGGTGGTCTTAGGCTGATGGTTGGACTTGATGATCTTAGAGGTCTCTTCCAACCAAAACAACTCAATGATTCCTGTAGTTTCTGCACGAGCCTGTCTGTAAGTTACAGTTCACAACCTGCTCTTTCCTTCCTCTTTGGTGGTGACTGGAAGTGACTCTAAAATCAGTATTTATTAAGTTATTAATAAATATTCCTCTACCCTCCACTTTCTGGTGAGGCTACACATTGAATACTGGGTTCAGTTTTGGGCCTCTCACTCCAAAAAGGATATTGAGGGGCTGGAGCAGATCCAGAGAAGGGCAACAAAGCTAGTGAAGGGTCTGGAGAACAGGGCTGATGAGCAGCAGCTGAGGGAACTGGGGTTGCTGTTTTTGCAGAAGAGAAGGCTGAGGGGAGACCTCTTTACTCTTTACAACTCCCTGAAATGAGGTTGAAGCCAGGTGGGGATTGGTCTCTTCTCCCTAGTATCAAGTGACAGAAGGAGAGTAAATGGCCTGAAATTGAGCTGGGGAGACTCAGGTTGGACATGAGTAACATTTTCTTTATTGCGGTAGTGTTCAGGCATTGGAACAGGCTGCCCAGGGAGGTGGTGGAGTCCCCATCCCTGGAGGTGTTCGAGAACTGTGTGGACATGGCACTTGGAGACACAGTTTAGTGGCCATGATGGTCTTAGGTTGGTGGCTGGACTTGATGACTTTAGAGAGCTTTCCCAACCCAAACAGTGCTATGGTTCTGTGGATGACAAAGAGCTTCATAATTATAAGCAGCATTCATTGGCTGACTAATAAATATCTCTCTAGTCTCAGCCTTCTGTGGATCACAAAGTGCTGAACAACTCAAACCTACTGGAAATCTTTTAGCTTAGTGATGCAATGCAAGCCCTGTGGGAGGCTTCTGCCTTAGTCATTTGGTGTATTCCATTTTGAAACTGAGAGAGTCACAGAATGGCTTTGCTTGGGAGAGACCTTTGAGATCATTGACTCCAACCATTAACTGGCACGGCCAAAAAAGTCTCTAACAAAGAGATGTGACCAATCCTCAGGTTCTTGGGTTGGGAATCTGGAGTGACAAGAAAAGGGGTGTGATGCTTTGAACTAAAAGAGGAAGATTCAGACTGGAGAGAAGGGAATAATTTTTTTTTTACACTGAGAGTGGTGAGAGCCTGGTCCAGGTTGCCCAGAGAGGTGGGAGCTGCCCCATCCCTGGAACCACTCACAGGTCAGGTTGCTTGGGACTCTGAGCAACCTGCTCTAGTTGCAGATGTCCCTGCTGGGTGACTTTTAAGGGTCCCTTCCAAACCAAACCACCTATGATGACAACCCCCAACTTCTCTTCAGCTGTGATGAACCTCATAAATCAACCCATTTGCAACACTTCTACCACTTCATGAACCTCTGTTGTGACAGCTTGGGTGTGCCTGGCTGTTACCTGTGCATTAATGAGCAGCTCCACACCATAGCTGAAAACAATGACAAAAATGGGAAAATGTGTTTGGTAGGAGAAGCATTTTGTTTTAGAAAGCTTTGCACTGCTGGGGAGAGCCCAGGCCTTACAGCTTCATTAGTGTTTGCAGCCCAATTAACCTCCCCAATGCACTCTGCTGTAGGAGTTTGCAAATCCAAGAGTTTGAATCCTGCCAGCCAGTCTGTGCTTGGGCACAGCATCCAATTCCTCCTCATTAGCCAGGAGCTGAGCATTGCTGTCCTGTGTCTGCAGGGGTACGTCAGGCTCGTGTTCATCTCAGCATGAATCTGGTGATCTCTTCCAAGCTGTGCCAGCTCCACACTGACACTTTGCTGCTGTCTTAATCACAGGTCAGAGTCGTTCTTCTGCTTTCTCTTTCTTGCTGCTTCAAGACTGCTTCGTCTGAGACCAACTGAGCTGTCAGGGGAAGAGAGATGATTCGTTAAAGGGTCAGAAAGAGGTTAAAATACGGAAGAAAAAGGTAGGAAGCAACAGATGATGACTTCACAGCAAAAGGAGTTTGTTGTGGGTTTTTTGGGGTCCTACTGTGCCATTCTAAATACTCACAAAGGCCTTGGGAAAAGGGAGGAGGAGGCGTAAGGGGGACAAAGTTGGCTACTGAAAATAAATTACTCAGCGTAATAGGATGAGGGACAATGGTTTGAAATTCAAGAGGAGGAGATTTAGATTGGATGTTAGGAACAAACTCTTTACCATCAGGGTGCTGGAACACTGCAACAGGTCGCCCAGGAAGGTAGTTGAGGCCACATCCCTGGAGATATTCAAGGTCAGGCTGGACAAGGCTCTGAGCAACCTCATCTAGTGAAGGATGTCCCTGCTGACTGCAGAGGGCTTGGACCAAATGACCTTTGGAGGTCCTTTCCTCTGCCACGGAGAGTTAGAACTCTTCCGTGCAGTCTTCTCTTCTATAACCCAAAGAGCCTGCACCACCTTTCCACGCTGATCATGCCACCTAGCCCAGGCTGCTTCAGAGACTGTGTGTCACAGGCTACTGATTTTACAAGACATTGTGCTGCAGGAAAAAAAGCCCTGGTGGAATCAAAGGTGGTTCTCTGCTCACAGGCATCCTGTCACTAGCTACAGCTTTATTTTCTTCTTAGAGAGGTCTTGATGCGTAAACCAAAAGTTTCCTCTTCCTTGCATGTTGTTACCAGATGTTTCTGCAAAACATAAACCCAACAAAGTTATTTGTGTGTACTTACACATGACTTCACCCCAATGCCTGTCTCAAAGTGCTCCTCCACCTCCTCCTCAATTAACTCATTTAATTCTCCCCATTTCCATCGCCTGTTCGCCACAGCGCTGCAGAACCTCAGCCATTTGTTACAGATCTACCTCCTGGCATTCAGAACAGCTCAAGAGGACCATAACCTCCTCAGACTAATTTCCAGTTGCAGTGGTGATTTCTTTTTTACACAAACCAGCTGCAGCCCTCAATGTTTTGTCAAGGCAGACCCAGAGTGGGGGGGATTCAGTACTCACAGTTGCTCTGCTGGCTTCAATAAACACCAAGAGTCAAACTCTCTGCTGATGGAACTCTGAGGACTTGATAGAACACTGTGCCAGAAAGAGATTTAACCCCATGTGGGGCTTTATCAGCTGGATACAGGCTTCAGGTTTTGTCAGTTTATGATGAAATTTGGAGGTGTGGTTTCTTCAGGAGTTTGCCATAAGTTTTATTTCACCATTCCCTGCACAGCTTCCCTCTGTACTCCGCTCTGAAGGGGAGACTTCATTGCTCTCTACAACTCCCTAAAGAGAGGTTGCAGTGAGGCAGGGGTTGGTCTCTTCTCCTTATGTTCAGGTGATAGAAGGAGAGGAAATGGCCTCAAATTATGCCACGGAGGGGGCTAGGTTGGACATGAGGAGCAATTTCTTTCCTGCAAGAGTGGTCAGGGGTTGGAACAGGCTGTCCAGGTTGGTGGTGGAGTCACCTTCACTGCAGGTGTTCAAGAAATGTTTGGACATGGTACTCTGGGACATGGTTTAGTGGCCATGGTAGTCTTAGGTTGACAGATGTCCTTAATGATCTTGGTGGTCTTTTCCAACTCAAACGATTCTATCACTCTATTCAGGCATGAGCCAGGGAAGGGCAAACAGATGTCTCTTGCCTTGGTTACAGTTCTTCACTTCTCCACACTCCATGCTTGGTGCCACTGGATTGCAATCAGCAATGCCCCTGCAGTGCTTCACAGTTCACTCCTCATTAGCAGGTTCATAAGTTTCCTACCCTTAAGCCAACCACAGCTCCCAGTAGGTAAGACACATCTCAAGAATCTGGCAGAGCTCAGTGCTCCAGAGCATCCACCTGAGAGGCAGTGAAGGTGGAAGATGACCATGAAGGTGGGCAAGGAGGGCATTGGACTCCACTTCTGGGAGAGGGAAGAAGAAGGACTTCAGGGAGGATGTGTTCTGTTCTGCACAAAGAATGGAAACCTTAGGGGGGAAAGGGAAGAAATAAAGAGATCCAAGATGAAGCAGATCGATACACATAAAAAGGAAGGACCCAGAAGAGCAAAATCGTGGAAGAATTAGAAGAGCTGTTGAAGCAGGAGAGAAGCACCTGATGGGAAATCAAAGTACAAAATATATCACAACAGACTGAGGTCTAGTGCAGGAAATACAGGCAGGAAAAAACATGAAGAAAGGGGGGAAAAAAACTACAATTAACTTGAAAAGGCTGCAGGAGGGCTTGGCACAGGCTCTCTGTGCCTCAATCTATGACCTCCTGAAGTTAATAGTAGAAGCATACTTAGATTGAGTTTGGGCCCAGGAGTCCTCTCCAACAAATTCATTTGTTGCCATGAGGATCACAGAACCATCGAATGGTTTAGGAGGCAACTGATCTTTAGAGGTCACCCAGTCCAACCCCCCCTGCAGGGACATCTGCAACTAGAGCAGGTAGCTCAGAGCCCTGAACAACCTGACCTGCAGTGGTCCCATCTCTCTGGGCAACCTGGGACAGGCTCTCACCACCCTCAATGTCAAACGGTTGGTTTTTTTTTTCCTTCTCTCCAGTCTGAATCTCTCTCTTTTAGTTGAAACCATCACCCCACCCCCGTCCTGTCACAACAGGTCTTTCTCAGAGGTCTGTCCTCAGGTTTCTACTGGCCCCCTGAAGAGCTGCAATAAAGATGCTGCTCATCACACACTGGTAGGGATGCATGGAAACAGCAGCTGGGGAATGTTGTTTTTTTCTACTCTAGCACAGCTGGAAAACTACTGACAGGCTGGAGTCACTGGCTGAATGACTTTGATGTATCTTCAAGGATTCAACAGAATTTCTTACGTGCTGATAGGAAGCAAAAGTGAAAGACAACCAAGATCTTAAAAGATTTGTGTTTGTGACGGGCAAGAGACACTGGGCACCCTTCTGTCTTTTAGTGGAAAGACAGGAGACTGCAGAGAGAGCAAGAGCTCTTCCTGGAAAACTGCAGCTTCACAAGAACTGGCTTTGATGCACAGCTCCAGAATTAGCATTTCACAGGACGAGGCAATGCAACCCTTCTTTATGGAAGGGCTTGCAAGCAGGCTTAAGGACTTCATGATTCTTTACTTGTGGACTCCACAGAGAATTTACTTCAAAAGCCAAATTTCTTTGTTCTCATTCTTCTAGATCTGATGGAACAGGTCCAGAGGAGGCCATGAAGATGATCAGGGGGCTGGAGTACCTCTCCTGTGAGGTCAGGCTGAGGGCATTAGGCTTGTTCAGCCTGGAGAACAGGAGGCTTCAGGAACACCTAATAGCAGCCTTCCAGTACCTGAAGTGGGCTCAAAGAAGGCTGCAGAGGGACTTTTACAAATGCCTGCAGAGATAGGACAAGGGGCAGCAGTTTGAAAAGACAGAAGAGGAGATTTAGATTGGACGTTAGGAACAAATTCTTCACCACGAGGGTGCTGGAACCCCGCAACAGGTCGCCCAGAGAAGAGATACTCAAGCTTGGGCTGGACAATGCTCTGAGCAGTTTAATCTAGTGGAGGATGTCCCTGCTGACTGCAGAGGTGGTCGGACTAAGTGACCTTCCAACCCAACCCCTTCTATGATTCTATCTTCCGATTCCTGCTATTTCTGCAAATATTTATTTAGTGAGTTTAATTTCCTTGCCCTGACCTTGGGTCGCTGGCTCTACTCTGTCCTTGCTTTGAGTCGATTCTTTTGATTCCCTGTTGTCTTGCTGCATAGCTCTTCAGGATCTCTTGATTTGGATTTTGTTTCTTGTGGGTTTTTTTTTTTTCCTCCTTTAGCTTGTCTTGATTAACTGCTTCAGAGATCAAAGACATTGTTTGTGTCCATTTCAGCACTTGCAGTGAAATATGCTGGTAGATCAATCCCTCAAGCTTGCAAACTCCTCTTGTCCTCCCAAGCTAAAGCAGATCCAACCAACTGAACCTGCTCTTCTGCCACCATTTCACACCCTGGTTTCTGGAAGGTTACAGAGAAACTTGTTGCTTCTCAGTTGTGCTTCATCTGGAAAAACTTCAATTGTTTTTTTTTTTTTTTCCCTCCTAGCCTGCTTCTAGCACTAAAAATGATTTAGCGCAGATCCACAGTGGCCTAGATACATTTGCCAGCAGGGACCCATGTGTCAGTTCCACTCTTCCTGGGCCTGTCAGCAGTTCATAACCAAAGACATTTCTCCATAATTTCACAGCTAGTTGTTTCCCTCAGTCTAGAGGGGGTTAATTTTTCCCCCAGATTGCTTTTATACCTCCATGCTTCCTGGGGATTACGTTACCCACGCTCACTTCAAAGTCACGCATGGCAAGATCTGCTTATCTTCAGCTCCTCTTTATGGTCCACGCTGAGCCCAGGCAGGCAGATTTATGCCCGCATCTGGCAGCCACGAGAGCTCCCTTCGGTGCTTCAGATGTTTCTTGCTGACGTTTGGTTTGGAAAGCTGCAGACAGTTGGGTCTCAGCTTCCATGCTCCTCTCTGAGAGTCAGAACTGTATCTTCAGCGTTTAGAATTAGTGGTAGAGTCACCATCCCTGGAAGGTGTTAAGGAAATGTCTGGACATGGCACTTGTGGACATGGTTTCAAGGCCAGGCTGGATGAGGTCTTGAGCGATCTGATCTAGTGGGAGGTGTCCCTGCCTATGGCACAGAGGGGGTTGGAACTGGATTATCTTTAAGGTCTCTTCCAACCTAAACCATTCTATGGTTTAATGGCCATGGTGGTGCTGGGTTGGTGATCTTAAGGGTCTCTTCCAACTGAACCAGTTCTATATTTCAATCTGTTTCAAAGTCTGTATTTGGGGGTTGTTCAGACTGAGGGTCACTATCTCTGCAATAGCATCGTGTCGAGGCACAGGATTGTGTAGTTATGTTTATATTTTTATCTCCGTTACGTGACAATTCATCCCACTCTTCTTCTCCTGTGGCTCCACAGGTCTACTAAGCAAGCTGGACACCTCCCAGACCTGCAGTCCAGATTGCTGAAGTTCTCCTTCGACATTAGGCATTGATCTGCAGCCAAAAGTTCCATTGTCAATACAGTGCAGCAGCTGGAACTGCCTTTGTAGCTGAAGCTGTCTGTCTAGGCCTTCTCTCGGCCATGGTTTGTTTGTTTTTTTCAGGATATTTATTAGTTCTTCCTCAAATTCAGAACGTGGGAAGAATTATTCCCTTTGTGGACAAATATCTTGCATTATTTACACACTTAGGTGTTCAAGAAGTGTGCGGACGTAGCACTTCAGGACATGGCTTGGTGGTCATGGTGGTCTTAGGTTGAAGGTTGGACGTTAGGCTAGCAGGTAGTGACAGGACTAGGGGGAATGGAGCAAAGCTGGAGGTGGGGGGATTCAGATTGGATGTGAGGAGGAAGTTCCTCAGCATGAGAGTGGTGAGAGCCTGGAATGTGTTGCCCAGGGAGGTGTTTGTGGCCACATCCCTGGAGGTGTTTAAGGGCAGGCTGGATGAGGCTCTGTCCAGCCTAATCTAGGGTAGGGTGTCCCTGGCATGGCAGGAGGGTTGGAACTAGATGATCCTTGTGGTTCCTTCCAACCCTGACTGATTCTATGATTCTGATTCTATGGTTCTATGTGCAGGCTGCCTTCCTTGATGTGAAGTTGCTGCAGTGATAGAAGGCTCAAATGGTTTTGGCCATGGATGTATCTAAGGGTGTCATCAGGGGCTTTTTCAGGAGAGAAGAAGAATTCTCCCTAGTATCAGGTGATAGAGCAAGAGGAAATGGACTGAAATTGTGCCAAGGGCTGGAACTTGTGCTTGATGGTCTTCAAAGTCTCTTCCAACCCAACCTGTTCTGTGATTCAAGATGAACCACCACAAGGATGCAGAAAGAATTTTCTTTGTAGCTGTTCTTCTGGGGACTAGCAAAGTTCCTGTGTTAAGAGACCGAGCAGCTGTGCTCGGGGGGATGAGCTCTGCTTTCTGATCAGCCTCGAGACATCTTGATATCAGGGTTGGGGAATTTGTTACCAGAGGATTTTGATGACACTATTGCAACAGTGTCATCTGAACCTCTAAACCCAGCTTATGCCTTCATCTCATCTGACTGTAAGGGGGCTGTGTGTTTTAAATGTGGAACTAAAGTAAACCATAAAGAAATAGAAAAGGTCCCAACTGGGAATTATCAATATTTTGGAGTTGATCACAGAACCAAAGAAAAGAATCATAGAATGGTTTGGGTTGGAGGAGGCATCTAAGATCCAACAGACTCCTCTATCAAGGCTGGTGCTAAACCATGACCCTCAGCACCACATCTCTGCCTCTCTGAAACACCGCCAGGGATGGAGATTCAACCATCTGCCTGGGCAGCCTGTTCCAGTCTTTGAGAACACTTTCAGTGAAGCAATTTCTTCTAAAGTCTAACCTAAGCGTCCCCTGGTGCAGCTTCTTCCCCAAAAGAATGGTCAAGCCCCAGAACAGGCTGCCCAGGACAGTGGTGCAGTCTCCACTCTTGAAGTGATTTAAAAGATGTGTACATGTGGTGCTAAGGGACATGGTTCAGACTTAGTAGTGCCAGGTTGATGGTTGGACTAGATGATCTGAAGGGACTTTTCCAGCCTAAATGATTCTATGAATGCTGCTATGCAAGTGAAAAATTTCCTTTGTAAGAGTAAGAAGATGAATGGCTCTGCCCTGGCCAGAGCCCACTTCTGCACATATTGTCCTAGAACTATAGAGTCATAGAACCAGCCAAGTTGAAGGAGCCCTCCAAGCTCATCCAGTCCAACCTAGCACCCATCCCTATCCAATCAACTAGAGCATGGCACTAAGTGCCCCATACAGGCTTTTCTTGAACACCTCCAGGGACAGACTCCACCACCTCCCTGGGCAGCCCATTGCAAGAGCAAATCACTTTCTCTGTGAAGAGCTTCCTCCTGTCCCAGTATTCACAGGTTCATAGAATGGTTTGGGTTGTAAGGTACTTAGTATCATTTATTTCCAACCCTCTGCCATAGGCATGGACAACTTACACTAGATCAAGTTGCTCCAGACCTCATCCAACCTGGCCTTGAGCACCTCCACAGAGATGGCATTCACAACTTCTCTGAGCAACCTCTTCCAGTGTCTCACCACCCTCTCTGTAAAGAATTTCTTCCTTATCTCCAAATTTTCTTCCTAATACTCCCGGGATGGGAGCTCGCTGCTCTGCACTATTGTGTGCTGTTCTGGGCTGATGCTGGCAAACAAATTCTGTACTGCAGTCTTAAACTGTGAGGTCCTTTTAGGTTAGAGATGATATGAAGCTATGGAGTTATTCATTTGGGAAGAAATGTCCTCCCTGCTACCGTGTGAAACCAGCTGTAATTAACCATCTGAGTGTGTGTTTATAAACAGATGTTCTCATCTAAATGCCTTAGAAATAAACAGCTTTGGTAGATGAGTCCTCCCAAACTGCACAAGTTCAGGGAAAGTAGCGTTTCGTGGTGACACAGCAGGCTGATGTCCCCCATGGATATACCACAGATTTGAGTTCACCCAGCCTCAGAGAAAGGAAGGGTGCCCAAAAGCAAGACAGTGACTGTAGCAGAATATTCACAGAGCAAGAAAGCGAAGCAAACTTTCCAGGTTTAGTCCCAGAAGCACCCAGGATTGCTTTGGTTGAAAAAGATCTCTAAGGTAATCCAGTCCAACCATTGACCTGACACCACCATGGTCATTAAACCATGTCCATACACTTCTTGAACGCCTCCAGGGATGGTGACTCCACCACCTCCCTGGGAAACCTGTTCCTGTGTCTCACCCCTCCTAAAGAATTTCTTCCTCCTCTCCACTCTGAATTTCCTCTCTTCCCGCTCAAAGCCATTGACCCTCATTCTATCACTACAAGCTCCTGCAAAAAAATCTCTCCCCACCTCTCCTGTAGCCCCTTCAGGTCCTGTTAGGCTGCTCTAAGGTCTTCCTGGAGCCTTCTCTTCTCCAGGCTGAACAGCTCCAACTTTCCTAGCCTGTCCCCATACGGGAGATTCTTCAGCCTTCTGATTATCTTTGTGGCCTCCTGGACCCACTCCAGCAGTTCCATGTCCTTCTTGTGCTGGGGGCAGCAGAACTGCACCTTCTGCTGCTCTCTTTCCCTTGCACGGGAAGAAGGGTTTCCTCTTAGCTGTAAATTGATTGCATCACTCAAGAAGCATCAGAAGGCAGTTTGAAGGGCTGGTTTAAACCCATCCTTCAAAAGCCCATTACATCGAGGGAGATTGCAGAGGACTACCATGAAATTTAGAACCGTTTTTCATCGTTTGTGGGACATCAATGAACATTAAGCTAACGCTGCGTGCACTTATTTTGCATTTTTAAAGGCAAATCAATATCTTCCAAAAGTCAATGTGGCGTGTAAAAAATCTGTGCAACTTCAAATAAAACGGGGGCAGATTAATTGGGCTTTAAAAGCTGGGCTGTTACTCAGCCTTTCCTTGTGGAAGAATCCCCAAAGCTGCCTTTGAAGCGCTGGAAAGAATCTCTCTCAAGGATGTAACCTGGATCATGGGGGGAGAAAAATTATGAGGTGCTACGATAGCCAATTCTTGATGCTGCTCCTCAGCACAGCCTCAGTGCAGGTCTTGTCTGCTTGTTATCTCCAAGTTCACTTAACTGTTCCTAATATGGATGAGGAGTTGTTCCCTACAACTCCCTGAAAGAAGGGTTGGAGCCCTCTTCTCCCTAGTATCAGGTGATAGAATGGGAGGAAGCAGCCTGAAATTGTGCCAAGGGAGAATAGAAGGGAATGGAATGGGATGGAATGGAATGGAATGGAATGGAATAGAATAGAATAAAGCCAGGTTGGAAGAGACCTCAGGTTGGATGCGAGTTACAATTTGTTTGCTGCAAGAGTGGCCAGGTATTGGAACAGGCTGCCCAGGGAGGTGGTGGAGTGCCCATCCCTGGAGGTGTTGAAGCCTTTTTAGGCCATCAGGTAGTGGCAGGACTAGGGGGAATGGAGCAAAGCTGGAGGTGGGGAGATTCAGATTGGATGTGAGGAGGAAGTTCTTCAGCATGAGAGTGGTGAGAGCCTGGAATGGGTTGTCTGGGTGGGGGGGTGGTTGGGGCCACATCCCTGGAGGTGTTTAAGGGCAGGCTGGATGAGGCTCTGTCCAGCCTAATCTAGGGTAGGGTGTCCCTGGGCATGGCAGTGAGGTTGGAACTAGATGATCCTTGTGGTCCCTTCCAACCCTGACTGATTCTAAATTTGTAGAGATGGCACTTGGGGATATAGTTTATTGGTCATTGTGGTGTTAGGTTGGGCTCGATGATCTTAGAGGTATTTTCCAACCAACAAACCAATTCTGTGATTCAGAATTGCCATTTCTCTTTCCTTCATCTCTTGGATTTCTGCCAGTTCCAGGGAAAACCAAACCCAAGAAGTTCTACATCAGAAGGGCCATCTCCTCCCCCTCCACTTCTTTAGGGCAGAAAGATTTTCTCCTTTGCTGTTTTAATTCCATGTCTGCTTCCATACTGACAATTTCTGGTCTTTCCTTCTCCAGAAAGATGTCACAGAGGAGCTGGTGAGGCTGGGCTGCCCCAGGAGCAGGCAAACCGAACTGCTGGGGACATCCCACAACCAGCTTTCCTTGGGGGGTTGGACTAGATGACATTGAGAGGTCCCTTCCAACCCAGCTCACAGTATGATGCTGCTAAAATCTTCCATGCCTCTCAACAGAGCTGGAGCCTGATGCTTTTTCTGTTTTAAAAAGATGCCAAAGTCTGCTAACTTCTCGGTGAAAGACTGCTGTAACTTTGTGGAGTTCACTCGTATTTATTCTCAATGAAAACATCCATCCCTTGAGCGCTTGCCAGAGCACAACCGCGTCTGCCTTCCTGCTCGTTTAGGTGAGGAAATGAGAAGAAATACTATGTCGAGGGGTTTTGGGCAGATTTTTTTCACGGGTTTGCCCCCAAACCATCCACCCCAGCTTCCACCCTTCGCTAGAGCTGCCCCCCGTCCCGAGC
>VWZI01000025.1:104804-119722 GCA_013396835.1 Psilopogon haemacephalus
CCCCCCCGCTTCTTTCCCCCTTCCAGCCGCTGCCGCCCCCGGGGCGCGATGGCAGTTGGCGGCTGAAGGAGCCCCAGCGCCCTCCCCTGGACGAGGTAAGCGAACCGGGGGGTCCCGCGGGGGGCAGCGGCTAAACCCAGCTCAGCCTTACGCCCGGGAAGTTCCCGGGAGGCGGCCGCGGGGGAGGTGGCGGCGGCGGCGGTGCCCCCGCAGGAATGCCCCGAACGCGGGGCGGGGGGGTTAGGGGAAGCCGAGCCGAGCCTGGCCGAGCCGCCCCCGGAAGGATCACGGGGTGGGACAGGAGGGGACACGGCGGAGCCCGGAGCTGCCCCCGAGGTGGGTGTCCGCACGGGGAAGCGGAGAGGTTGCGGGGATCCCCCCAGCTCCGGACTGCGGGAGGTGGGGACCCTTTCCGCACCCCAGCTCCGGTGCAGCTGCCCGTCCGCCCCTGCCCTTCGTCCCGGGGTGTTGGCGGCGGCAAGCGGGGTCCGCAGGGCCGGGGCAGGGGGGCGAGAAAAGGGGGAGAGGAGCCCGGAGAGCAGCCGTGGGCTGGTCTGGTTTTGCAGAAGTGGGTGTGCCAAGGAGACAGCTCAACAGGTCTCGGCACATTGCTCTGAAAACTCTTACTTCGCACAGCAGAATTGGGTGTAATCCGGCAGTTTTAAGTGTCCGCAGTTTTCACACGCCCCCCCCACCCCACCCCCAGCTTCTGCCTCCCCACTTTAAGCAGACTCGCTGATTTTTGACACGTTTCCTACGCTGGGTGGTTCGCAGCTGGTTTTTTTTCTTTTTTTGGTTGGTGGGTTGGGGTTTTTTTGGTGTTTTTGGCCGTTGGGGACATTTTCAGATGGAATAACTGCGGTTTTCCTCTCCTGCATGTAAAAAAANTGCAGTGCCCACCTTAAACAGCTCAGGGAGATTTCTGAGCCGTTGGTAAGGTTTGGGGGGGCTGCCTCAAGCCTGTCTTGCAGCATGAGCTGTGTTGCCAGTCGGCTTGGTGGGAGCTTGGTTCCCTAGGCACGAACCCCCCCCAGACCTGGCACCTTGGGCAAGGGACCCTCTGCTGGGGGACGCAGAAGGGCTGCACCAAGCCACGTCCAAAGGACTGCCAAAGGTTTTCGCGTTGAGCTGCTTCTCCCGCTCTGGATATTTCACCCAGGCCAAAGCTCGCTGGGGCCACCTTAAGTGTTTGGTTTTTTTTTTTTTTTCACATGTGGGGACTTCTTGTTGATCGCAGCTTTAACTTTGGCATGGAGAAGGCAGCAGCCTCCAGCCTTCATCAGCGAGCTGGAGAAAATGGGTGGCAGAGGCGGCAGGTTTATAATTAAGACAACTGCAAAGTTGTTGGGAGCACTCTTGGGTCTCTGTTTAATGGATAATTCCATAGCCGGGCTTTAACTTAGGCATTGCCTCCTCTGATGGGTTGGAGGGGGTGGGGGGGAGGGTGTGAGCTGAAGGCTGTTGGCTGTTTGCTCTTCGTATTGGGCCATAGACAAACAGTATAGGAAGAATTTACAGTGATTCTCCAAATATTTATGTTTTGTGCTGAAAATAAATAACAAACAGATGAAACTTGGGGGATTTTGTTTTCGGCGTTCAGTGTGTTTGGAGGATGGCCGTGAGCTGTTAAAGGGTGCTTCAAGCTAGCAACAATTCGACTTTAATTTTACATAGCTTTTATTTACGAGCTTCAGATTTATTTAAAGAGTTGCCTGGAGTTTATTTCGAGGTTGACTGGTTGCATTTTTAAGCTGAACCTGTGCAAAGATAGCAGACTCTTGTGTTTTGTGGTGGAGAGGTGGTGTAGCTCCTGGACGAGAGCAAGCCACTCGGATTTTGGCTGGTTGCTTTGGGAGGCTCTGGAGGTTCAGTACCTGTTGGGATGAATCCAGACCTGCAGAAAAGAGAGAGCAGACCCAGCAAAGGTGATAAATACCCTTCTGCCCAGCCCTGCTCAAGATGTAATTAGATACCAGGGAAAGCTGCCTTCCAAAATGCATGAATTGGGTACTTCAGTGATTTTTTTTTCTGTTCCTTGCTAGGATGGAGAACAGAGCTAGAGAGCAGGGAGAAAGGATGTGCTGTAGCCTGATTCAGAGTTGCATGCATGCAGGATTACCACTTTGGGTATAGCAAGCTTTAAAAAAATAAACATCCTTGTTACCAGTCAGAAACATTGAAAACTAACCTCATTTGGGGTTGAGAGAGACGTGGCACAAGGCAGTTGGTAGTTTGATTGGCTGTGTTTTATTCTCAAAGCAGCTAATCCAGGTTCTCTGGGCTAATGATTTAGATTATTTTCCTTTTTTTTTTTTTAGAAAAAAAGCTGTTATTAAAATATCCTTGCTGTGCTAACTTTGAGTGCTTCTCATCTTTTTATAGCTGATGTTACAGTAATGGATTCCAAAGAATTGCTTCACTCGTCGGATCAAGACGAAACGAGGAAAAATGCGCTCCTCAGTACCAAAGGAGGGATCGTGATGGACTTCCATCCACCCTTCAGGGGTGGAGCTACTGTCCAAGGCCCTGTGCCTACATCTCCTCTCCCTGCATCTTCTCAGTCAGATTCCAATCAGCAACCCGCTTTGGCCGACTTTTCCAAAGGATTAGTCAACAATGTGCCTCAGCCAGACCTCTCCAAGGCGGTGTCGCTCTCGATGGGACTCTACATGTGTGAAACAGACTCCAAAGTGATGGGAAACGACCTTGGGTTTTCGCAGCAGGGCCAAATCGGCGTCTCTTCTGGAGAAACGGACTTCAGGCTCCTGGAAGAAAGTATTGCCAGCTTGAACAAGTCCTCGAGCCTGGCCGAGGACTCGAAGGGAGCAGGATCTTCTGAGGTGCCTCTGGAGCCGGATTTCCCCGGCATGGCCGCCCGCAACATCCCTTTGGAGTCAGGAACTGCAGTCCAAAGCCAGGTTGGCTCAAATGGTGGCAACTTGAAGTTGTTCTCTGAAGACCAAAGCACCCTGGATATTCTCCAGGATTTGGAATTGCCGCCGGTGTCCCCTGGCAAAGAGCCCAATGGGAGCCCGTGGAGGCTTGACCCCTTGCTCGATGACGGTGGCTTGCTGTCCCCTATATCTGCAGACGATGCCTTCCTCCTGGAAGGAACCCTCGGCGAAGACTGCAAGCCTCCTATTTTATCTGACACTAAACCTAAAATTAATGACCATGGTGACCTTTTACCCAGTTCCAAAATGCCGATGCCTCAAGTGAAAACAGAAAAGGAAGACTTCATTGAACTCTGTACTCCTGGCATAAAGCAAGAAAACATGGGCCCGGTTTATTGTCAGGCAAACTTCTCCGGGTCAAATCTGCTGGGTACTAAAGTCTCTGCCATCTCTATCCATGGTGTCAGTACCTCTGGGGGACAGATGTATCACTATGATTTAAATACTGCGTCGCTCTCTCAGCAGCAGGATCAGAAACCAATTTTTAATATCATTCCATCTCTTCCTGCCAGTTCAGAAAATTGGAATAGGTGCCAGGGATCCGGGGATGAGACGTTAGCTCCTTTGGGAACGCTCAACCTCTCTGGCAGACCTGCTTTCTCTAATGGCTATTCAAGGTAATCGGTTTTCCCTTGCTCTTTATTAAAATACTACAAAGGATGTTTAGCGCGGCTGTGTGCGTGAGGCTTGGTTTGGGGGCTCGGGGGTGTGGGTCATCCCTTTCCCGTCTGTCTGCTCTGACAGCTCTGGGGTGTGATTATCTTACAGGGTGATAGCAGCTTTAACCCAGCGCACACCCCGTGGGATTAGAGGGGAGGAAAAAAAAAAAAAGAGAGGAGGGGAGCTGGCGGTGCTTGGAAAGAGACATAAATCCATAGAAATTGTGAAGCACAACCTAGAGGGGAAATTGAGTGCGTGGCAGAAGGATCCACGCAGAAGGAAGAGGTCTAGAAGGAAGTATTTGAGTGTATACAAAAGCTGCTTCTTTCTCAGCAGTTAGGGGATCAATCGCTCTGGGGTGGTTAGGGGTTTTTGTTGTTGTTGGGAATTTTTTTTTTTTTTTTTTTCTCTCTTTAGTGTTGCTCAAATGTTATGCACAAAAATAACTTGGGTTGCCGGGTAAATTTCTAGAGTTGCATTTAAGCTGCAGCGGAGTTTCAGCTTTGCTGGGTTTTGCATTTACCTTACATGGAGAAGAAGATTCCGCGTAGGAAGCGCTCGGCAGTTTGTTTAATAACTGCGTTTAAAGAGATAAGGATATTTGCAGGGAGATCTCAACCTACCTGGAATTTAACTCTTTAAAGAGGGCTTGCAGGAGGGCTTTGCTTTGTAGGTGGCTCTTGAGAGCAGGGTGTTTTTTGGGGGAGCTGGTTAGTATGTGTTGCAAGCAGCTCTGGAGTAGTGTTTACTACAAGTGGTTCAATGGCGCCCATACTCAGCTGCACCACTTTTCCTCAGCCCTTCAGGAGCAAGGGGGTTGGTGGCAGCTTCCCAGTGTCCATGCCCTTGCAGCGAGGACAGGTTCTGTCTACACCTGGTTGTATGTTTTCCCGACCACTGCTCTTTGTTTCACGTACGCTCGCTCCAGCCCAGTGTTCGATCTCAATGGAGGAAGTGGATTTTGCTGTAGGGTCCTGGTTAGAAAATGGCTCTTCGAGTCCAAATATGTCCAAGTCATTGTAGCCTTTCAATGAAAGGTTTTGGTTTAAGTTTCTGGTTTTTGTTGCCCCACGGCGAATTGATCCCTGGGGTTTTGAGCAGCAGTCCTGGGGCTCTCCCTACGCAGTGTTTGCTCCCTTTTCCCACGGCTGGAGTGAGGTGTGTGAGCATTTCTTCTTTGTTTCAGGAAGAAAACTTTCTGCTTGCTTTCGTTCTTTTATAATTTTTGATTTCTGTAGTGAAGACCTGGTTGGTATTTTTTGTTTTGTTTGCCATTTGGGTTTTTTTTGTTTGGTTGTTTGCTTTTGGTTTGTTTTTTTTTTTTCCTTTGAAGCATTTAAAGTCATTTTTAATGTAAGGAAAATCGGAGTTTGTGGATCGATTCCACTTCAGTTCATGGCTGTTTGAGTGTGACTTACGGAGAAATCCATCGTGCTAACCTTTTGCAGTTCTGCTTCCACCTTGTTTTTAGTTTGCCTCCTTGTAGAAGGGGGGGTTTGGGGTTTTTTTTCGGTGGCATCTTTTTTGTTTTGCTCTCACTTCAATGGCAAGCACCTTAAAAGCTGTGTCAAAGCAAGACACAGGGTTCAGTGACTGTTGAAATAAGCAGATTCCTCCTAGCTATGGAAACATCACTTGTGGGAATACCTTTGTGAAGTTCATGCCTTGTTTTTGTTTTATGGAATTACTGAAGCAGCTCCAAGGAGAGTCCCAGGCAGGGGTGCTTTGCACTTAGAGCTTTGCCCCACTTTGGGGGAATTCCATAAACAATTTACTACACCCTGTGAGGGAAAACCCACTCAGTACTACAGAATCCCCCCTGATCCCGGGGAGGAGAAGCCAGCCAGCAGTGCCGGAGGTTCTGGTGGCTCTTAAGTAGCAGGTTTGTGCTGGGGGTGTTGGAGCTAAGCAGGGAGCGCTGGGGGGGAACGTCCTGGGCATGGCTGGTAGGGATCAGCCTGCACCACGGGACGGTGTTAACAACACTCTGCTGCTACAAGTGTTTGCCTTCTTCCTTTCTGCAAGCTTGCCTTGTCTTTCCTTGCTCTCTGTTGCCTTAAGTTAATGGATTCTTCTTCTTCTTTTTTTTTTTTTTTCCTCCTAATTTAAGGAGCGCATAAAGAATTTTGGGGTGGCTCCAAGTCGAGTTTTGCATTAAAATTCAGCATTCCCAGCTTTCACGGGCCTCGTTCTTGCTTCCTAAGGATTTTTGCACAGTAAAACTACAAAGTTCGATTCTAAAAACAACATCAGTTGGGTTTGGGCTTTTTTGGGTTGTGGAGTTTTGGGTGGGGGTTTTTTTGTTTGTTTTTTTTTTGCTTACAAAATAGAGGCAACTCCATTTTCTTCTGCCTAAAATATTGGAGATACTGTGCTGGTTTGAGCTAATTGGAGGATTTGAATGAGAAATTAGACTATAGGCTGAGAGAGGAACTTGGGGTTCGAAGCAGCAATTCTCTTTCTCCCCGAACCTCGGCAGAAAGATTCGGTCTAAACTGGGTTAGTTTAAGGTGCTCTATTGTGGGTTTGTTTGTGTGATCTCGCAGAAGGCTTAACAAAATTGTTGGTTTGTTGTAGAAACAAAGCAAGGGTTATCCTGCCGGGTTCCTGGGGTGGTTTCTTTCTGTTGTGTGAGGTAAAGGCGGGGATTTTTGGGAGCAAGGAATTACCAGATTTAAAAATTTCCGATAGGCAATATTTCTTGGTAGAATTCTTTGGCTCTTCCTTACGGCTAATTACGTGGTAAACACAGGGAAGGAAAGCTGCCTGTGCCGGTTGATGTGTTTCAGCGCAGAGTGTGCGATGCCTCTTCGCAGACAGGCCAGTTCAGAACCGATGCCCATGCAGGTTTTGAGTGATGCGGTGAGCTTTTGACGTGCTGGCTTGAATGAGACAAGCCATCATCAGGAGTGAGAAAACGAATCAATTTCTCGGTGGACGGCAGGACTTTGAAGTTGACGAGGAGGAATACTGCGCTTCGGAGGCTTGCTGGAGGCGAATGGCTTGGCAATAGCCAATAAATCGCCGCCTGCAGCCGGGGGGTTGTGAGGAGCCTGCCAGTGCTTGTGCCTGCTGATGGGCAGGACTTGGGGCTGTAGCTCAGGGTTTCAGCAGCTGATACTCCGAATCTTCTCGAGCAGCAGCAAAAGTCCAAAGCCAGCAGGTCGGCTTCACGGTGGGGTTGATTTGGTGAGCTGAGCCAGCTGCTGGTCGATTGCTCTGCGCCCAGCTCAGGTGGATGGAATAAAGGGAGGGGGGGGGAAAGGAGATGGAGACAGTTTGCCTTAGGTTTTCTTTAATGGCAGAGGCGAGCCAGCATCTGGAAGAGCAGTGCAGCGGGCTTGGGAGCATTTGGGAAATGCTTGACTGAAGAATGAGAGGGTTCGACGGTGTCTGTCTCCGATGGGATACTCTTTGTGATTTACGGCACAAAGTCCGGTGCAAACTGTTTAAAATTTCAAGGAAATGATTTTAGCAACGCACGCCCCGAAGGCTCTTGTGTGGTATATACATTAAATCCGACGCTCGACCTTCTCATTCCTCCCACTTCCTGGAGATGTGGCTTGTTACGGGGGGGAGCGAAGGCTGCTGAGAAACGAGGCAGCCACGCAGGGGTTTGCGAGCGAGGGAAAAACCTCCGCCAGCAGCTGGAATCTGCAGCAACTGGGCCCCACTGGCAGTGTTAGGGCTTCTCTTGTTACATTTGACATCGTTCCTAGTACTTAAGCTTGTGGGGGATAAGGATCATTAAGGAAGTTTAAGAAAGGGCAAGAGCCGAGTGAAGCCACGAAAGAGGAGGAGAGGCTGGAAGGGGGAGCGACTGTTGCTGGTCGGTCGCGGTCCGAAGCCGTGCTCGCAGGAGGAGCTACCTTCCTGCTGTCGCTCTGGAGCTGGGATTCTCCTTGGACTTGGCTATTTTACTAGAAGGAAAGGGGAGGTGGGGGTTGGAAAAGTGATCATTTGCTAGAAATGGTAAAGGTCAGTTGTCCGTTTGTCTTACTGCATTGTTCCAGCTTGGCTGTTGGCCAAGGCCGGTGGCTTGGCAGGGTTGGATGTTGTGCTTTAAAGTGTTGTCTGACTCAGCAGTATATAATGTATGGGACATATGGAAATAGGCCTTTTTTTTAAATCATTCTATTTCGATACAGAAACCAGGCTTGTTATTTGGAGGGAGCGCTGGGGGGGTTCCAGCCGTCTGTGTTGGGATTTGTCAGCTCAATGTAATACCGAACCTGGGGTTGGGGTTTGGGTTTTGGGCATGCCCCACACAAAATCGAATTGTTCTGGCAGAAAAGGGTGCGGGGGAGTGGGGAACGTCCTGCAGGATGTGCTCCCAGGCGCCGTGGAGAGGCAGCTTGAGAAATGGTAGCGGTGTAAGATGGAGCCCACTGCTTCCAGCTGGGGCTGAGCCCTTCAGCTGCCTGCTAGCAGAGAAGTGCTCTCATCATTCCAACCCTAAGGGTTCATTTCTCCTGGTAGAATTCCCCCTGCAATCATCTCTTGTTTTAAACCCACTTATAAAACACAGCTTCACCTTTGTTGCCCTTTCTGTGGCACTATTTCTGTTGGAGAACCTGGTCCTCGAGGTCCTGCCCCACAGGAGCAAAGCAAGGCTCAGATGTCCTGTTATGGGCGAGGATGCTAGGACTAGACCAGGTGTCTCAAGGCTCCATCCAGCCTGATCTTGGACAGGGAGCATCCACAACCTCCCTAGGCAGCCTGTTCCAGTGTCTCACCACTCTCACTGTAAGGAATTTCATCCTGATCTCCAGTCCATCTCTTCCCTGTTGAGGTTTCGATCCATTGCCACTGTTCCTATCACTACAAACCTTGCAAAAAGGCTCCTCCCAGCTTTCTTCTAGGCCTGCTGAGGCTGCTCTAAGGTTGAATCCCTTCTGCTCTTCTGCTGGTGGTGAGAGCAAAACTAGAGTTGAACCAGCTCCACAGATCTTCTCATAAATGTGAAATACATAGACTCAGAGAATCATTAAGGTTGGAGAAGGCCTCTAAGATTATCAAGTCCAACCACCATGGCCACTAAACCACATTTTGAGGTGGATGAGATTGTGTGATGGATGGGATTCAGAAGGAGCATCAGCTTCTGCAAGTGGTTGAATTGTCTTTAACAGGCAGGTGAAGATGCCCAGCATGGAGAAGACAGAAAGGCATCATGGAACCACTGAATTGTTTTGCTTGGAAAAGCCCTTTAAGTTCATCAACCTAAGACCACCATGGCCATTAACCCATGCCCCCGAGCATCATGTCCACATGTTTCTTGAACACCTCCTATGTATTTCACCACTCCTACATCAGGTATTTACTCTGTCAAAGGTTACTTTTACGCAGCGAGAACAAATTTCTCTTGAGGCTGCAAACATCACTTCTTACTTGGATGGTGTGGCTGGACTGACAACTCCACTCCTCTCTCAGGGTGGTAGCAAAACTCTCAGCTACACATCTTTCTGCTTTCCTTTTTAATGGATGTGCAGTATTCACTCAAGAGGGAAAAAAAAAAAAAGCTTCCAACTCATTATCTTCTCACCTAGTGGAAGCTGCTTGCAATAAGCTCTAGCAAATGTTTTAGTTGTTTCTATATTTTCGTAGCCTGTGGCTTCTGGGTTTCTTCAGAGTGCTGCTTTTTGGAGCAAACAAGGGATCCAGTGTTGACACTTGAGGGAAAAATGTGATTTGGAGCCTTTTTCTTGGGACATTGTGTTAAATCTCTTCACCACTGTCCTGGGGAACATTGGTTCCCACACCACTAGATGTTACCATCCGTGTCTTCTCCACGAGACTTACAAGCGAGCAAGTACTCAGCACTCAGAAATTTGCCTGGGAGAAAATGAACATCTGTGTCTTGGTGGTGACTTCTCCTCACAACCCCCTTGTTTGTGGAGTACTGCAAAGCACAATTAAATCTCCATTCATTTCCTGGGGTAGGGGAAGGCTGCCTGAGCTGATGTCCTACCGCTGGTGGTGCAGTGTAGCCTAACGTGTGTGTTCTGCAAATAGTCCCAGTGTCGTCACTGGCATCGCAGAATGCTGGGGGTTGGAAGGGACCTCTGGAGAGCATCAAGTCTATGATTAAAAGTCCAAATCCCACTCCAAAGTGGGGCACCTAGGGCAGGCCACACAGGAATATGGCCAGAAAGATCTTTACGTTCTCTGGAGAAGGAGACTCTGCAACCTCTCTTTGCAGCCTGCTCCAGGGCTCCAGCACCCTCACAGCAAAAGAAGCTCCCCATCATGTGGAGGTGGAAGCTGGACATGAGCCAGCAATGGGCAGCTGCTGCAGCCCCACTACCTGCATGGGAGCTGGACGAGATGAGCTTTGAGGGTCCCTTCCAACCTGATGCATTCTGTGGTTCTGTGACAGTTCTAATGCAGTCTGTGCTTGAGCATCCAGGACACTCAGATCCCAGGGGTTAATCCCATTCCCAGTGCTGGGTTCTGGACATACTAGGCAGATGGTGTCAGTGGATAACCTCATCCCCATGGGGCAGAAGTGAACCAGTACAGCTGGAATAGATGACCCCCACAAAACATGATGAGTTCAGCTTATTGTCTTGGTGCTGTCTTCACATCCACCAGTCTTAAGTATCTGTGGGAAAAAAATTCAGTTCAACCATTGCAGCTCCTCTGGCCATGTGTGAGGGTGAGCTGGCTAAATCCAGCTGCTTCCAGTTTGAACTGGGGCTTCACTGGACACCTGCAAAGGACCCCAGAGGGCTGGGGCAACCATCTGTATCAACCCAGGCAGGGGGATGATGAGGCTGAGAGCAGCTCTGCAGAAAAGAACTTGGGGGTGCTGGTGGGTGAGAAGCTGTTCAGCCTGGAGAAGAGAAGGCCCCAGGGAGACCTCAGAGTTACATTTCAGTATCTACAGAAGACCTACAGGAAGGCTGGGGAGGGACTGTTTAGAAAAGCCTGTGGTGATAGGATGAGGAGCAGTGGTTTGAAACTGGAGCAGGGCAGATTGAGGTTAGGCATCAGGAGGAAGTTCTTGACAATGAAGATGGTGAAATACTGGAAAAGGTTGCCCAGGGATGTGGTTGAGGCCTCATCCCTGGAGACAGTCAGGACCAGCGTGGCCCTGGGCAGCCTGTTCTAGCTGGAGGTGTCCCTGCTGAGTGCAGGGGAGGTTGGACAGGATGACTTTGGAGGATCCCTTCCAACCTGATGCAGTTTGTTAAACTGTGAGGGCGACCAGCGTGAGTTGTAACCCATTGGTGTGGTGGAGCACTGAAGTGTCACAGCCTTAATTAAAAGGAAACTGAAAGACTGGATATGCAGCTCTGGCTGCCTTCCCACAGGAGGACAAGCAGGGGTGGGTTGTCCCCACTGCCTGACGAGTCCAGCACCTTGAATGATGGTGGTTACTGGAGGGGTGAGTAATGGTGCTTCCAGAAGCAGTGTCTTGGCTTGGGAAAACAATTTAGTGCAATTACTTTGTCTCTCCTGGAGGTTGTTCTTCTTACCTCATCTTCAACTCCAGAGAAGGTGTAATGTGCACATGCCTCCTACAGCCTGGCCTGATTCAGCTTATGCTAACCTCTGCCATCACCTTCTCTGGCAGGCTTCTCCTGGCTGAAGCAGAGTCCTCCTGCGTGTGAGCTGCTCAGCTGCTGACAGCGGAGGGGTGTGAGCTGTGGCAGGAGCACATCTGCTCGGCCTCTGGAGGGGAGGAAGGCTCTGCAGAGGGGTCTGGCCAGGCTGGATCAGTGGGGTGGGGTTCAGCAGGGCCAAGTGGTGGGTCCTGCATCTGGGTCACAACAACTCCATGAGCCAGCAGTGTGCTCAGGTGGCCAGGAAGGCCACCAGCATCCCGGCTTGGATCAGCACAGGTGTGGGCATCAGGAGCAAGGAAGTGATTGTGCCCCTGAACTGGGCATTGGTGAGGCCACAGATCAAATCCTGGGTTCAGGATTTGATCTCCACTCGCTCCAAGAAGGACATCGAGGAGCTGGAACAGGTCCAGAGAAGGGCAACAAAGCTGGTGAAAGGTCTGGAGGACAGGGCTGGTGAGGAGCAGCTGAGGGAACTGGGGTTGGTTAAGCTGAAGAAGAGGAGGCTGAGGGGAGACCTGATTCTCTGCATCTCCCTAAAGGAGGTTGGAGCTAGCGTGGAGTTGGTCACTTCTCCCTAGTATCAGGTAATAGAAAAAGAGAAAATTGGCTAAATTTGTGCTGGGGAGATTAGTTTGGACATGAGGAACAATCTCTGTTGCAGGAGTGGTCAGGCATAGGAACAGGCTGCCCAGAGTCTCCATCCCTGGAGATGTTCAGGAAACCTGCGGCCATGGCACCTGGGAACATGGTTTAGTGGCCATGGTGGCGTTGGGTTGTGACAGTTGGACTCTGCTCTTGGAGGGCTTTTCCAGCTGAAACAATTTCAGGATTCCTCCTGTGGTTGCTGACGTGTCCCAGAGGTGTGCTCTGGCAGTCGCCAGGAGGTGTAACCCACAGCTTGACCAGCTCTTGCCCAGGGCCACCACCTGGCCTTCAGTTTTGGAACGTAGGTGATGTCAGCTTCTCCTGCCATGTGTGAGACTTCAGCTTAGATTCCTGGACATGATGTTACTGATCCAGGATATCATGTAGAGTTTTATAATAATGGCTCCTTACATCAATAATCACTCTGGCTGTGTGGGTTTCTGGAGGAAGTTGTGCTCCTCAGCAGCTGTCTTGACATATTATGGGGAGTACATGGCTGTGCCAGCCTACTGCTGGACATTGAACTGCTGGAGAGGGTCCAGAGGAGGCTGTGGAGATGATCAAGAAGGCTGGAGCACCTCCCCTGTGGAGAGACAAGGCTGGGGCTGTCCAGCCTGGAGAGGAGAAGGCTCTGGGGAGACCTTAGAGCAGCCTTGCAGTACCTGAAGGTGCTGCAGGAGAGATGGGGAGGGAGGGAGTTTGTACAAAGGCATGGAGTGACAGGATGAGAGCTGATGGCTTCAAACTGGAAGAAGTTGGACTGTGATGACATTGTGGAAAAAAATTTTGCCCATGAGAGTGGTGGGACACTGGAACAAACTGCCCAGGGAATCAATGGATACATCCTCCGTGGAGGTGTCCAAGGCCAGCTTGGAGCAACTTGGTCTAGTGGGAGGTGTCCCTGCCCATGGCAGGGGGTTGGAATTAGATGATCTTCAAGGCCCATTCCTGCCCCAACCAGTGGGAATGGTTCTCTGTACTTTGTTCAATATTCAGCTGGTGGAGGCAATTTTACTGCTTTGGGACTTGGGGCTTTGTTTATTTTGGGTTTATTTTCAAGGATTTGAGATCTGATGCTTTGGGGCATCAGGAAGACTGAGAAAAATCCTCTGGTCCTTATCTGGCAGAAGGTGTTCCTACCCATGGTGGGGTGGTCAGAACTAGATAGATGGTCTTTAAGGTCCTTTCCCAACCCATTCTATGAATCTAAGAGACCAGGAATTGGGAAGACTGAGGAAAGTCCTCTGGTTGTCCTTATTTGGCAGAAGGTGTTCCTGCCCATGGTGGGGTGGTCAGGACTAGATGGTCTTTGGGGTCATTCTATGAATCTAAGAGCTCTGTCGTGGAGGGTTCTGGCTCTGTTGTGGACTTTGTTCTTGCCTTGGATCGGAGACTCAGGGAGTGTGGAGTGTGTTGTGTTGGGGTTGCTTATGTGAGTGCTCCTGTCTCTGAGTACTTGGCTACCAGCTTCTCGTGGAAGTACTCCTTGAGAAGAGAGGCTTGAAGGTGGATGACCTCTTTGTTCCCAAGTAGGCAGCAGCTTGGCTGCATCCCTGGTGGGGTGAGAGGGGTGTGGAAACAGGACGTCTGCGGTTGGAAGTTTGTGGAATTTTTAGAAAATGAGGTTTGGGACTTGGATGGGAACCCTGCAGCCGTGACACTGCTCCTTCCCAGCTCTGGGAATTGTGCTGGGAGAGGCTTGGTTCCCTCGCATCTTTTGCAGCTGGACCTTCAGAGAGGATACTGCTGCTTGTGGGGGGCAGGATCACAGAATGCCAGGGGTTGGAAAGGACCTCAAAAGAGCAGAGCAGCATCACCTAGAGTGTGTCACACAGGAACTCATCCAGGCAGGTTTTGAATGTGTCTGGGCAGCCTGTTCCTGTATGTGGGTGCCTGGCTTTGCCTCTGACTTCAGAGCATCTGTAAGTTCTCTAGACCTCGTGTGGTGTCTCTGAACCTTCCCACACAGTCATAACTGGCTCCTTGAGAGCACAAGTGTGAAGATCTAGGGTTCTTCACCATTTTTGTTGCCAAGCTTGTAAAGGGCTGTTGTGCCTGGTGAGCCGAGTCTGGTATCTGTGACAGAAAAGAGCAGCTGATGCAGTTTGTTCTGGTTGTCATCACTTGGAGAACCTGCTCGCCTGGTGTGCGTGTGATCCTCTGTAATGATGGAGTAGCAGGGTCTGGGAGGCTTTGCTGTCACTTCATGTGGAACGAGAGCTCTGCCTGCCAAGTGCTGCCAATTGCTTGGTGGTGGAGCATCTCCAGGAGAATAGGAGCCACGCTTTGGGGTGTTCCTTGTGGCAAGCTGGCTGTGGTGTGCCGCTGGGCTGCAGCAGGCTCTGCTGGAGCCTGTCCCTGCTGCTCTCCTCAGCGGTTTTTAGCTGCTTTAAATTCATTCACTGACGCTTCTAAGAACTGAGGACGCGTGGTGGGGCTCTGAAGGAGGCTGGCTGTCAAACTTGATGCCTTGTCAGGAAAGGATTGTGTGAACAGTCAGGAAAAGATTGTGCTGAACAATGTTCCTCGTTATTAGTCCAGCCTGGGGGGTGATGAGATTGAGAGCAGCCCTGTGGAAAGGAGCCTGCAAGTGCTGGTGGTCTGCAGGGTGACTGAGTCTATTTGGTTTAGGCTGGCCCCCCTGAGCTCAAAAAGCTCAATAAATACTCATTTTGATTTGGAAGTAACAAGAGAGAAACTTTAACAACAAATAGGAGGTAAGGGGAATTACGAAAATGAGGAAAATGTAGGAAAAATGAGAGGTATTAGGATAAAGGGAGAAAAGGGAGCAAAATACACAATAACAGAATACAAGCTGTGAAATGGGAGTTGAGTCCAAACGCTGGAGTTGATGATTTTGATGGTGTATGAAGCAGGATGCAGGATTTTGAGGGTGAAATGCAGTTAGTTAGAGTTCCAAAAAAGAAAATGATTGCTATCCCCACGTGTTTGCTGGAGGGCAGGTGGTGATCCTGCAGCAGGGCAGCAAGGAGTTGGTCAGGCAGGCAGGACCAGAGAGAGAGAGAAGACAAGATGCACACCCCACCGCACCCCCCCCCCCCCTTTTTTTGCGGTCCCTGGGCGGGGTGGG